>JAPDPK010000015.1:8672500-9115851 GCA_031772115.1 Heritiera littoralis
TACCAAAATCGATTAGACTGACCAAATTAATCAATTTTTGGTTTAATCAGTTCAATTTGTTCGGTTTTAGTATTAGGTCAATTTTCAAAATCGGTTAAGTCAATTTAATTTTTTGTGCCTAAAATTATAGATCAAACCCGATAGAGAAACTGAATTTTTTTGGAATGATACTATACTATAATACAACATAATATAATAATAGAACAAAATTCCATAATAAAAAAGTGCACCTATTAGGGATTATTGTTTAGATTTATTTCGGAATGACCGAAAAAGCTTACGTATAGTGCGTTTTCTACTATTTGACTCGAAGAGATAGGTTGTTAAAATAATAGACAAAGATCTCAATTGTAATATATTCATCTATGATATGCAATATATTCATAATATTTTATATTATGACATTACTTATATGTATCTAATTCGTTTTATGAATACAACATTATTGTTTAATACTTTTTTATGTGGTTTGTTTTTAAGAATTAAGAATCAGCTATTTAAAGTGATATGAGATCAGATGTAAAAGGATCCCAACATTCATTTTTTGTAGGAATTTTTGTTAAAAAAATAATCGAATGACTTCATGATGGTAACTTCTTATTGTTAAGTCAACGTATAATGACAAACTGACAAGGCTAGTAAATTGCTTACATAAATTTTTTAAAGAAAAAATACTAGTTTCTTTTGGAGGTGGTACAACAGTACAAAACCTTTAATTAACTGCTTGAGTGGTTACAAACCATAAGACAATGGTAGAGTGTATTCCAACAACAAATTTTTTTTACACAAAAATTATTATTTAATATACTATCAATAAAATTTTTAAGTTTTACAAGCAGAAATAAGATAATGACATATACCTTAAAAAAATATTAAAAAAATTAAGTAAGGATATACGTAACCATCTTAATCCCACTTAAAGTGTCTAAAAACTCTACTAACAGTATATTATATAATAATCCTTTACACAATGCAGATATTATTTTTAGCTATACAACATTTAGCTAAAATTGTCAAAAAGTCTGCTGTACGAATGTTCATCGAGGGAAGTCTAATGAAAATGTGGTTGAGTTGTGAATGCTATAAGGATTTATTGTTGATGAATTCTCAGTTGTGTATAAATCCAATTGTTCAGCCAGCAAATGCGCAGCCTCCTCGTGATTAACTTGATCCCAAGGATGATTGCCAATCCCTCTCGATGCTGCAAGCTCTAATACCACATCTTTCATTGTAGGCCTTTTTTCACCCCTCAACCTGAGACACCTCATTGCAAGATCTGCAACTACTTTAACTTGTTCTCTATTCCCCTCGTTTGCAAGTCCAGGCTCAAGAATTTGGAAAAGGCGATCCTCTTGCATTGCTAGAATGAAGTAAGAAGAAAGGTTTCTTTGGGCTTCAACTCTTGCAAACGACAGTGGCATCTGTCCTGTAAGGAGTTCCACTAGCACCACTCCAAAGCTATAAACATCACTCTTTTCTGTCAGTTGGCTTGTTTGGAAGTACTCTGGGTCCAAGTAACCAAGTGTTCCTTGGACTAGAGTTGTTATTTGTGTTTGATCAGCAGGGATTAACCTTGAAGCTCCAAAATCTGACACTTTTGCAGTGTACTTTTCATCCAATAAAATGTTGGAAGACTTGATATCTCGATGAATGATGGGAATTATAGTTGCAGAGTGGAGATAAGCAAGAGCACCGGCAGTTTCAATGGCTATCCGCAAACGATCGTCCCAAGAGATTGAATGTGCCTTAATGGAATTGCGAATGTGGCAGTCAAGGCTCCCATTAGGAACAAATTCATAAACCAGTAAGGGGACCTCAGTTTCCAAGCAGCATCCCAACAGCTTCACCACATTTCGATGGTTGATTTGAGTGAGAATAACAACCTCATTAATGAACTGCTCAATTTGATTCTTGTCCACCAATTTCGACTTCTTTACAGCAACTACTCTATTGTCGCTTAGAATTCCTTTGTAGACTACTCCATTGCCTCCTTGACCAACGACTCGACTCTCTGCATAATTGTCAGTGGCCTTTGCTAACTCTTGTGCTGTAAAGATTTTTGTGGGCTCTCCAGAGCCTTCATGGAAAGCTATTTGCTGCTGTAATAATAAACCTCCGTTTTGTTGGAAGAATTTTTCTTTAATCTTGATTAACTTTCTTCTCCTCATGCAAATGTATACAGAAGGGAGTAGGAGAATCAAGAACAAGAGACTGCCAATTCCTGCGAGACAAGTATTAGTTACTAACAATTTTCTGCAAGTATTAGTTACTAACAATTGATATCGAAGTATGAGCCTATGAGGTTACCGAGAGCAAGCTGCAATGTTGGAAATTTTGAAACGTTGGCTCGGCAAGTTTCATCATCACTTTCAGTACCTTGGGGACAAGTGCAATTGTAACCACCAGGTAAATTGATGCAGGAGCCTTTTCCTCGACAAGGATTGTTTCGACCTATACACTCATTGATGTCTTCAAAATCCATATTCAACAGAAATGAGTTAGCTGATAGATAATAACTTGCTTGATAACATATAAAAGATCAAGCACAAAACTGCTAAATTTAACAGTTATCTCTAAAGAGAATTTTTATGCATAAATTACCAAGATTAATCTTTAAATCCCACTACTAAATGCATTATAATCTTCAAAAGAAAATACTTTTTCTACCCTTCATAATTATAATGAAATTACTAACCAATCCTTAAATTAAATACACCCCAATTTCTTGCCTCTCATCCTTCTTCCTCATCAAATCATCTCAAATTTCCCAAAATTATGAGAATCTCAACCCAAACTTATGAGAATCCCAAAATTCCTTGCAAAATCAATAGAAATCTTCAAATTCATTTTCAGTTTGCATCGAATTGGATCTAATAATGATGAAAAATTATTCTATTTGTGTTTATTGGCAATTACCAGTCCATTTTCTAAATGTAAGTGGCCTCATGCTAGTGTAAGTGAAAAACTTTCAACCTAAGAAGAATTGTTGCTTGACAATCAAAGCCATGACTAAAAAATCTAGAAAATCTAATCAATGAATATTAATAGTGCTACTTTGACAAGCTCAGTCAAGCAACACTGTGCAAAAGCATTGTCCCGTGCAAGTAAACTTAAGCAAGAAACATTTTCTAGCGCAACGCAAACAAATTTGTGCGGGAATCACTTTCATGCATAAGCTTGCTTGTGCAGAAATCGCGCTAGAAAACGAAATTCGGCGAATTCAACTTTCTTTTTGCAAATTTTATTTCCATGATACCTACTTCTTCTTCCATGTTATCAGTAATAGCTTTTTGCATTCAAGCTATCGAATATTTTCATTTCTTTGCTTTACTTTTTAGAGTTAACAGAAAAAAATAGGGTTTGGGTTGAAAGAGGAGAGACGGAAAGAAGATGTACTGACCTTGGCATCCCGTGCTGAGATAAGGATTCCCTTCATAACCTTGTTTGCAACTGCAGCGATAACCTTGACCATTGTCTGATTCATAACCCAGGCAGCTGCTATTCATCCCCTGGCAGGCATATGTTTTCGAACTCTTTTCAGCTTCATCACAAGTCTGATCACCTATAACCCAATCAAGAACGATCCAAGACTGTTCAATCTTGGACGAGAAACAGCTATCAAGATCTGATGCCTCAAAACTGTAGCTCTCTTGGTCCACCAGGAAAGCATATCCACAATGGTAAAGCGGCGAGACCTGTGATTCATTGTAAATTTCCTTTATCGTTGAGTCATCAAGTAGGGTCTGAGTTGCTGTGTCAATTTCTTTAACTCCTTTAAAAATGGAGGTCTGGCAGCAGCCAAGCCCAGAGCAAGACCCATCAGTCACACCCTCACGCTTGTCATCGCAAACAGAGTAGCAGCCAGTCAAAACCTCTCCTCGGAGTACTAACATGCCGAAGGAGTTGCAACCTACTACAGTGAACTTGTTTACAGTATTGTTGAAAATAAATGGAGTATTAGTCAAATTAATACTGGTTATACTGAGAATTGCATCTCCAGTTTCATTGAACCCTTCTGCACGGACTACAGTGTTCCTTATACGTACCTGATTTTGAGCTACAGATATGCCTACTACCTCATGTTTAGTATCTCCAAAGTCTAAGAATGGCTTTGGTGGATTGTAGGAAGTGTTGCAGCTTATTTCAAAACCCTGTATATAACATCCTTCTCCGATTCCAAAAGGGTAATCAACAGTATGATTCCCACAACTCCGTTGGCAGCCCGGCTTTGGATTTCCGGCCACAGCTGTTCCTGATGATAAAAATGATGCCAAAACGATCCACCGAAGCTTGAGCAAAGGATGCTGAGATACAAACATTTTCTATCCTAAGTTGTTTAATATCACTGATTAACCGATGATTAATCAACTTGGTGATTAAGTTGTTCTTATATATGCAAGCAGTAAGAAAGAGAAACCTGTAACCAAAAAAGTAAGAAAGAGAAACCAGGACGTTCCATGGATGTCAAAATGATAGCATTAAAAAATTTGTATATTCAATGTTGAAAGGTGACAAGAAATACACTTGTCAAGATCACAATTTTGACAAGAAAAACCGCGTAAATTTTCAACAGTGGCGTCACAATTTTGCCTAGCCACCGCAAAAATGGCAGAACATTAAAAACCATGCCTACATCAACTTTGGCTCCTGGTCAACTTTTACATTCTCCAGTCAACTCTGTCAAGATCTTCGTGCATATTGTCAACTTTTGCTTGCACCATTAAATGAGATAAGATTTCCATGCATTTCCCTGGAAGAAGCCATGTCGGCTTGAATTTTTCAAGCCATCCTTCAACATATAACATGAGTATAATATGATGAGCCACTTGTCCAATCTGAGAAGTAAAATCGAAATGATCCAAAGAAGTTTTCACGTTCAAATTTGGCTTAATCCTACCCAAGATTTATATTGACCAAATCAATTAATTAAAAATAAGTTGGACTTGTTCAACAAAATTATAATAATAACAAAATTGATTTCACCAATTTTAAATCACTCCAGAAAAATGTCATAATGTTAAAAATTGGTTTAATCCTACCCAAGATTTATATTGATCAAATCAATTAAACATTAGTTGGATTGGTTCAACAAAGTTATAAAAATAACAATTTTGATTTTTACCAATTTTAAATCACTCCATAAAAATGTCATAATGAAAAAAGTGTGTAGGCCTTTAAAATAAATATTAATAAAGTTTTTATATCTATTTGCAAGGGCTTATACACTTTTATGTTTTTCTAATAAATGAGATGTCAATATATAATTGACTGGTAATGTATAGAGATTGTACACTGTTCATACATCATATATAAACTCTTAAAAAAAAATCTATCGAATTCTATCATTCATTCTCTCTCCTTATCTTCTCTCTCTTTTTTGTTTTAATTTCTTGGATTCCATTGATGGAGTAATTGTAATTCTCAATTCTAAATTATTTTGTATAATGCACAACGAACTCAAATAAGATATCGTAATATGAATAATGAGAAAATGGAAAAAATTTGGGACATGTTGGTGAAAGATTTCAGAATGCAATAGCAGAAAAGATATATGATTTTTAACGCAATAAAGCACTAGAAATTGATTATAATAATAAATGATAATTTAAGACATAATAATGGCTCAAATAATTAATCTAAATGGTTGGGTTAGCCGTGTAAGGTAACACTGAGTTCTCGAGTAAGAATGATTCATAATAGAAAATCTCATGTTCAAATCGTCATTAGATCAAATTTTATTGGGCCAGCGCAAGCCATGCAATGCAAGTAAGGATTAATCTCATACCTAATGTGATATGAAAATATCTCGTGATTAAAAAAAATAAGAATGGCTCAAATAATTGCAGCTGTGGTTGTAGGTGCACCCACCACTATTCTTGATGAAGGCCCGAAGGAATTTGTCGAAACTTTGAAACCAAATTGTTCCCAAATCAATTGGATTCTCTATGCGCATGTTAAATAGGTTTGCGGGTTTTGGTTCATACACTACAAGAAAATTGATTTTCAGCGACAGAAATTTAACTACGGAATTTTTCCGCCGCTGAAAAGTGGTATTAGCAACGGATTAGCGACGGAATTTATAATGAAATTAGCAACGGATTAGCGACGGAAATTCGTCAATAATTAGCGACGGAATATTTTCCGTCGCCAATTATGGCGGGAGGTGCTGTTCAATCGCGCCAAATATTGCCGACGGAATTAGCGACAGAAATTTCTGTCGCTAAATCCAAAACTATGTAAAGAAATTAGCGACGGAATTTTTCCGTCGCTAATTTCTTCATATATTTTCCCCGTTGTGAGGTGAAAAATATTTATGAAATTAGCGACGGAATTTTTCCGTCGCTAATTCCGTCGCTAAAGGGTATTAGCGACGGAATTAGCGACGGAAAAATTCCGTCGCTAATTTCCTTACATTTTCTCAAACAATATTAAGTGAAATTAGCGACGGAATTTTTCCGTCGCTAATTCCGTCGCTAAAGAGAATTAGCGACGGAAAAATTCCGTCGCTAATTTCCTTCCATTTTCTCAAACAATATGAAGAGAATTTAGCGACGGAATTTTTCCATCGCTAATTCCGTCGCTAAAGGGCATTGGCGACGGAATTAGCGACGGAAAAATTCCGTCGCTAATTTCATAAATATTTTTCACTTTCCACCGTGAAAAATATATGAAGAAATTAGTGACGAAATTTTTCCGTCGCTAATTCCGTCGCTAATGCCCTTTAGCGACGGAATTAGCGACGGAAAAATTCCGTCGCTAAATTCTCTTCATATTGTCTGAGAAAATTTTAAGGAAATTAGCGACGGAATTTTTCGGTCGCTAATTCCGTCGCTAAAGGGCATTAGCGACGGAAAAATTCCGTCGCTAATTTCATAAATATTTTTCACCTTCCACCGTGAAAAATATATGAAGAAATTAGCGACGGAATTTTTCCGTCACTAATTCCCTTTAGCGACGGAATTAGCGACGGAAAAATTCCGTCGCTAATTTCTCTTCATATTGTTTGAGAAAATGTAAGGAAATAAATAACTGAATTTTTCCGTCGCTAATTCCGTCGCTAAAGGGAATTAGCGACGGAAAAATTCCGTCGCTGATGCCTTAAATCAAAAAAAATAAAAATAAATAAATTTCTTTCATTAAGCATCAGCGACGGATTTTTTTCGTCGCTAATTCCGTCGCTAAAAAGCAACAGCGACGGAATTAGCTACGGAAAAATCCGTCGCTGATGCCTTAAATTGAAAAAAATATAAATAAATGAATTTGTTCATTAAGCATCAGCGACGGATTTTTTTCGTCGCTAATTCCGTCGCTAAAAAGCAACAGCGACGGAATTGGCTACGGAAAAAATCCGTCGCTGATGCCTTAAATTCGAAAAAAAATAAAAAATCGTTTTTGAATTTTTCCCGCCTAAAGTGTAGCGGGAAATATTTTGACATAGCATTAGCGACGGAATTTCCGTCGCTAATCCGTCGGTAATTCCGTCGGTAATTCCTCTGTATGCGCGCCAAAGACTCTATATATTCTCATATTCTCTGTTTTCTCTCCTCTTCACTCCTCTCTATCTTCTTTTTTGTCCATCTTCTCGTTTTTTTTCTTAGTTTTTCTTCTTTATCCCTCTTTCCTTTTACTTTTTTCCCTTTTTTTTTGTAAATTTACTCTATTTTTCTTTTATATTTATGTTGTCAATTTTTTTATATGATAAACTTTAATACTTATATTTTTGTTTTTTGGTTTTTTACTTACAGATGATGCTGATGATACGATGAGGTGCTAGTGGTAGTGGTGATAATGATGTTGAAGATAATGTATTTTTGTTTTTTTTAGTTAATTTATTTTAAGATAATGTTTATGGATTTAAGTATAAATATTAGGCTTATTTTAAATATTTCTCTTTCTCTCTCTCTCTCTCTCTCTCTCTCTCTCTCTCTCTCTCTCTCTCTCTCTATAAATATAAATATAAATATAAATATAAATATAAATAATTAATTTCAGAACATTGTTTTTGATAAAATTCATAGAAATTAGCAACAAAATCTGTTAAATAAGTGAAAAAATTCATCAAATTAGCGACGGATTTCATACCATTAGCAACGGAATTTCCGTCACTGATGCTCTTTAGTGACAGAATATTTATTGAATTAACAAAAATAACAAATTATCAGCGACGGAATTAGCGACGGAAATTCCATCGCTGATGCCTTTTAGCGACGGATTTTTTTATAAAATAAAATAATAATAAAACTATCAGCGACGGAAATTTCCGTCGCTGATGCCTTTTAGCAACGGATTTTCATGTAAAATAAAAAACGAAATTATGTTTTTAGCGACGGAATTTTCCGTCGCTAATGACATAAAATCCGTCGCTGATGTAAAAAAATTCCGTTGCTAATTAGCGACGGAATTACCGACGGAAATGAAGTTTTAGCGACGGAGTGAGCATCAGCGACATCGATTTTTCCAACAGAAAATTTTCCATCGGTAATCCGTAGGTAATCCGTCGCTGAAGACCATCAGCGACGGAATTTAACTATCAGCGACGGAATTTTCCGTCGCTGAAGGTTCATTTTTTTGTAGTGATATCAATACACTTGCACCTTCTAATTGCCCTTATCTTTTACATTTTTCTTTCTTTCTAATAGAAGAGAAGAAATATGATATAACAATGATGTCCGAAAATCACGACTAATAGCAAAATAAATTTTGAAGTGGAAGTACTTGGAAAATCAGTTTGACTCTATCAACCGTTTGATGATCATTTATAACAAAATGATATTATTTTCTAATAAAATTAAAAATTTGATGTCGGTACTCGGTAGTTTTCAACAATTAAGATTACTTATTGTTAGCATTCAATTAATTATTTTTTTTACTTTAGTTTCATTAAATAATTGATGTCTAATGGCTACGATGACAACAAAGAGAAAAAAATAACCTTTTCTCCAAGAGTGTGTTTGGATGATGATAGGATGATAATTTAAAAATTATAAATTAAAATTTTAGCAAAATGAATCTGCAATCCAAATCACAAATATGAATGGAAGTAAATTTGCTAAGCAAATAATATAGTTATTAAAGCGTTTTTACTTCTCATGGAAATAAGATAAAACTCACTTCGTGTTTGTTTGTTTCTATTTTACCTTATAAAAGATCTTATTATTTCTTTTTATAACAATTATACAAACAGCTCAATTTTAGCAATTTATAATGAAAATTAGATTTTTATTAAATATTATGTTGATTTACTATCTACTTTTAAAGACACAATTGAAAATTTTTTAACTCAATATTATTTAACTACATCTTATTTTGTTTTTTTTTTTTTACAATGTTTGATAAATTTTTAAAATTTAGGAATCATGAAACTTTATCTTATTTTGTAAATGACATTGAGGAAAAATTTTAAAAATATTGAAAAACAATTTCTCCTATTCATTGTATTGTAATTTTAATAGATCCTAGTTAATGTGAGGTAAGTATAGATATTTTTTTGTTATAAAGATTTTCTTATGCATGACTCTATTAAGGACTAAAAGTCATTAATTAATAATTATTTTTGAGAATTTTTACATTTTTTTGAAGGTGAGAAGAAGCAATTCAACCGAAGACAAGAAGAATTGAATGAAGAAATTGAGAGTAGTGGCAACAACAAAGGAAAATGCATTTTGAACGCAAACAACAAAGAAAAGAATGAAGCTAAAAGGAAAAGCCATGCGTATCCGAATCAATAACTCAATGAAGTTATAGCTTCAATGAGATAGGATTTTTCTTAAATTAAGAATTTCAAATAAACGATAAATTTGATATTCTCCAATGGTGGAAAGAAAATTAAAAACAATTTTCAATTTTAGTTTTCATGGCCCGATATGTTTTTGCGATGCAAGTTTCATTCGTTGCTTCAAAATCCGCATTTTCAACATGTGGAATAATCCTTGGAGACCATCGAACTAGCCTTAATCCGGACTCATTATGCATGCTAACATGCCTTAAAGATTGGCTTGAAGCAGGATCCGACAATAACGAACTTAGAATGACCAATGAGTTCGTCGATGTTATTTTGGAGGAGAAGAAAGAAATTTCTAAGGCAATTTGTATAAATTATCAGGAATAGGAAATAATTTAATTTTTCTTTCTTTATAAATTGTATGTGGAATTGTAAATAAGTTTGATCATAGTAAATTTTTTATAGGTTACAATTTCGTAGTTTTTATCCTTCTAACTTTTGAATGGGTTTTTCACGTAAAAAAACTTTGATCTCCTAATCTCTTATTTTTCTATTTATTATTTTCATTTATTATTATTGTTAAATACTAAATAAATTAATTTTATAACTTCTAAGTATAGAAAATAAATAAACATTTAAAATACAAAATGAATAAATATTTTAAATGCAAAATGACAAGTTTCCTTATATTTTAAATGATAAATGATAAGTCTAATTATATTTCAAATGTAATAAATAAGTTTAACAAAAGTAAAAAATTTTAAAAGAATTATAATTTTTTAAAACTAATAACTTTATTAAATAAGTTATAATAACTTAATTTTTTATTAATAATAGAGTTGTTCTCTCTTCTTTGAGAGCCACCTCTTCTCCAGGAAGCTTTTCTCTTTGACGCAAAAGTGCCTTTCCTTCAACCCATCGCCCCCTCATCTTCCCCCTTCTAAATTGAAAAGCAAATCTACATTCTTTCCCTTCAATTTCACGTTTCCCATTGAAACAAGATACCTTTCCAAAGTGAATGGCCATTGTTACCTAGATGCATGGCCTTTTGCCTTCTTCCAATCACTACTTATCTGCATTGAGGAAAAAAATATCCCCTTATTGATTAATAACCCCTTGTCTAATTCCCTTAAATCTATTACATGCAATACCTTTTATAAGAACTCTCATCGAGCCACCCTAGAGAAACCCCAAAATCTTTCATCCTTTAGACAACGGCTCAAATTAGGCATAGGCAAAATGGAAATCATTGCCCAGAAGATAAGGAACCGATGATTCCATCCTTATCTGAAGCACAGCAATAGTAATCACAACATGCAAAGAAAATCCAACAAATATCTCAACTCACTCATTACCCCTGATTCCTCATAGCATTCCGATGAATCGTTCTCGTATCCAAAGAGATTGTCGTTGGATAGAAAGTAGTGAGAGCGATGCATCTAGTGAAAACACTTTATCCGATCCAAATGTGCAAAACAAAACCATACAACCACAACCCTAGGAGAGAGCAAGGGCCAGGAAAGGTCCTATTGTTCCCTTCCATACCAAAGAACGTGAAAGTAGAAGGATGTTTTGGCAAAATTGCCTAATTGGTTTCTTGCATGATGTTAGGCGCTTCTTTGCTCTTCATATTTAGAGAATTATAAATAGGGCATGGAGGCTAAGAGGAAGAGTAACAGTGATAGGAAAAGATGATAGCTTCTATGTATTGCATTTCGAAAACTCGTGTGATGGACTCTTCATCTGGCAAGAAGGGCCATGGTCATAGGATAGAGCTCTCTTGATTAATGACATTTGGAGAACAAACACGATCCTTAGTACCAAAAATATAATCCAGGCATCAATCTGGATTCAAATTTGGAGACTTCCTCTTGAATATCAAAGACTATTTGTGGCATGAAAGTTAAGGCAGATTGTTGGGATAATGACAGGAATTGACAAGAAGAATGTAGCCCTGGGAATATTCGCTTTAGGAGAGCTAGAGTGTGGATTTTCCATGGCATCCTTTGATTGCAGGTTGTATGATCAGGAGAGATGATAGCGTCATGATGTGGGTTGAGTTCAAGTATAAAAGAACATGTAAGGTCTGCTCAAGATGTGGTATTATTTGCCACACTCCTCCACAATATCCCCATTAGAATCCAGAGATTAAGAGAATGATAAATGAGAAGATGGAGAACATTCTCTTGTGTTTTGGCTATGAAATAGGTTACAACCTCCAACAAATCCTCTTCAAAAAAAATAGTCGGGCTTTCCACAACAAAAGGACTAGAAGGACGACAAATGTAGAATTCACAGGTGGAATTGATGGAGGCAATGTCACTGAACAAATGACACATCAGAATGGATGAATAGGAGAGATATGATGTAGAAACAAGGGTACAAGAAGTAAAGTTGGGGAATGAACAGAACTTACTGGAGGATCAGAATTCACCAAATCAAAATGACCGCTAGCAGGCTCAAATAATACTTTCCCACTTCCTGACATTGAGTTCACACCACATAGCATCCTACAGGAATCACAGCCTTACCTTTTACCCTTGATACCACTAAAAGCGTAATAGGAATGGGAGAGAGTAAAATCAACTCAACCAACTTTTTGCAAAAATAGTACAAATATATCTCCTGTCAACCATGAGCCACAACCCCTCAAGGTATAATCAACCACTTGACAATGCACCTAGATAGGTAAGTCTCCCAGATGAAAACTTTCTATTCATAAATGGTAGGGATGAATGCATAGATGGTAGCATTGACATACCTAAGAGTAGTACAATAGGCAAAAAGAGAAATAACTATAGGCCCAAGGGTAACCCAAACCAACCCAACCCTAGTTTACGAAAAATGAATCTAGGCCAATCAGGAAATCAATGAAATTAGATTCACGGTTTGGGATAGAGCCCAAGGAGACAATGGGCCCAAGATTGGAGACAACAACCATGTTCTTAATAAGCTATCAAGGTCATGTCAACAGCTACCAATTCAACCCCTTAATAATGTGCCTATCTAAAGTAAGTAGATAATAGATGTTGAAACAAAGAAGGAGATTCTCAAGCCTACTCAGCTTGAGAAAACAGTGGCTAATCAAAGAAGAAAACAAGACCAAGCTTACCATAATGATCCGGACCAATACAATAAAGAAACTATTATTGGAACAGAAAGGAGAGGTTCCAACTTGAATCACCCCTAGACAACATCGGTTTAGAATGAGGACACGAGTGTCCCCTTTTCACCAATTAGTCGCAACATTAACCCAACATCTAATGAAAACAACAATCTGCACACTTGTGCCTCGACGTACTTGAAACAAAAAAGAAAAGAGGATGACAGCAATCAAGAGACTGATAACAGAAGACAATTAATCAGGCTCATGTCCATGTTAGAGGTTAGTGACCATGATCAACTAATTTTTTATGAATAGCTTCAAGGGCTCAGGCAAGCTATCCCTAACAACCTCCACAAAAGCCATAATTTTACTTAGTTTGAATGTTACGAGTTGGGTCAACCCCTACCTTCCTTTCAATGTCTCACCTTAACTCATAAGTATAATCCTTGTTTTTTTTTCTTTTTTTGATGGAAACAAAGTTGAATGAGGAAAAAGGGAAAGGATTGCTAATAAGTAGGGTAAGAGTTTCCAGTGTAGGGAGGAGTAGGGGGTTTCTAGTTATGTGGACAAAGTGTATTGATATCTTTGTTATCTATAAAAATAAAAACATTATTCTCGCCTATATCAAAGACAACTCAAAAAACTTTTGGATTACATGCTAAATGGACAACCAGCAAAACAAAAAAATGGTTTGGGACTAACCGCAAGAAATTGCAAAGATTATACCACATAATGACAACTGGGTAATATTAAGGGACTTTAACCAAGTTTAATACCCCTCCCTTGGGCCAATATCTTACTTGGACAAATAATAAAGAAAAGAAAGACCTTGTATGAGAAAGGTTGGACAAGGCCTTTCCAAATCCTCAATGGTTCAGGACTTTTGACAAAGCTTCCCTTACAAATTTGCCTGTTTCCTTCTCTGATCATGGCCCAATGATTCTTAATACAAAAGATAAGAGATAATTTAGAAAATGACCTTACAGATTTGAAGCTATGTGGATAACCTACCGCTCCTGTCGAGACATTATTAACGAATCCTGGAACAACAAGGTCAAAGGATTCGCCTCTTTCTCCCTTGTTCTAAAGCTTAAAATTACTCAGCAGAATCTAAAGAACCAGATCAAAGATGTTTTTGATAATCTCCAGGAGAGAAGAAATAAATCTGAGGAGGCTCTTCTTGTTGCTCAAAACTCAATGGTGTCTAAGGAAGATTGCCACAGAGAAAAATAGTTAAGACGTAGTATGAAACAGCTAGCAAAATGAAGCAAATTCACTAGATGCAAAAGTCGAGGGTTAACTGGATTGTTAAGGGAGATAGAAATACAAAATTCTACCACACAACTAGAGCTAAAAGGAGGTTTAAGAATCACATTCAGAGAATTTTGGTTAATGAAAATCAATGGGATGACAAGGAACATAAAATTGAAGAAGCCTTTTATAACCACCACACCAATCTCATCACATCTGATGACTTGATAGGAGAAGGGGATATTGTGGCCTATCTAAACACACTTAATAAACCAAAGTTACAAGAGCGACAACACAGTATACTTGCAAGACCCTTTACGACAGGAGATCAAAACTGCAGTATTCAAATTGTTTCACTAAAGGCACGAGGAATTGATCGCGAGCCGAGCATTTTCTATCAGAATTTTAAGATATTGTTGGCCCTCTCACTACGGCTCTAGCCCTATCTTTTCTGAATTTAGGTCATCTATTAAAGGAAATCAATAAGAAATTGATTACTTTTATCCTAAAAGGCAGTCAACCTCAAATTATCTCTGGTTATAGACCTATCAATTTGTGCAACGTAGCTTACAAGATTATAGCAAAGGTGCTTGTTAACAGACTGAAACCTATCTTGAGGATGTGATGCCCCATACCAAAATCCTTTGTCAAAGGAAGGCTCATATCTGATAATATCATAATTGAAGGCGAGCTCATCAATACCATTTACAAAAAAAAGGAGAGGAAGAGGTGTTCTAAGTGCTATTAAGCTTGATAAGAATAAAGCTTACGATAGAATTAATTAAAAGTTCATCAAGGTGGTCATGTCCATCATGGATATTGATCAGAAATGGATACAACTCATAGAGGAGTGTATCAATTCAATCTCTTACCAGTTACTGATTAATGGTGCACTTTCTAAACCCTCAGAGGACTAAGGTAAGGAGACCTATTATCTCCATATCTTTTCATTTATGGCCAAAATGTTCTCTCTTGCATGATTAAGAAGGGGCTCGTTCAAGGTGTCAAAATAAGAAAAAATGGACCAAAATTTACCCATCTTTTATTCGCAAATGATAGCTTTATCTTCTTTAAAGTAAACGTCCACTCATGCTGGATCATGAAAGGCATCATCAGGAAATTTTGTGCCATATCAGGACTACCTATCAATCAAAATAAATCTAAAACTCTTTCTCCACTTGTGTTGTCAACCTCGATATAAAAGATGGTTCAATGGAATACTAAATGTAAAGGAGATTAGAAGCCGAAGGAAATATCTTAGGATCAATCTCAATCAATTTAAGGCTATAAAACAATTTTTCCAACCCCTTCTAGATAAGATTCAGAACAAATTGGCAAGATAGAAGCTAGTTGTTTGTCCCAAGGGGCAGATTAACTCTTAGTAAATCTACATTCAGTTCCTTACCAATTTATACACTCTCCTGTTTTAGTGCTCCTAAGTGGGGTTTGCCAGAAGGTTGACCAAATCATAAGGTGTTTTTGGTGAGGCCATGAACTAAGTGAGAGAAAGCTGCACCTTACAAATTGGAACAATCTTAGTCAACCTAAGAGTACTGGTGGGCTTGGAATTAGGAAGATTGAAATCATGAATAAAGCCTTGCTTGCAAAAAAAAAGCATGGAAGATCCCGGCCAATCCAAACTCACTAATGGCAAAGGCATTAACAAAGAAATATTGCAGAAGAGTTAATTTTGAGGAGGTTCTACCTAACCCAAGGAACTCGTGGATTTGGAAAGCATCCTTGTGGGAAAGAATGTTTGTCTCAAAGGTATTGATGTTCAAATTTGGGATGGAAATGGGGCTATCATTAAGGATGGAAAAATCTACCTATCTAATTATACCATCGACTCCATGGCAAATGGACTAAGGGTCAAAAGTCTTTTTGATCAGATTCACCTCACATGGCAACCAACACTCCCAGAAGGTACTCTTAATGCTGTCACTATGCGAGATTTAAAAAATAGGACTATTTCTTCGGTGGGTGGTGAAGACAAAGTTGTTTGGTGCCTAAATTTCGAAGGAGTCTTTACAGTTGCGTCTACCTTTCACTTCCTACTAAAGAAGGAATACTCAAACAATAGAAACACAAAGATTCAATGGAAGAAACTCTATGCACTTTAAACTTCCATATAAACTCAATCTCTTCCTTCAGAAAATTTACAGCAATAGTCTCCCAATTCACAGTGAGATCATTAAGAGAAGTATTAAATTGTCTAGATTGTGTCCTTTTTGTCATCAAGAGGAGGAGACTTTGGACCACCTCTTTACATAATGCTCTTTTGCAAGAGCAATCTAGTTTGCTTTGATCCTTCCCTTAGAGTTGAGCACTTCAAACCTAAAGGTCTTGTTTCTTGGATAAAACAACTCCTGGAAACACTGAACCTTAATTCCATTAAGGCCTTCGGTTTTTGCAGTCATTTCACTAGTATTCTTTGGTTGATCTGGGTACATTGCAAGGATGTTATCTTCCAAAACATCAACCCCAATCCCTTGACAATGTTGTTTCACCAAAGAAATCACCTCTCAAGACTCTAGGAAGCCTTCAATGTTGATTACCAGACAAATCTCTCCTAGCCCACCTCTTTGGAGAAGTGAAAACAGAGGACCCATATCGCAGAGAATGATGATTACAAAGCCATGGCTACTCTTACATAGTATCAATAAATCAACAAGTAGTTTGGTACTAGTGCAATGATCAGGGATGATGGCTGCTTTACAATGATTCTGTGCAGAAGTATTGAAGCCCCCTCATGATGTGCAGCGAAGATCCTGCTTTTTAGACTAGTACTAGTGAGACTAACCCAAGTCAAAGCTGATTTTGTTGTGTGTAGGGACAACAGAAACTAATGGAAGTGCATCACTGATGTCCGTATAAATGTGCACTGGAGCTTGCAGCCTACTTTGAGTGATGTTATCAGGATGGTGTCGAGCGACATGCTCCTTTTGTTCTCCCAAAAATGGCACCCATGAGTGAGCGAGGTAAGGAAGATGACAAGGATTGCAACCTAACTTTGGATGTCTTTCAGCTATCCCTAACTACTATCTTGTCACCTTACAAAAAAAAAAAAGGTAAAAAAATAAATTTATATTAATATCATTATTTATTATTCTATTATAACAATAATTTTATTAGATAATATTATAATAACTTTTATCTTTATTACAATTATTAACATTAATTATTATAAAAATAATTTATTTAATATTATCTAATAAAATTATTGTTATAAAAATAATTTATTTAATATTATAATAACTATTAACATTAATTATTATAAAAATAAATTTATCATATTAAATCATAAAAATATATTAATAAATATTTATTTTGATTAAAATTAATAAATAAATTTTAAAAATTAAAAAAATTTTAAAAAAAATTGGGTCAGCTAGTTCGATCCGGCTCAACCCAGTAACAAATAAATCGGGCTATCGAACCCAACCAGTTCAAGGGCTCTTAACTGCCTATTTGGTCCAACTTGGTTTGATTCAATTTATAAACTGACTTAAACCGATTCTTAGAGATTGTGGGCTAGAACTCATCCGGCCTACGAGCAACTTTACTTGGTGGGCATCGATTTTAATCTCTTTAGAGAACATTGTGATGATTTGTGGATGTTTATTTTGGTAACTAGTTGGTACATTTTAATTATGTTTTGTAGACATTCACACTTCGAAGTCACTTATACATAAAAATCAAAATTTGGTCTAACAATTATTATTATTATTTCTTAGGAATGATTAAATCTAACATTCAAATCTTACTTTTTCTGTGTCTTTCTATAAACCAAAAAAAATTAATCAGACAATAAAATGACAAGCCGTAGGATTCTTGACTGTATATTAATTTCTTAATCCGGGTTTATTAAAGGATTTTCTCCCGAGCTTTCTTTAGAATCCTTACACTTTTGAATGGGATCCCTTACACATGGCCCTGGCTTTTTTTGTATTTTTGTAGTGATAATTATAGACTTCTGTCCGTGTTCCAATAAAAAAAAAGTCTGCATCATATATTCTAGAGTTGTCGTAATATTGACACTTATCATTTTTTTTCAATCATTTATATTTTTCGATGTTTTATAATTAATGTTATTTATCAAAATTTTAATTATTTATATTTTTATATGATTTATAATTATTAGAAAATTCTATAAATTTATGAATAAAACCATCAATTTACACATGAGATTCTCGATCAAATGTCAAACCCGACAAATGATAAATGATTTTTTTTTTAATGAGACTGTAAACTGAAATTGGTGCAAGAAAAGAAATTCTAAATCTACTCCCCTTTTTACTCTTTATACCTCATCCAAAAATAAAAACTAAATCTATCCCATATTTTTTCTATTTTAACCATTGAAAAAATATTCCTAAATCAACTCCTCTAACCAGACACCAAATCTCAAAACTGCACATTTACTCCCGTGTCTTTCATTCCAAAGAAAACCTGCACCGACCGTCCTTCATCGATCTCATGCATGGGTCTAATGAAAAGCAAAACTGTGTTTTAGGAGAAAGCAAACGTTCTCACTCATGGGTCTCAAGCAGAACGGCTTGCGCACAAGTCCATTTGCGCAAACAAACACTATCTAGGCAAGTGATTTTACGTAGAAGCCTTATTTACATGCAAATCAACTTGTGCGGAAATGAGATATTCGCACAAGCTAACTTGTGCGGAAATCACATTTTAGAGCAAGAAGACTTGCACAAGAATGATGCCTTCGCACAAAATGATTTGCGCATAGGTATCTTTCCGACGCAAGCCAACTTGCGCTGGATCTTGCTCCTTGCACAAATTCCATTGTGCAAGAAGTGAAACCGAAGTAAAAAAAATAACACATTACATGTTTTCCTTCCTCATGTGCTTCACCTTTAATGCTTTTATATTCTTCATAACTATCATAATAGCTATTCTCAATTATATTTTTCATTTTTTGTGAAAAAATAAATTTTAAGGTTTGGAAGAAGAGTGCTGAGAAGGTAGAAGAAACCTAAAAGAAGAGAAAAAGCAAAACAGAGGGAAAAAAATAGAGAAAAAAATGCAGAATTCAAAGGAGTGATATTTGTTCAATAGTTTCACACCAAAAAAAATAGATATTTATTTAAAATTTGGAAAAAATTATTAAATACTATGGGTCTCACGCAAACGTACAAGAAGATTTAAGCAAAACTTGCTATTACACGCAAGGGGTCTTGTGCGGCACGCATGGTTTCGCGCAAGGCGCATTGTGTGAAAACCGCAAATTTCTCTAAATTAAAGATGTACTTAGTAGCTAATTTAAGCGAATCTAATGTAAGGATGCAACTTCGAAATGTCAAATGCAAGATGTTTGTCAATGTTGCAGAATCAAATCCTCGAGAAGAAAGGGATTACGTTTAAATATAAGCTAAACTAAAAGACACAACATGCATGCATACGTATGAAAACGAGCATGCAAGCAATGGACGTATATACGAGTGTATATAAATGAACATACAAATAATAAAGACTAAATGAGATGAAAATAAATAATAAGAGGAGGAAATAAGTTAATTACACATAAATAAGTATGTGTAAGGAAAAATACCTACAACTATATTTATATGTATATTTATACTTGGTATAAGTATTTAAATATATATATATATGTGTGTGTGTGGATTGAATATATTGAATAGATAAAATATATAATATCTTAAAAAAAAAGGTTTATACACATATACAAGATATATAATAAAGAGAATACATGAATAAATAAATAAATCATAAAGTAATATTAAAATAAAAAGTAAGTAAATAATAAAATAGATTTTCTTAAGAGTTGATGGGAATTCTCCCATCAACCCATCCCATCCGTCTGGCACCGATCACCCTCTCCCTATTGTTTTCATATTTTATTTGAAAATACTCCTCCACTAACTCAAACCTGCCCCGTTATACCCTATTTCCGGCTGTTCCTTCACCCCATTTCCGGCTGTTCCTTCCTTCTCTACCATACAAACATCACGCCATTTGAAGATCTGTTGAAGGCTGAAGCCACATCGGGCAACAGAAAACCGAAGCAGCTAGTGGTGTCACGAGTTGAAAATAGAGAGGAAATGGGCTGCGAATTTTTTGGCAGCTAGGTTAGGGTTTTGAGAGGCTGAACAGAGAAGGGTTTTGTAGTGGCTGGCTTGGGTGTTTCCAGCCCTAAGCAAGGGACGCACAGGGCTGAACGGAGGAGGCACTGGTGGTGGTGGCCGCAGCCGGCGTACCAGGAGCTGTCCGGTGGCTGAACTGAGGGCAAAAGCAAGGTAAGGAAACGAGAAAAAGAAAAGAAATAACAGAAAAATAAAAGAAGAGAAATAAAAAAAAAAAAGGAATAAAAGAAAAAGGAAAAGAATTAAAATATATATATATATGTAATACATATATATATATATATATAAAAAGATGTAAGAAAGTTGAATTAAAAATTTATATTATATTAATGTTAAATATATAAATATATATATATGTGTGTGTGTGTGTGAGAGTGTGCATATATATATTATTTTCTTGGAGACAAGGTAGGAAACAAGGAAAGGAAAAAGAAAAAAAAAAAAAAGAGAAAATACTTAGGTTTAAATATATATATTTGTATATTTGGAAATGAAAGAATAAGATCTAAGAGTTTATATTATGCTAGTATTAAATACATATATATGTATATATATTACTTGTATATATGTATATGTAATTCTTACTTGAAAACAAGGAAATAGATGAATATATGTATGTGTAGTACATATATAAAGATATATAGTAGATTTTTAGAAATTATATTATGCTAGTGTTAAATACATACATATATATATGTGTGTGTGTGTGTGTATATATATATATATATATATGTATGCTACTTACTTGAAAACTATATAAAAGACAAAGAAGAGAAAAGAAAAGAAAATTAAAAAAAAAAGGAAAAAGGAATAGAAAGAAAAGAGATATATATACACGTGTGTGTGTGTGTGTATATATATATATATGTTATAGATGTATATATTTATTTATATATATATATATATATTAGATAAAGATTTCTTTAGACATAATGATAAAGAATTAAATATGATCATGTAATTATACATGAATATTTAGACATACATTTTGTGTACATAATGTATATTTGTACAGAGGAAGAAAAAGAGATGAGCGTAGATATATATATATATATATATATATATATATATATATATATATTGGAATATACATATGGATATAAACACATAAATGCTTAAACATATATATATGTATATAAGGACTCGTATCATGGGTACGTCGTAATTGACAACAAAGAAGTAGCTGTAGATTAATAGTTACTCGAAATTAATAGCATTTTTCTAAGATCCTTATTTTAAGTACGTGATTAAGCACGATGATGTAAACTCATCGAAATGTTAATGGATTATGTGTAGCTAAGCGGACGGTGTAGAGGTTTGAGTATAGACTCGGAAGCGCGAGGAGGATAATTACTAAGCCTCGAGGTAAGTGGATGAAATAAGTTTTACTAGTATCATCTTGTAAGAGATGAACGAACTCTTATTCGATAATTATCTAAATTCACATTAAGCTTGATAAAATATCATGGAAAAGATTAGGAGGGTAAGTCTCGGTAAGATATGAATTAGACTCAATGTGAACGTGAATAGTACTTGATTGGAAAGGAACATTATTTGTGATTTGCGTGCTATGTGTTGTGGTTTATTTATATTTATTGAATATGCTAATATATTATGATGCCTTGAGAATGAATACGTGAAGTAGCGTATAGTATTTATACAACTTACGATGTTCAATTCATGGACTTCAAATAATACCTAGTCGTAATTACCAAAAACTAGGAAAATAGAATTGTGTGACAACTTATGCATATATGTGACTCAAAGACTCGAGTGATCTTAGATCATTATTATTTGAGATTATGCGCCAAAGAGGCCAACCCGAGTAAAACTCGATCTTTTGTACCATGTGAGTCACCTCTAGAGAACTCAAAGGAACTACGTGCTACATAGATTCTTCAGAACTATGGGAGCCACCTCTAGAGTCTTTTGAGAGCTAAATGCTACACGAGTTTTGCTGAATCACTAAAAAGTATGTGTCATAAAGGCCAACCCGAGCAAACACTCGATTTTTGTACTGTGTGAGTCACTTCTAGATAACTCAAAGGAACTACGTGCTACATAGATTCTTCGGAACTGTGAGAGCCACCTCTAGAGTCCGTTGAGCGCTAAGTGCTACACGTGTATTGGTGAACCATTTGAAAACATAAGCCATAGAGGCAAACCCGAGTGAAACTCGATTCCTTGTACCGTGTGAGCCACCTCTAGAAAACTCAAGTGACCTACGTGCTACATAGATTCTTCAGAAACTATGCGAGCCACCTCTAGAATCCTTTGAGAGCTGAGTGCTACACGTGTACTGATGAATCATGAGAAACTCTATGCCAATGAGATAGTGGATAAACGATTGTGATCTGTGAATGTGATGAATATTATTAGATGAAATAGATCTTATACATAAGACAGAGAATGTGTATAATTGTTGAATTATACTTATATTATGCTATAGAAACATGTGTCATTTGAATGTTTGTTTTCCTTCACATTTGACCATACCGATAAAAAGGGATAAAAAGAACGATATTTTGTGAGTTTAAAAATGGAAGAAAAGCATAAATGAGCTTATGCAATCTGTGTAAATAGGAATTTATAGCTAATCTTGATATAATGCATACATGCTATTTTATAGAATTCATGCATAAATGATCGTGTTTTACGACATGAGCCTAGTATGTACTTATTTAAGCTACTTACTAAGCCGTGGATTTGCTCACCTCCTTAAATTTAACATCTGCAGATCATACGGATTGATATTCCGCTGAGACGTTGTATAGGCTCTCGGGAACCGTACCTAGTTGTGGTACTCATCTACGTTCTCCAGGCCTAGCTTTTGTGGTTTTGAGGTATACTAATTGTATATCATTTTGATAGTTATACGAGCTTTAAATTGCACAGTACTAGAAAAGAATATGGGATGTAGCTTTGGATCGCACTAGATTATTATGTGAGTCTAGGTAATTATCGAGTACGATTCGAGTTAAGATGTATATTTTGAATTATGTATAAACTGCAAGATGTGGATTTATTAATAGTTAAATCCTTGAGAAATATGAGATGCATGATTGCGTGAAATATGGAAAACAAAAGCTGGTTGTATTGTGAAGTTTAAAAATGTGTTTTAATGCAGGTGATTTTACTGGAGAAATTGATAAAATATAAAGGGGAGGTTTTCGACCCGTTTCTTTTGGAATAGTAAAAATAAGGCTAAAATCATAAAAATCACCTTGAGATGTGTGACATAGCTCGAGAAATAATATTAGTAAGATAAGATTTGATTTAGATATTACACTAATACCGAATACAAACCGTAATGTAGAAAAAAAATTTGGTTCGTAATTTTTCAAAAGCAATAAAGTAAGTGTTAAGTGGACGTCTTTGGCTTTCGAGTCATGACACATTGCGCAAAGGCTGTGGTTTCACGCAAGGAGCCTTGCGTAAAGACTCTGGTTTCGCGCAAGGAGCCTTGCACTATACCCATGGTTTCGCACAACGAGCTGGAAGATTTAATTGATGAGTTAAAATGGTCCATAAAAATAGGGTAGATTTAGTTGATTTTGGATGGACTATAAAGAGTAGAAAATGAAGTAGAAATAGAAGTTCTCGTGCAAGAACGTTTGGTTGGAAAATTTTCTGTTTCCAGAGAAACAAGAAATCAACTAAAACAAAAATTCTTGATCACAGGAGGACTGCTACGACTTGAAATGATGCTCATAAATTTGTCAACTCAGGATATCATTTGGCCAAATCAAAAATGCTAAGTGCCAGTATTTCTGCAGCCAACACGAGCAAGAAAACCAGCGTTAATTGGAGCAACGGATCGACCAGACCCACACTGCAGGAATGGCATCATAAGTTATTAGGGCAACAGCAGGAAAAAGAAATGGAGAAAAGTCAGAATTATGTGATAAGTTAATAATTCATGCTCCCTCACAAAGTCTGACAATGTAGGCAACCGAACAGAGCATCTGAAGCCTTAATAGTGGAAAGAATGGCAGTAATGCAACTGCTAGAGACCCAGCATAAATATTTTTTAAAATGTTTACAAGCCTAAAATCTATAGTACAGAAAAGACCAAGCTGGTTCCCTACTACATAAGCATGGCCATCAAACAATTTCACTTGAAACTAAAATGTAATATTCCAAATACGATAAGACATAACATCCACTATCAAAAATCAGCTTTATGCGATAACAAGCAACTCTAGGCCGCAGATTTCTTATTTTTATTGTTATCAGAGTAAAGATCTGACAATGTATGCAATTCCTAATCATCATAATCATCCTAATGCACATATTCATAAATAATTACATCATTCAAATCAAAGCTATATACAGACTATCATGCTAGAGACCAAGCATAAATATTTTTAAAAATGTTTACAAGCCTAAAAGCTGTAGCATAGAAAAGATCAACCTGGTTCCCTACTACATAAGCATGGCCATCAAACAATTTCACTTGAAACTAAAATGTAATATTTCAAATACAATAAGACATAGCATCCACCGTCAGAAATCAGTTTTATGCGATAACCAGCAACTCTAGGCCTCAGATTTCTTATTTTATTGTCTTCAGAGTAAAGATCTGACAATGTAGGCAATTCTTAATCATCATAGGCCTCCTAAAGCACATATTCATAAAAAATTACATCATTCAAACCAACGCTATATACAGACTATCATGCATGTTTAACACAGTGAGAAGATGAAGTTGGGTCAGTCCATACAACCGAATAAGCATGACCACAAAGGCAAACAAAAAATTAAAGGAACTAGAGGTAATAACATAATGAGAAGAAAAGAGTTCTATATATACATAAAGCACCAAAGGCAAATAAGAGCATGCTCATCAGAGAAGGATGAAAGTGGTTGGATGAACATTGTTACCTTCTCACATCTAAGAAAGAAAAGACGATTCTCCGTTAAGAGAATTGTATCTGGACTTTTGCATCCAAGGCAAATAACATACTCATCTGAAAAAAGTAAACCAAATTTACGAAGGACGTCAATCAAAATATTCCCAGCTTCAAGTTTCATTTGCCACCATCTCAACATAAATTAGATGACAGAAATAAAAAAGGTACTTACTGATATAACTAAGGATCCCCTCAGAATTTTTTGGTGCAAACCTGCCCTTTACAACCAACCTTTGCTGCCCATCAAGCGATCCACTTGTCCCCAACTCATCAAGCAAGAAAGCCATGACATGATCTGGCTGCCTATGCATTCTAAAAGATTTTCCTAGCCAAGAAATAGTTAGAGAGGATGTGGCATTTGTTATGCACCTAAGTCAACCAACTTTGCAAATCGAACACAATTAAATGGTAAACTAAACTACAGAAAGATAGCTGAATATTGTCCTATAGCAATCAGGTGAAGAAATATTTCTAGTTCACTCCACTTTTTACTAACTCCCTAAGCGAAAGACCGTTGGAATGTGGACATCGGGAAGCAATATACTAAGTTAACAAGCATGCAGCATTACCCAATGCAAACAATATATTTTTATAGAATCTAATCACCCTTAAAAGAGTTATCAGATCCTCAACCATCCCAGATAGCATATATACTTCATCTATACCTGAATAGAGTACAGAATACAGGAAAAAGAACAGTAACATACGTCTTGCATGGATCCATGAAATTCACAAATTCAGTTTCTAGGTGCCTTCATGAAGAACTTGGGGAGGCCTCATAACTGTTCTACGCCTATCTCTGGCAAGCTCAGGGTTCTTCTCCCGGAGAATGTTAAACACCCAACCAAGAAGCTGCATGCATCACATTAAGCAAAGGTTAAACAAGTTGTAATTGTACAACAGAAGAAATAGCATAAAAACTCAGTTTTTTCAAGTACGCTCTGAAAAGTGAAAAGTAAATCAATCCCCTTAGATCTCTGGTAGCCATCATTGCCCCTTCAAAACAAATAAGATCAAACTCTCCAGAATTATATAGATACACAAAGACAGCTATTTATTCAGTAGTCTTAGAGATACATAAAAACATCCTCCAAAAAGGATTGTTGTGAATGGTGAAATTCTTAGAACTTTATATGACAATTAAAATTCCATCAAATATTGTCCATGGGTGCATTAGCACGACAAGTTTATGACAACCCAATCAATCATATAAACAAGATCAAGCATGCACATACTATACCTCTTCAAATTCATAATCACAATCAACTCCTTCCCAAGGATAACTTTGTTGTGAGACAAGGCCATCACTTTCCTCATCCCCATCATGATCTAGATAAGTAGTAAAAAAACATATAGAACTATTAATTACAGATTTCAAAAAAGAACTGTGTCTAGTTCTCAACATTACCAACCACTAATTTTATGAAAGAAAACTCTAACCATCAAAATCATCTTCCGCATCCCCACTTTCCTCTTTCAACTTACTGGCATCTATCTACAACATCATAGTAAGCATGATTAGCTGATCGAGAATAAGCCAAACATACCTATTAATTTAAAGCATGTAGACTTACTTGTTTCTTCTTCTTCTTCTTTTTCTAAAGTCAAGCCCATCAGAAACTGTAAGAAAAGAGAAATAAAAATGAGTCCCTAGCAAAACATAGTGCATTCTCCAGGGCTCTGTCTGGTTTGCTATTTGCTTTTATCTTTTTCGCTTTTTTCTATTATATTTTATTTACTTCTTATCTTTTTACACATTTCTTTTTCTGAAATGCATCAACCAAACAGAGCTCAGGGAAGTGTATGACTAATTGGGCAAAAGTACCAGACAATGCTTCAGTTTTCTCGGCAAACTTGTCAACAGAATCATCTGCAGGGTCCTGGACCACAACCTTCTCCTTCTTCTTCTTCTTCTTTTTGGTACGATCGGATGGCGTAAGCTGAATAGAAGTCATTCATTAATAAAAAAAAAAAAAGAGGCCATTAAACAAAATTTTAAATTGATTGAGTAATACAGATAAGGCTTTCATGTGAAGAAAGCATAATTTCGTTTTTCATTATCCAGTAACGAGTTTATTCACCATAAAATCATAAAATTTACAATACAAAAGATAAAAAGAAATTCCATACAAGTTAAAACACTTCATTAAAAAATCTTAAAAAGGCATAATAAATGAACGAACGTAATCTTCTTATCCAAACTAATTACAGATCAAAGACAAAATAAATTAGTTAAAGAAAATAAAAACAAAGACTTACTTCCGCCACCTCATCCTTCACTTCATCCTCCACCATGATTGCTGCGAAAGCAAATAAAATTAAAAGAAAAAAAAATTCAGAACAAGGGGATTGAAATGAAAAAGCTATGAAGCAGTGACATTGGCCTCATCCCTGCATTGGACAACAAAATGATAAAACAGACCTGGAGTTTTATCCTTTGCTTGGCTTTTGAAGCGAATGCGAGCCTTAAATCACTGAACAAAAGAAACTGTTGATTAGGAAAAAGAAAAGTGAAAAGAAAGAGTAAAACCTTCGGCTGGAAAAAAAAAAGTACAGAAGATAAAAAGTGATTTTATTTTTACATATTTATCTGTAGGGCAAATAAAACTTGGGCTTGGTTTAATGCATTTTTAAGCTTAGCGGCCCTTTTAGTACGGTGATATTCCTAGCAATTCTTCTCTGTTTTTTTGGGCCAGTTTTTACTTGGGATGTATCTGATCTGATTAAATGGGATTAGAATAGTTAATAATTGAATTTAGATAGGGTTAGAGTAGTAATTTTATTATTCGTCAGGCATTTAGATAGAGTTCGGATAGTGATCTTAGGGTACCTATTATCCGAACCATATTACAAATAATAATTTTTAAATATCATTATATATTTATTTATAAAATATTTATTATTAATATAATAATTAATTAAATTAATTCATTAAGTATTTTAATTGTGATTTTTAACATTAATTTATTTTTATGAGTTAATTTAAATGCGTTAATTTAAGTTTTCTTAAAATTAATTTTAAATTTAAAATTAAAAGTCAAATTTTGACTTAATAAACAGGTATTTAATGGGTTCGGGTAGTTAAACAGGTAGTTATTATATTAAATGAGTAAGGTTCGGATAGTAAAAATCAAAATAATCAGGTATTTAATCGGATTCACTTATTTTAAAATATTATCAGATTCAGGTACCTTAAATTTCACAGATATCCATTCTGTTTACATCCTAGTCTTTACGGCCAAGTCATCACCTATATAAATCCATGCTTGGCTTTAAATCGAAGTGTAAACAAATAAAATGTTTGGCACACAGTTCAATCGAGGTGTGTTTTGCTAGTTTATATTTGTTGTTGCACAAAACAACAATAAAGATATGTTGACGTAAATGGTCGTAATCTGTCTCCACGTGTCCTCCAGAAGCTTCTGTAAAATAGTAAAAAGTCAGAGGGACGCAAGGGTGGTTCCCTGCGTAGACACTCCGATGCTTAAGTCAGCCTCAAGTTCTTAGGTATTGGGAAACGTAAAAGCCAGTAGTCAGAAAAAGTTGAGAATAGAATTATACCTGGGGCCTATTTATAGGCGAATATTTGAGATTTGATATCTGGATTGTTTGTGTCCTTTTACCAAGAGTTTGTTTCCCAATAGGATGCATCTTCCGTGGATCTCGGAGTTGACACGAGCCTGTCGCCGGCGAGAGACCCTATGGCGCGACACCTTTTCGGGCGGTAGAGGTCTCTCGCCTGGCGAGAGGCGAGTGACCACGTACCGCCTTCGCGACAGAAGGAGTCTGTCGCCTGCGACAGATTATCTGTCGCAGCCTAGCTTCTCTCGCCGTAGGCCACGTGTCTCAATGACCGTGTGCCGCGTGGGGCCTCCAATGATCTTTGGGCTTGGCCCAGTGTAGATGGACTTTTGCCATATCAATTGCTCCCCAGTCTCTTGTTGGATTATTCCAATCAAGAGAGTATAAATATGTGTCCTTGGGCCTTTATCCACTATGAATAGTTTTTTTGGTTTTTGTGATTTTTCTTTGGTATATATTTTTTTTCTTTTCTTGTAGGTGAAAAGCTTTATTCTGCGGGAGGCGTGATCTATCGAGACATTTGGCCTTCTCTGTCGCAACTATATAAAGCCACTGGGGGCCACCGAAAAGGGCTAAGAGAAAACCTCTGAAACAGCAGTCTGTCGCCGATTTCCGACTCTCTCGCTAAAACAGTCTATCGCCAGCAGAAGTCTTTCGCTCATCGAAGTGTCAGTAAGTATTCATCTGTCGTCTATCTTGTCTCCCGCGCGGTCTTTATGTCTTCCGCAGGTGTTTCACCTATAGGTCTGTCGTATTTGGTCTGTCGCCAATAAGTCTGCCGCAGGTCCCTGTCAGTAGGTCTGCCGCAGGTCCCTTGCCAAAATAGGTCTGTCGCCGGTACCTTACCAATAGGTCTGCCGCAGGTCCTTTGCCAATAGGTTTGCCGCAGGTCCTTTGCCAATAAGTCTGCCGCAGGTCCCTTGCCAATAGGTCTGCCGCAGGTGGTCTGCCGCCCCTCTTTATTATTTATCCTTTCTTTTACTATGTCTTCACAGCGTCCGGGTAAATTTCTTAGGAAAGGCGGTATTGAATGCACACTGACGAATGCGGACTTAGAGGATTTCAATACTCGTTTTCCTCTTCCCTCTGGTTACAGTTATAGACTTCCAGCTAGTGGGGAATTTTCACCTGATCTAGTTAGGAATGGAGTAGCGGTGCATAAAGCGTCTTTATTTTTCGGTTTCCGTTTTCCGTTGCCCGA
Organism: Heritiera littoralis; assembly: GCA_031772115.1. Classification (NCBI taxonomy): domain Eukaryota; kingdom Viridiplantae; phylum Streptophyta; class Magnoliopsida; order Malvales; family Malvaceae; genus Heritiera; species Heritiera littoralis. The sequence goes on from JAPDPK010000015.1 coordinate 8,702,397, forward strand.
GTTTGGTATAGCGTTCCTTAGATACAAAGATATAGTTCCTTGCCAACTTCATCCTCATGCATGGGCTCAGATAGTAGGATTTTCGGTGGTTTGCCATAGCTTAGGTATTATTCCTACCGTCCCCCTTTTGAGTGCTTTTTTCAGAGTCCGTGGTCTGCAAGGACTAATAACTTTTTCCCTCCAACGGTTAACGGTTGACGATTTTCCCAATAACAAGATCTTTTCTGACCTTCCTAATAAGTTGCGAAACTTTGAAAGTGAGTGGGTCGTCGTCCAAGTTCCAAACGATCTGCGAATCCGCACTGCATGGAACCGTGATACTAGCGACCACTTGAGGCGCTCAGAAAGGTTTAAAGTAGAGATCCTAAAAGACCAGTTTAGTGAACCTATACGACGAATTTGTTCTATCGGGGAACGTAATTTATTTTCCCTTTTGACCTCAGAGAACATTACAGCGGCTGGTTGGAGAGTAAGCCGAGCTGTTTCCGGGACTTCGACTGTCCCCTCTAGCCTTCCAATTAGGTTGTGTGTGCCCGATGCCGGTCCTAGTCAACCGACCAGTATTCCTACCGCTGAGACCTCTAACCCTTTAGGTCGCCCTGTGGATGAGTCTTCTCCGGATTCGAGAGACGAAACACCTGAGGTTGAGGGTACCAGTGGTCCATTAGAGGAGGATCTTGAATGGGCTCAGGGCAACGTTTTTGGGAGCCCTTATGTTGATTTCCCGGCGGATCCTAATTTGGATAACTTAGAGGATCTTGGTGATCTTATAGGTTTCCTTTTTTCTATACTTTATATATCCATGTGTGTGGTATTTCGGGTTTTAGGTTCGTTAATTGTTTCTCCTGGTATTATGCAGGTATGGACTTTCGTGGTGCTATGCGCAGAAGGGAAGCCAATGCTTCTGCTGGAACGGCTCCTCCTCCTCAGCAACAGCCACAGGTCGGGGCTTCAGCTTCCAGACATCCTCGTATGTCTACTCCTCCTCCTCCTACCGGCGGATCTAGCCACACTGTGCAAGAGGCTGGGAGGAACAAGCGAAAGAGGCCCCTTGTCCGTGACCGTAGCTCAGACGATCAAGGGAGCTCTAGGTCACAGAGGAGCGAGTCGGCCCGACGAGAAGGTGCTTCTCATGCCAGCGAGGATCGGCCGGCCCCTCGTCAGCCTAGGCGCAAATTTAGGAAGAAATTGATTATTGAGGCCTCGATGCCCTCAAGACCGATATTGCCCAAGGTGGCTAATCCCACTTTGAAGCGCTACTTGGTCGATAGTGGAGTTGTCGTAGATGGCGAGGACTTCCAGACCTATCCCGGGGTAAATGATAATGACAGCATTGAGGAGCCTGGGATAGCGTCTCGTCTGGCATGGAGCACCATTCTTCCTCGTGACGAGGCAGCGCTGTTTCCTAATTTGACGGAAGCCGAGAACAACTCTGACTATCTTGCGATGAAGGTGATAGCATCGTGTTTATATGTTAGTTATATTTTTCTTTTTCCTTTGTCGGGTTTTTAAGTTATTTTTGTTCTCCTGTTTTTTCAGTCGGCTCAGCAAACCGCGGCTATTAATGCTCGTTATAGGGCTCTAAGGGAGAAGGCTGAAAAAGAAATTGGTGAGCTCCGAGAGACGAAGATGGTGCTTCAGAACGAGGTCGTTCAATTGCGTCCTTATGTTGGTAAGGTTGAGGGATTGGAGAGGAAGAATGCGGAACTTGAGCTCAGGTTGAAGGAGGAACAGGCTAAGGTGGCCTCCCTTCAGGGATTTCAAGACGCCTACAATAAGGCGATGGAGGATCGGGACGCCATGAGGAGGGAACGAGATGAGACCGCCGATGAGCTGCACAATTTGTTGGACCGACAAAAAGAGGTTCGAGCCGAGGCTGTTCGCGAATACCGCCTGTCTCAACACTGCTATGAAAAGAAAGAAATGCTTGCGGCGGGGTTCATCAAGTACGGCTTCTACTTAGCCCGTTCTTGGTTAGAGAAGAACCGACCTAATGAGTCTTTTCCCGAACTTCTTTTCACTTAAGAGGCCCAATATTATGAAGCTCCCTCCTGGACCAAATACGAACCCGACTCATTAAGTCCAGAGGATTATATAGAGACGGGAGCTACAGATAACCTGGACAATCTCGAGGGTCCATGGCCTCCTCGACGACCACGTAGCCGTCCTGAGCCTACTGGGCTACGCGACCAATCCGGGCCGTCAGTGACGCATGATGAGCCCGAACCGATCGAGGCGGGCGACCAGCCTGAGTCCATCGAAGCATTGGTAGGGCTGGACGGCGACGACTTCCAAATTTCGGACTCTGCAGCCGCTGATCCTGTGTCAGATAGTGCGGCTGTGATTGATCCTTTAAGTAGTGCCCCCTCTCTCGGGATGGCCTCTTCAGTTCCTCAAGAGCTTGATTCCTCGATTCTTCACACTTCCGATCCTCCGGTTGTTGGAGACTCTTAGCTGGACGACCTTGTCCTTAACCTAGATTAGGGTGTTTTGTATTTCCTTTTGTTTATTTTACTCAATGTAAAGATTCGTTCTTCAATGAAAAGTACAGTTGCTTTCTGTGGTTTTTCTTCTTTTCTTTGAATGAATATTTCGCACTTGTAATTGTTATATCACGGTTTGTTTGTTTTTTTTTTATATATGTATATATCACAAAACTTGACAGAACAACATTAAGGTGTCAGTAATTAGTAACAAAACTTGACAGAACAACATTAAGGTGTCAGTAATTAGTAAGCATATATATGTATATATCACAAAACTTGACAGAACAACATTAAGGTGTCAGTAATTAGTAACAAAACTTGACAGAACAACATTAAGGTGTCAGTAATTAGTAAGCGTTATTTTACACCATACTGCTCCCCAAGTTCTGCTTTGAGACGGTGTTATAGTCCAAGGTTGAACTTTGTCTTGAGCATTTTGTGCACCTCTTAACGGCATTTTCGCGTGTCCATTTTGTCTTATCGTTCAAGGACTTATTTCTGCCGCTTTCGCGTTTTTGTCGCTTATGGTTTTATTTGTGCCTTTTTTCGCGTATTTTTCTCGCTCAGGGACTTATTTCTGCCGGGTTTACGGTCTTATTTATGCCCATTTTGCGTATTCTTCGCGCTCAGGGACTTATTTCTGCCGGGTTTACGGTCTTATTTATGCCCATTTTGCGTATTCTTCTCGCTCAAGGACTTATTTCTGCCGGGTTTACGGTCTTATTTATGCCCATTTCGCGTATTCTTCTCGCTCAGGGACTTATTTCTGCCGGGTTTACGGTCTTATTTATGCCCATTTCGCGTATTCTTCTCGCTCAGGGACTTATTTCTGCCGGGTTTACGGTCTTATTTATGCCCATTTCGCGTATTCTTCGCGCTCAGGGACTTATTTCTGCCGGGTTTACGGTCTTATTTATGCCCATTTTGCGTATTCTTCTCGCTCAGGGACTTATTTCTGCCGGGTTTACGGTCTTATTTATGCCCATTTCGCGTATTCTTCTCGCTCATGGACTTATTTCTGCCGGGTTTACGGTCTTATTTATGCCCATTTCGCGTATTCTTCTCGCTCAGGGACTTATTTCTGCCGGGTTTATGGTCTTATTTATGCCCATTTCGCATATTCTTCGCGCTCAAATTCCTGTTACTACATAGACTGTCTAACAAGTTGAATTAGAAGATATAGGAAGCAAATAATTGGCTTTATTCAGGAGTCATATGATCTTAAAACAAGAATACTTTGCGAAGTAATAAAGTAATAGATGGGAAATAAATATAAATCTTATGGAAGGTGTACAACTTTTTACTGCCATTATGGCTTAAGGTGGTTGGCATTCCAAGTTTTCGAGATCTTCTTTCCCTGCAAGGTCTCCAAGATGCCTGTGCTAGGTCCGATCATCTTCCTGATTCTGTAAGGTCCTTCCCAATTAGCTCGGAGTTTCCCGTCCTCCCTATGGGCGTTTGTAATCGCTGACTTTCTCAGTACCAGGTCTCCTTCTTGCAGTTCTCTGTTCTTAACTCGTGCGTTGTAATAGGCGGCTATTCTTTGCTGGTATGCAGCCAATCTCATTTTTGCCGTGTCTCGCAATTCATTGATCAGGTCTAGATTCTCCTTTAGTCCCTGGGAGTTAACCTCTTCGATGTAAGGGACCAATCTAGGTGACTCGGCTCCAATTTCAACCGGGATGAGGGCTTCAGTCCCATATACCAAATTGAATGGCGTTTCCCCTGTTGATACTTTGCTTGTCGTTCTGTAGGCCCATAGGACACTAGGGAGTTCATCTACCCATGCTCCCTTCGCCTTATCCAGTATGGTCTTCAAACCATGCAGTATAGTTCGGTTACTCACTTCGGCTTGTCCATTAGCTTGAGGATAAGATACAGAGGAGATTCTCAACTGGATGCCCAGTCCTTCACAAAATGTTCGAAATGCGTCACAATCGAACTGTTTCCCATGGTCCGCGTTAAGCACTCGGGGGATCACAAAACGGCAAATGATCTCCCTCCAAACCATTGCTTCTACCTTTTTTTCAGAAATCGTAGCCAAAGGTTCCGCCTCTATCCACTTGGTGAAGTAGTCTGTGGCTACTAGCAAATATTTCCTCTGTCCTGTGCCCAAAGGAAAAGGTCCCAGGATGTCTAACTCCCATTGTGCGAATGGTGTCGGCTGAAGAGTACTTTGGAGGGTCGAGACTGGTGCAGTAACTATAGGGGCGAACTTTTGGCATTTTTCGCACTTTCGCACCTTGTCAGTGGCGTCCTTCTTAAGGGTAGGCCAATAAAATCATGCACGCAATATTTTCGTGGCCAAAGCTCGGGCCCCTAGGTGTTCACCGCATATCCCCTCATAAACTTCAGCTAGGGTGTACTCAGCCTGTTGAGGTCCTAGACACTTTAGCAAAGGCATGGTAAATCCACGTTTGTAAAGTTCTCCATTTACCACAGTAAATCTTGCACTTTGCAATTTCAACCTTCGTCTTTCATCTTTGTCAGTTGGGAGTGTGCCCCCCATTATGTAGTCTTTGATTGGGCCCCTCCAATCACCTCCGACCTCGACGTCGCAGACATCCTCTTCTTCGATACTTGGCCTAGCGAGTGATTCCACTTTGACCATACCGCCTTTTAGTCCTCTTGAGGAAGCCAACTTTGAGAGGGCATCCGCATGACTATTTTCGGATCGGTTTATCTGGGTCAGTTGAAAGTTCTGAAACGATTGTGCTAATAATCGCACTTTCTGCAGATAGGGGACCAAAGTCGGCTCTCGTGCTTCATACTCTCCCGAGAACTGGTTGACCACTAATTGTGAATCGCTATGGGCCATCAGATTGCTAGCTTCTAGTTTCTCCGCCAGTTTCATTCCAGCTATTAAGGCTTCATATTCAGCTATATTGTTCGAGCTTGAGAAATTGAAACGCAGGGAATACTCATAGGTCTCCCCTTCGGGTGAAGTTAGCACGATTCCAGCTCCGCTACCATCCATGTTGCGAGCTCCGTCAACATGTAACTTCCACCAAGCTAATCCGGTATCTGCTTGAGTCTCCCGACCAGTGCATTCTACGATAAAGTCGGCTAGCGCCTGCCCTTTTATTGCTTGGCGAGGTTGGAAGTGTATGTCATATTCGCTTAATTCAATGGCCCATTTCGTTAAGCGTCCAGAATGTTCTGGTTTCTGTAGTATTTGTCGTAAGGGCTGATCTGTCAAGACATCCACTGAGTGGGCTTGGAAGTAAGGTCGTAACTTCCGAGTCGCCATCACCAAGGATAGAACTACTCTTTCGACTAAGGGGTATCTTGCTTCGGCATCTAGCAGAACTTTGCTCACATAATAGATGAGACAGTCTTTATCTCCTTCTCTTCTCAGTAAGACTGCACTTACGGCCTTCTCTCCTACGCCGAGATACATGAAGAGATGGTCTCCGTTTTGTGGCCGAGACAATAGTGGCAACTCTTTCAAGTAATCCTTCAACTGCTCAAAAGCACTATTGCACTCTTCTGTCCATTTGAAGTCTTTTCCGGCCCTTATTGCTTTGAAGAATGGCAAGCTTCTTTCAGCTGATTTAGACAAGAAGCGATTCAAAGCAGCTATCCTCCCTGTCAACCTTTGAATCTCTTTAACAGTACTGGGTGGTCTCATGTCCAGGATGGCTTGGACCTTCTCGGGATTAGCTTCTATCCCTCGATTAGTGATCATGAATCCCAGGAATTTTCCGGATCTCACCCCAAACGAGCATTTATTGGGGTTCAATTTCATTTCGTACTGCCGCAACACGTTAAACACCTTCGTCATTTTCTCGGCGTGAGACTCTTCCCTTTGGCTTTTTATAATCATGTCATCAACATAAGCCTCCATGGTGTTGCCCAAAAGGTCTTTGAATACCTTGTTCACCATGCGCTGGTAGGTTGCCCCTGCGTTTTTCAGACCGAACGGCATTACCCGATAGCAATATGTTCCACTGTCGGTAATGAAGGAGGTTTTCTCCTCATCTTCTGGATGCATCATGATCTGGTGGTATCCCGAAAAGGCATCTAAGAAGCTAAGCAATTCATATCCACAAGTTTCGTCTACCATCTTGTCGATTCGAGGTAGTGGATACAAATCCTTGGGACAAGCCTTGTTCAAATCTGTGAAGTCTACGCACATCCTCCATTTTCCGTTGGCTTTCCTCACCATCACAACATTAGCCAACCATTCGGGATAATTCACTTCTCTGATAAATCCTGCCTGCAATAACTTTGAGATTTCTTCGTTTATGATCCGCTGCCTTTCCGGAGCAAAATTCCTCTTCTTTTGCCTGATTGGTTTTGCTCCTGAGACTATGTTTAACCGGTGACAAGCGACATTGGGATTAATCCCGGGCATATCCGCGGGGGTCCATGCGAAAACATCAGCATTTTCCTTCAGGCACTGAATTATTTCCTCTTTTGCTCTTTCAGACAGATGACTCCCCACATACACCACCTTAGTTTCATCTTCTCTATCTACTTGAACTGGCTCCATCTCTTCATCAGGTTTTGGTTTAGGCGGTTTTTCAATCGTAAGGGTTTCCTTCCTTTGAATCCCTTTACATGCGGTGGACGCGATATTACATGTCCTAGCCTTCCTTTGATCTCCTCTCACTTGTCCGACACCACGGGGGGTTGGGAATTTCATTAACAGATAGCATGGATGTACTACCGCTCTCATATCATTCAACAATGGTCGTCCGAAGATCATGTTATATGCTACTGATGTTGCCTTTACCACCATAAATAATACCTGTCGAGTGACACATTTCGGGCTTTCCCCCAATGTTACAGGCAGCTGAACTGCGCCTTCGACCTTCATCTCCTGAGAAGCCATACAATGGTGTAGGAACTGGCTTCAGTCTATCATTCGAGATGTTCATTTTCTCAAAGTAACTCCAGTATATCAAATTCACCGAACTTCCATTATCAACCAGGATACGACTCACTGGATGCTTTGCTATCACTGCCGAAATTACCATTGGGTCATCATGGGGAATCATTACATCTTCTCTATCGGCTGGCGTAAAAGTGATGGGCTCCTCATCATGCTTTTCTTCCATTACCGAGTTAACTTGATAAGCTTGCCGGGCGTAAGACTTTCGAGACGAGGAAGATGAACCAGCCAACGATTCACCCTCGGATATCACATTAATAGCAGGCCCTGTGGGTTCATTATCTTCTTCTCTATCCCTTCTATCTGTTCTCCTGTCATTTTCTCTCCTGTTACCATCATTCTGCCTTGCAGTTCCCCTATTTTCACCTCTTCTGTCTCTAGAGTTGTCTCTAAAGTAATTTCCTCTGCCTTGTGCAGGATAAGTGTTCCTGTTGCTTTTCCACACAAACTGATTTATCTTTCCATCACGTGCTAGCTGCTCCAGCTGATTCATTAAATCCCTACATTTTTCTGTTGGATGCCCATGTGTGGAATGGTAGTTACAGTAAGAGTCTGTGTCACGGCCTAGAACCCCGGATGCTTTCCTTGGGAACCGTATAAGACCTGATCCCTCAATAGCAGCTAATACGGAAGTTCGAGACTCAGTAAGCGGGGTATAAGCGGTATACTTCATTGCAGAGGTTTTGTTAACCCTCCTTGACTGACTAGAGGATGCTTCGGGGACTTCTCTTCCTCGTTTCCTTCCTTCCTTAGATTCTCCATTACCCACCATTTTCATTACTTCTTCTTGGGTGACGTATTTATTGGCTCGGGAAAGTAGGTCCGAAATTGTAATGGGCTGGTCTAATGACAGGGACTCTTGCAGTTTTTCAGACCTTGTCCCTTGTAACATGGCTGCCACAGCTATACCAACTTGTAAGTCTCGCACTTCCAGAGTAGCGTCTCTGAATGTAGTCATCTGTGGCATCTTGAATTTTGGCGGTAAGGGTTTCTGCAAGATGGTCGTGCAAAACGGTACTCTTCTCCTCTGGCTCTCCTCTGCGGACACCAATTTTTTCTCTTCGAGCACCTGTTCTATCATTTTCTTCATATCAATTGGGGGAGTGATTTGATTTCTGGCGTAAGATGAATCGGGCAGGTCCTCGGCAACTATTTCCTTTCCTTTTCCTTGAGGTGCTTCAGTTCGAGCCATTTATGTACACCAAGTGGGATCGAATTCTGATCCGGCTCCCCAAATGCTTAGGTCATCGTCACCGTTCCTTCCGGCACCTCCAATACCAGCAGTATTTGTCAAATCATGGTAGTGGGCGGAAGACCCTGCCGCCCGGTCGAAACCCTGTCGCCATGGTGCCTGCCGTACAACACCAGACACCTGTCGCCTGACATCCGGCACCTGCCGCCCGACGCCAGACACCTGTCGCCTGACCCCTTCCGTAGGTTCCAAATTTACGGCCTCATCAGCCTCCCGCTGGGTCCCTGCGACAGGCACTCCGCTCCCCAGTCCTGCCGCATCCTGGTGTATGTCATTCTCTTCTACGAGAAGGTCCTCCTGTCGCAGCGGAGGATTCGCCGCTGTCGCATCCTCCTGCCGCCCATCAGCACAGGGCGGAGCCCCTCGACTTGTTTCTCCCACCAAATTCTGTACAGCCGGCGGCAGACCCAATGTCGGGAGGACCCCTTTGAATAAGTCTACCATGGCTTTCAACGCATGAGTCGTTTCTTCACTCTGCCGCCTTAGGGCCTCGAATTCGGCTACAGATACAGTCATCCTCTCATCTTCTCTGTTCACATGATTTCTATGGCATATTGGCTGTTCAGGGGAACTCACGGAATTCTCATCACTGCCTGTTCTCACGTTAGTAGATCTAGTTCTCACCATCTTAAGAAGTTTGATTGGCTTTTATACGATTTCCCACAGACGGCGCCAATTGTTGTTGCACAAAACAACAATAAAGATATGTTGACGTAAATGGTCGTAATCTGTCTCCACGTGTCCTCCAGAAGCTTCTGTAAAATAGTAAAAAGTCAGAGGGACGCAAGGGTGGTTCCCTGCGTAGACACTCCGATGCTTAAGTCAGCCTCAAGTTCTTAGGTATTGGGAAACGTAAAAGCCAGTAGTCAGAAAAAGTTGAGAATAGAATTATACCTGGGGCCTATTTATAGCCGAATATTTGAGATTTTATATCTGGATTGTTTGTGTCCTTTTACCAAGAGTTTGTTTCCCAATAGGATGCATCTTCCGTGGATCTCGGAGTTGACACGAGCCTGTCGCCGGCGAGAGACCCTATGGCGCGACACCTTTTCGGGCGGCAGAGGTCTCTCGCCTGGCGAGAGGCGAGTGACCACGTACCGCCTTCGCGACAGAAGGAGTCTGTCGCCTGCGACAGATTATCTGTCGCAGCCTAGCTTCTCTCGCCGTAGGCCACGTGTCTCAATGACCGTGTGCCGCGTGGGGCCTCCAATGATCTTTGGACTTGGCTCAGTGTAGATGGACTTTTGCCATATCAATATTGTTAACAAATTCTCTAAGCATTTTAAAAACTCGTTCCCTTAATATTTGTTTGTTTTCTGGTAATAATAAATTATTAAAATTACATATTTAGTTAACCTTGATATTAATCGCAACCGAATTCTTTTATCCTTTCTCATTTTTACCCACTACCATTCATGTTGTAGACAATTTATCTCATTCTCAGGTTCCGTTTGATTAAGTAAAAATAACTTTTGAAAAATAAGTTTTTGAAAATGTTTACATTTTCTAGAAACCAAAGATTTTTTATTGTTTGGATCAGTCAATAAAACATTTTCTATTGTTCTATCAAAAAAAACATTTTCTATTGTTTGGTTGTTATTTTTGAAAAATCTATTTTCTTTTTTTAATAATATTAACATAACCAATAAAATATTAAGTAATTTATTAATATTAAAAAATAATTAAATTTTAAAAATAATGTTGAATATTAAAATATTACATTATTAAACATTTAAAAGAAAACTATTTATTATTACTTATATTAATATCTTTAAAAATTTGAAGTAATATTATTATTTATATATTTAATATTAATAATATATTAATATTTAATTTTCAAATATTAAAAAATATTTATCCTATAAAAATAATTATATTTTATACTCAAAGTATTTATTATTCAAATGATAACAAAAGTATTATTTATTTATATTTATTATGAAAATATTAATATAAAAAATTTTTAAAATATAAAACATTATATCTTAAACTAAATTATCAATAAATTATTAAAAATAAATATATTATTTATTAAATTAGTATTCATTGTTTATTATTTAAATAATAATATAATATTGTTTATTATTGAAATATTTAAATATTTAAAATTAATAATATACAAAATAAAATATTTAAACTTAAATTATTGAAAGAGTTTTAATGTTTATATTTTAATATTTAAAATTTTTAATCCAATTAATAAAAAAATTTTATTAATATAATAATATTATGTAGGGCTAAATTAAATCAAAGTTTAAAAATCATATCTAAGGTTTAACTGGACTAGAATTATATTTATGAGCTTAGTAAATAATCTTACATATAGACATCTATTTGTCTGAAAATGCCTTTCTATTTTTAAAAGCGTAAGACAATTTTCAGGAAAATGACCTAATTTTTCATTGTGCAAGAGAAATCTTTTTTTGTTGACTAATTAATTTTTTTATCAATCAAATACAGGAAAATGCAAAAATCATTTTATGAAAATCATTTTCATTGAACCAAACAAAGCTTCATTATCATTTTCAAAATTTCTTCAATAAATTTCAACTCTCTCTCAGTCTAACCTTACTTGATCCTTCTTTTTCTTTTCTCTCACTCTTTAAGTCGCCATCGTCCTTCATTCCTAGCCTCATCTTGCTATTGTCATTCTTCTTCGTATAGCCATCTAGTAAAATTTTTTATAAGTTTAATGTTTATTGTTTTTGTTGCAAAAATTTGTCTTATGATTTATTAAATTGGGAAATTTATTATCACCATCTTATGGGTTTGGGAAGTTTATTTGGGAAATTACATTTATGGTTGCTTAAAATCCACAACATTTCAATTTCTTGAAAATCAAATTTAAACATTGCTTGGTAGGAAAGTAAAAAAAGGATGAGGATGAAAAAGATGTTAATTCAAATATAGATTTCACAATTACTTTACTATTTTATAACTTAATCATTAGATTAATAATTTTTTTTATTTTCACCATTTTCTTTCCTTCTTACCAAACAAAGCCTTTAGTTTAGCAACTTGCTTCCAAACCTTCCCCTTATATAATAATTGTGGCCATGGCCTTGTACAATCCCCAAGCCAAGATTTTCAGCAACGAGCACGATGGAGCCTTGACTTTCTATTATATTAGTAAAACGTGCAATATATATAGAGGAAAATGGAAAAGTGGTCTCTTACCTCGCCCGATTGTAAAGGTCAATCTCCTATCACCTTCGTTGCCCCCTGTGATCTTTCTTTCTAACTTTTACTCATCTTTTGCAGCAAGTAGATAGGCGATGTTCCACATTTGATGGGTGATGCATCAAGATTTCATGAAATGTCTATTTCTTCAAGGTCTTTGATTTATTTATTGTAAGTGTATGTCCTAGAGCCAATGCATTTAGCATGAGGCATAATGCCATAAACAAATTATCACTTATGATAAGTGTTCAAGAGGTTTTCATTCACCATGTAGAATAAGAATAATATGTTATTAGTTACTAAATAGACAGATAATAGTACTGTGAAGTTGTTGATAAGAGAAATTAATTGATTAAACATTCGCAGAATCAAGTTATTTTATTGCTCTATCTTTACGTTTAAAGTTTTCTTTTTCTTGAATGAATCATGTTTCTTCATTCTTCCTTTTTTTTTTTTTGGTGAAAGTAAGATTGATGTGGACTAGGTCAATTATTACTGGGCTTTTCTATAAATCAAGTTGAAGACCATTGAGCCAAATGATAATATAAGGCCAAGAGGAAAGAGGACTCAAAAGGCCCATAAATGATCCACTGGGTTATTATTTAAGCTATGGGGCTTAAAGGTAATTACGCGCGAAATAACTCCTATAAATAGGTCACAGGTATCATTCTTAAACCCTAAGCTCTATTTGCCTACAGAAACCCTGCCAAAACCCTGTCTGACTTAAGCATCGGAGTTCGCGCGCAGGGGAAAACCCCTGCGCCCCCTGATGGTCTTCTCTCTTGCAGAATTCTTGAAGACAAACTAACGCGAAGATCGAGGATCCGACATCAGCAAATATTTATTGTTGTTTTTGGCAACAACAAAGATAAAATTAGTCATTAAACCAAATTATACATTTAAAGAATTTTGTTCTTTCTTTGAACCTTAAATTGCATTGTATTCTTATTTGGAAGCTCATAGGAAACAAACAAATTTTGGGGATTTTACAACAGTTGATTTTAATTGTTTATTTGTTCATTTACATCCTAGTTTTGTAACTATATTGGAACATGATTTTCATCTCTTAAGATGTTTTCAATTACCTGTATGGCCTCATAGCACCAATTACCTTTTCTTTGCTGGTTTTTAAAGGCAAGTATGACCTATCTTGCAGCTTCTCTCATTATTTGTCTCTAATCTGATCTAAGAAATCAGTTTTTCTCCTTTTTCATTATCAATTTGGCGGCATGAAAGGACAATATTAAAGGCAATGGGAAGATTTTTGAAGATCTGAATACAAACGTATATCAATATACCGAAAGAATTGGAAGAGGATCTTATTACAAAATATGCATATTCAGTATCCTGACCTGACAAGTTAATTAACATTCTTATAAGGAATTGTCACAGTCTAAAATGAATGTGATAGTGATCAGGTTGACAGAACAGGAGAAAGAAGAAAATAGAAGTTGAGAGAAGAGAGAAAGAGAGACAAAGAGGAGAATAAAATATGGATATTTCATTTCATGCATTTCTATCTGTTACAATAGCTCATATAAGAGCTGAGTAGGACTATCATGAGTTGTAAATAAGACAAATGCAATAGGAATAAAACAGAAAAAACTGCTAAACAAATCTAATGATCAGCTGCCACCTCAGCCATGTTGTTATGCCTATCCATTAAATCAATTCCATCACCAGCTGGGTTGTTGTCTAAGCTGCTGCCAGCTACTAGCTCAACTTCCCGCACATTACTATCATTCCCTGCAATCATCAAGTTCATTACAGGAACTTTCAATAAGAAATAACTCATCACAATCATTCCCTGCTATCATCAGGTTCATCCCCGAAACTTTCAAAAAGAAAGTTCACGTTATCAGTTTTGAAAGATATAAAATGGCTAACAGGTCAAAAAAAGATTTCGAAAAAAATGATTTTAGCAATTAAGTTCCTAATTTTTTTCACAATCAATTAAATCCTTACAGTTCAATTTTTTCTTAATTAAGTCTTTTTGTGGATAGAAATTATTAAATCCACACAGTCCACATGACCAAAAATATAACAAATCCAATAGTTTTCGTCTACGAAAGGGCTTGATGAGGGTCTTACTAAAGGTTATTGGGCCTTAATATAAGTCATGCTGAATAACATTGGACCTAATGATAGTCAAAGCCCCAAAAGAAAGACAACTAAGAAGGGCCATGAAAGATTCACTAGGTTATCATTTAAGCTATAGGTCTTAACCGTAATCACGTGTCATATTACTCCTATAAATAGGTCACAGATATTATTTTTAAACCCTAATCTCTATTTGCTTATTAAAAACCCTACCAAAATCCTGTCTGACTTAAGCATCGGAGCCCCTCTGATCCTTTTTTTTTCTTGTAGGGTTCTTGGAGACAGGTTAAGAGGCAAATCGAGATTCATACGTCATCAAAAATATTTGTTGTAAACAAGTAACAACAAATGGCGATGTTTGTGGGAAATCGAAATAAGCCAGTGCTCGTCACGATTCAGTCAGATCTTGAAATTTTCAATCCAAAAATGAGTTAGCTTTTGATTCCCTACAATTTCTTATAAGTTTATTCTGAAATATTATGCATAAAATTGATTTTTTAAATATCTTTCAGAATTCGTTTTAATTGAAAGTTTGAAAAATAGGAAAAGAAACATGAAATTTTTCCTGTTTCCAAATAACATATTGATGCTTTAGTTCCTTGCTTTAAATGTTATTTTGCCTTAAAATAACACCTGGGCATTGTAGATTCATCCTCGGACATGTGAAATATGATTTTTGATATGAGAAATCTCATTTAAATGTGAAGTAATTTTGAAGAAACTCGTAGAAAACCAAATGGGTTAAAGCTTATTTTGCACAAAGAAGACGAGGGAATATCTCCCTCTCATAGTAAAAATATAAGCCACCCGTCACACTCAACAAACAAAAGAGGGAATATTCTAAGAATATTCCCTCTATGAGTAAAAGTGTAGAACTTTATGTACTCGTAAAACACTCAAAAAAGAAGGAATATTCTTCCAATATTCTTTTCCACCAATTGAAATTAATTACATTTAAGTTGTCAAAGTTTATAAAATTATAATTTTGACCACTATGCATCAAGTTTGTACAAGTAAGTTTTTAAAGCATTCAATTGCATCCTTAACTTCATGAACTCATCAAATTTTGTGATTCAGAGTACTCTTATCATATATGATATGGTATTATCAAAAATATAATTGAGCTAATTCGATTTGTCATTTATTCACGAATTTATCTTAGACATCAATTTTCTTTTATTATCTTGAATGCTTTAAAAATTTATATAATTGCCTTCTCAAATTTGCGATTCGCATAAACTAGAATACAAATGTATTCATGAATATTAGTAAGCATGAAATTGTAGTAGGCATCTCTCTCTTTTGCTATCTCAGGATAAGTTGTATTCTGTGACGAATATAGTTTATAAAAGCACAATAGCTACATTTATTATCTTTGGATTATTGTTATTCATGCTTAGTGTCATGACACAATGTGTTTTTAGCTTACACTATTTGCTAAGCTTAAACTCCTTATCTTTACATGATCCTAAGTACATAATCCATTATGTTCTATATACTAGCTACCATGCAGGTTTGTGTAAGCCCTGCTAGTCAAGCACTCTATTATAAGCTTTGCTTGTCAATGAGGCACTGAGGGGCAATAAGAAGAAAAAAGCCTAAAACAAAAAGTGTGTGAAGTATGCTATGCATGGATTTGAAGTGAAAAGTGCACGATGTAAGTAATGCATGAAGACAAAAAGTGTTAGGGCTTGAAGCGAAAAATGCGCGAGATAAGCCACGCACTAGAAAAAAAAGGCCTAAAGCGAAAAGTACGCGATGTAAGTCATGCATAAAGACAAAAACTCCCTAAGCGAAAAATGATCGAGACAAGCAACAAAAATATCCCTAAGCGAACAATGCGCAAGACGGACAACATATGGGCTTGAAGCGAAAAAGGCACAAAGTAAGCCATGAATGAAATAAAAGTCCCTAAGCGAAAAATGCGCGAGATGGGAAACATATGGGCTTGAAGTGAAAAATGCGCGATGTAACCCATGAATGAAATAAAAGTCCCTAAGCGAAAAATGCGCGAAATGGGCAACATATGGGCTTGAAGCGAAAAATGCGCGAGGTAAGTTGTGAATGAAACAAAAAAGTCCTAAGCGAAAAATGCGCGAGATGGGAAACACATTTGCTTGAAGCGAAAAATGCGCGAGATGGGCAACACACGGGCTTGAAATGAAAAAATGCATGAGATAAGCCACGAACAAAATAAAGGGCATAAAGCAAAAAATGAGTGAGGTAAGTCACGCACAAGAAGAAAAAGGCCTGAAGCAAAAAGTGCACGATGTAGGCTATGCATAGACATGATTTAAATAAAAAAAACCCTTATATACTCTTCCACAGGGTATACCCTGCAAAAGAGTGGGGAGCAATTGATGAAGGTTTTACTAAAGGTCATTGGGCCTTGATATAGGTCACGCTGAAGAACATTGGGCCTAATGGTAGTCTAAGCCCCAGAGGAAAGAGGACTAAGAAGGGCCATGAAAGATCCACTAGGTTATCATTTAAGCTATGGGTCTTAACCGTAATTATGCGTCATATTACTCCTATAAATAGGTCACAAGTATTATTTTTAAACCCTAATCTCTATTTGCTTATTAAAAACCCTACCAAAATCCTGTCTAACTTAAGCATCAGAGTGCGCACGCAGGGGAAAACCCCTGCACCCCTCTGATCCTTTTTTTCTTGTAGGGTTCTTAGAGACAAGTTAAGAGGCAGATCGAGATTCGTACGTCATCAAAAATATTTGTTGTAAACAGGTAACAACAGGGCTTAATAAGTAAAAATTGAAATGTAATGGCTTAATTTATTGCAAAAAAAAAAAAAGAAGATAGAGACTCGATCGCTAAAATCATTATTTTTCGAGGTTTTTTTTTTACCTTCTTGTCATATAAAATCTTACATGAAGAGAATTAGTGTTGTAGAGGCCATTAGATATCCTTTTAGTTGACCTCATCATGGACATGGAGTACTATCTTTTCTTTGTTTGCTTCCGTTCTCATTTTTCGCAATTAAGAAATTATTAGTGTTCTTATTTGTTAAATCAATTTAAGCTTTGACCTTGACAAAGGATGACGAATTTGGCTTTCTAATGTTTTTGAACTATAATTTTTATTTGTAAATGTATTTCAAATGCTTGTATTTCATCCAACTCTTGCACATTAAGAGGTGTTGAGGGACTTACGACAATTGTGGAGTGTTCCTTTATAGAAGGCTCTGGACCGCTGCTATGAGCTTGTGAGATATCTGAGAGCAAAGGAAAGAGGACAGGTGAAGACCAGAGCAAGGGAGTAGCTCCGATGTAGTATCAATTCTCTAGTGAGCAAAGGAGTAGCAAAGGAGGAGGAGAAAGGTTCAAAGGAAATACCAGCTCGTGGAGAGCTGAGCTAAGCTGAGGTTGCTATGAAGGAGAAAGGGTTCAGATCTTTCTTCCAGTCTTATTGAGCACCTTTTATCAGACCTGACAATTCGTCTTTATAATTTGTTTTTGTATCATATAAAATCGTGTTCGTTTGTGTAAAACACAAAAATTTCATGATAAAATTCATATTAACACGAAAAATAAAAAACTTTTTTTTAGCATTTAACATATTTATATATGATTTTTATTTAGTTTTAACCTATGTCACATTTTTGTCTTTTATTCGTATCGTTTTCGTTTCATATCTAAGATTAACAGATCTACAGTATATAGGTGCATGTCACCAGTGCCAGGTCAGCCTGGTGTGGCAGACGTTCTCTTTGACAGTATTCAAGTCCCTCGACCCTGACATTGTGGCAGCAACCCTAGTATCTTGGCAGTATTCGAATGCCTGGACCCTGACAGCCAATAGTTCCTTCAGTCATAGGCGGCCAGGTGTCAAAGTTTTCTGCTGTAAAGAGATTGGGAAGTTTGGATTAGCTGGGCCTACTTAGTTTGTGAGGCCCGCTCTCATCAGTTGGGCTTGTCTACTCAAGGCCTGCTCACTTAGAATATTGGCCATGGGCTTCGCTTAGTTATGCTGGGCCTGTCAAGTAAGCTTAAGGTTGGGGCCTAACGAGAGGACAATCAAAATTCTGCATACAACAGCCGAAGACTTGGAAATAAGAGCAATCTCTTGAAATCTTCATAGGTCTTTGATAAACAAGCAAGCGGATAAGCTTTAATCTTTTTCTTAGCCCTAAAACAAAGCATGTTGATGTTGTTGACTCAATTTCTATAGCATATTACATTCCGACACTTTAATTTCATTGCGGCAGACTTACTTTAGTTTCAACATGTTATCTTTCATCTTAACGTTACTTTAGATCCATTTTTACCGTTTAAAATGATTTTTTGGATATCTTGGAGGAACTACATCTTTATCAGGCAAAAAAGTGAGATGCTTTGTTCAATGTATATATATGACAAGTGTTTCATTCAATTTTTGAGGTTTTGTTAATTATTTGGTCATTAAATAAAAATTAAAAATATTATTGTCCTTGAGTGATAAATTATTGTATAAAATGTTCTAGGATTGTAATTGTTTGCTAGAAAAGAAACAATGTAAGAGTGTTTTTATTAAATAGGAAAAATGTTATTCAGGATATTAAAAATGTTGAAAAGGTTGTCTTCTTATTTATATGAAAAGGTTGTCTACTTTGTAAAATCTTAGTACATGAAATTATTATTTAGTTTTTCTTTTCTTACTTTTTTTCATGTTAATAATTGGTGTCAATTTTGTTGATTTGCAGGAATGGCAAGATAAGATTAAATTGAATTCCTAGAATCTTTAAAATAGACATAAAGATCAGAGTTTTGAGAATTTACGTTTAAACGTTAAAAAGTACAGCGTGAATCTTTGTTTGTGCGATGTTTTACAGTATGTTATGCTGTCTTTCTAATTTATTTTCTTACTTTTCATAGTTAAGATTAGAAGTATGGAAATTTAGATTAACTAATTAAATGTAATAGTCTCATACGCATTAAAATATAGATTAATAAATTTTAGATGGATATCAGATTAAAATTTCAGCGGTTAACCTAATAATATAATATAATATAATATAATATAATATAATAATTTTTTTAATTTTTTATGACAACCTTTATATTTCATTTTGATTTTTTATGCCAATAAAAAAGTAGTAAATCATATGTTAAATTTAAAATAAAAAATCTAATTACTATATATATTTATTAAAAATTAGTGAATTTGGTATTTTTTTATGAATTAATTATTATAGAAATCCATCAAAGAAAAAATTTGACTTTCACTAGGATTTTAATTGGTTGATAATATCAATGAAGACAGAAAAAATGTTAAATTCTATCGTCATCTCATCAAATCCATTTCCACACAGGCAACCTATGCGATATTCATTGTTGCTAATTGAACAATTATATTTTTGGCCAAAAAAATAAATTATATTTATATATTTACTTAAATATTAAAAGATTTTTTAAATATAAAAAGTATTTTTAATTTTTTTGGCTTTAATTTAAAAAATTTATTATAACATCTTTTGGATTATAATTATGTAATGCATACAATAAAGAAAATAAAATCATAACTGAAAAATTGAATAAAAGTTTGATAAAATTTAAGAATTTTATAAAATATTATTATGTGATTATGTTCCATGTATGACTTAGTGTTGGTGATTCATGATTAGTAATTTATTTGTTTAATTATATCAAATAAATTATTATAATATATATTAAAAATAAAAAAAGAAAAGATAAAAAAATTTTATTTGAGAGTATCAGGAATTAAATTTAATAATTGAAATTAAAATTAAATATTTTATAAAAAGGAAAATAGTATAGAATGCTTTGAATTCAAAGAGTTGGCTGAGTTTAGAGTGGACCTAATGGTCCAAACTCGGAAGGCTCCAAAAAGTCAAAGAAACAAAGTATACTGCAGTGGACAGGGTCGTCATACGGTTGCATTTGGGAATTAAAAATTATAACTTACAAACCCAGCTCCCAAGCCAAGTAAAAATAATAAACGAGTCATTTTTTCACAAGCAATAAACACGTCATTGCGTCTTTCCCAGGCACAGCCTCGGCAGGCTGAAATTAAAAATCAAATTTCTCCGAGGAATTCTACACTGAAGTTCGTCAACTGGGGTTTTCATCAACGGCTCACATTCAGCATATCTGAATATTATCAGCCGTCAGATTAAAATCTCTCGCGACACCTCCAACGAATCTAGCCTAAATTACGCTCGCGGGGAGTGATCTCTCTTCTTCTACATTTCCCAATATATACTCTTTCTACTCAGCTTCGGTGCTTGTATCGTCCAGGCACGCCTCTTCTGTGCTCTTACATACCTCTCTTTCTCTGAAACCCGGTTACAGCAGCCACAGGTAACCACTCTCTTTTTCTGTGTGTTCCATTCCCTTCTGTCGTTGGTATTTCAATGTGTTTGACGGTCATTCCATGGTTCTTATTTTTCCCATGAAACACTTGACCTTTGCTATTTCTAGTTTGGGATTTTAACTTGCTGGAATTAAGTAGTACTGTGAAGTTGATGCCTTAGAGTTGCATATCTGGTAGTTTGTGAATTAGACATTTCTTTTGGAAGTTAGATTTCTTGGTACCAATATAATTTAGCGTATCTTTTAGTTGAATTGAGAATATATAAAATTGGTTTTGCAGAAATAAAGGAATGGATGGAGACCTTCCTATTTACCTCAGAGTCTGTGATCGAGAGATGTAGACACCTCATTTTGTCCGGGTTGTAAAAAAACTAATAATTTGTAAATTTTGAATTGACATTTTGAATTAACATCTAGAAAAATTAGGATTAACATTATTAGGATTATTTAAATTAGAAATATTTAATAGATTAGGATAATTTTATTAATATGAGATAAATAGTAATATAGGTTAGGATTTATTAGATAATTATAAATTAAAATATTTTTAGGATAAGATAATTAGATTTTTTAGGATAATTAACATTAAAATTGATAAAATTAGATTAGGATTAACATAAAAATTAAATAGATAAAATATTAAAAATAAAAGATAATTAATAGAATAGGTTTAGTTGTATTAGGACTCTAACAAGTTTATGACTATAAAAAGGGGTTAAACCCATAACTTAGAGGAAGAAGAATTCGGAGAGAAAAATTCATAAAGAAGGCAGCCAGCATCAAAAATCACACAGCAAGCAAAGAAGAAAGGGAGCTCAAGCAGCGACGACTTCAAAATTTTCTCACGATCCAGGCAATGATGGGTGGTCGTTGAGGAAATATCAAATTGCTCAGCAGCTTCAAACGTTCGGCTTTGATCCCCACGGAGTTTGTTTGAAAGTGTGTATCCGGTTGTATTTGAAGCCCATGTGAAGTCAAAGTTAAAAGCAAATATATTTGGCCATCATTCTACTGACAGCATAGGTATGTTTTTATTGCTTTAGAATTGTTTATATTTTATGAATGCAGTTTTTTGCTTTAGAATTGTTTATATTTTATGAATGCAGTTTTTTTTTTGTTAGCTAGTACACGTTTTTGATGTTTTGTTAAGAAAGTAAAAAGTGTTTAATAAGAGTAGTCATAAATGGGTATAAATATAAGAATAATGATAAATAAGGTTTAAAATAAGAATTAAAATAAAGGATAAAAATAAATAAATAAAAAATTAGAATAAATCTTCCAATGAACAATGAAAATTATTTAATAAAATTAAAATCATTCCGATGATGGAATCTTCGAGGCGATTACGAATGAGTAACACTCGAGGAATTCCTAGGTAAGAGAATTCTTTTAAGTCTATCCAGAATGATGGAAGATTTAAAAGGCATTTTCAAAAAAAATGAAGGTTAAATTGTATTCTCCAAATAATTAAAAAAAAAGAATAACACGAAAAAAATCATAATTGTAATATATATATAAAATAAATATAATAGTGAAATTTTTAAGATAATAATAAATAAAAAAAACGTTAATTATACAATTAAATCCGATGATGAAATCTTTGAGGTGATTACGAATGAGTAATGTCGTAACGATTTTCGTCCGGGGACTCGATCGCTAGACGATTTTGGATAAACACAATAAAGAGGAGTCGCCACCAATCTTTTTTTACTAGGTGTGATTGGTCACCGAAAATTATTTATCTTTTTAATAAAATCTTAAAACTAATTAAGTTTTATCAAAAAAAAATTTTAGTCTGCGAAAACAAAGTTTGGGTTCGGGAGTTCGGTTACGCGTGGGGAAGGATTAGCACCCCCACAACGCCCGTTACAAAAACGGTACCACTTAATCATATATTATCCCTTTGATCTTAATTAAATGGTCTTAATTTAAATATTTAAAAGAATTTCATTTATTTCGAAATCATTTTGCTATTTGTTTTATAAGTGAAAATCTTTTGTATTGAAAATTATTCTGAAATACTCCAATACTTTTGGTAGCATTTCGGATAATTTTCTCACCTAGAGATTTCTTAAGAATCGCTACTTGCGATTTCTATAGAATCCCATCCTTGGGAGATTTGCACTTATTTTAAAATTTCATGAATGCAAGTGATGCAAACAAAATAGATATGATGCACATGAGAAATATATTATTTTATTTTATTTTTATTATCTTTTATTGTTATATTATTGTTTTTGAAATTTATTGATTTTATAAAATTTTATTATTTTTTTATTGAAAAATCATACTAAATATCCCAATACGCTGGTAACGTTTAGCATATCCTTCTCACCTAGAGATCAGTTAGGAATCACTACTTGTGAATTCCGTAACATCTCATCATCGGAAAATCTTTAAAACTTATATTTTTTATTTAATTTTTAATTGTTTTATTATCATTTATTTCCGAAGGTTAATTATAACAATTTTGTACTCTTATTTATTTGTTTAAAAATTTTATTTATTTATTATTTGTTTATTAATATTAATTTATTTCATCGAACTAAAATTACTTGAATACCCCAATACGCTGGTAATATTCAAATATTTCATTTCGACCCTAAGGATTATCAAAGAATCACTACTTGTGATTTCTAAGGAATCCTATCATCGGGAATTAGTTTATATTTATTTTTATTTATTTATCTTAAAATTTATATTTATTTATATCAACATTTAAATTTATTTAGTTTTACTATTTCTTACTTATTTTGTTTTTTTTATATATAGTTATCGAGATAAAAATCGATTAGATGTCCCAATACGCTGGTAACATCTAATGTTTTTTTCTCGATCCTAAAGATTATCGAAGAATCACTACTTGTGATTTCTTTGAAATCTTATCCTCGGAAAATTAAATTTATTCATATTAAAATTCTATAATCGTTTCACTTGTAAAATTAATTTTAATTTATGATTTGGTTTTGATTTTATAAATTTGCTTTGTCTTATTAATAATCACAAACCTTATATATTTTTGAATTATTAGCACATAATTAAGCTTTTCTCAAATATCACAACTGCAAATAATTAAATAAACAAGACAAAAACGTTCCACATCTCACACACACAAGCAAATCACCAACTATCAAATATTTATTAGTAAGTAAGACAAATCATTTATTAGCTAGGCAATCATGTCACAATTTAAAACCTTTGGTGCAAATATTGTGAGTGATTAATGGCAAATAACCAAGCAACTTAAACATGCACCACACGTTATTTCCACTTAGCCAAGTAAAATAATCATTTAATAATCAAGTTAAAAGCAAATCAAGAGAAGGCACAAAAAGCTAGCCTGCAACGTAGAGAAATGGCATGCGGCGAGGAGCAGTAGGCAACCAGAACAGGGTGAGAACGCAGCCACTAGACTCGAAGCGGAATAGAGAAGATGCAGCAAGTCTGAGCGTGGAGGTGTCACACCTGCAGAAGATGATGATGCTCGGCAGTCACGGCAAGCGGGGAACACGGGCAGTGCAGGGAAAGTGCAACAAGGTTGGGCGATGCAGAGGTTGGTTTCATGCGGTGACGATGATGGTGGAAGATATAGTTTTGGGCAATGGCGTGGTTCGTTTGGGACCACGGGGCGGTGAAGCAGCAAATTGTAGCAGGGCCTCACAACAGGGGGTGTAGCAGGGGCACTCAGCTTCGCTTGAAGGTGGCGATGGAGAGTGCCACGAGCAGAGGCGTTGGGCGTAAGGCTGGTGATCCTCCTCGGCTAGACAAGGCAGCAGTAGCAACGCCTGGAGAGCAGGAGGCAGCAGTGGTTGGACGGCTTGGGGAAAGGTGCAGTAGATGGTTTGGCTCAGTGGTGCTGCAGCAACTCAAGGGTAGGGCTGATGATGCAAAGCAGTGAGGATGTTCACGCAGGGCAGTGGATTGAAACGCAGCAGCAATGGAGAGGCGCACCGGTGGCAGGGAACGATGGTGAAGGTGGCCCTAGATAGTTTTTTTTTTTTCTCCAACTAGGTTTTTTTTCTTTCTAGGGTCTCTAGGGTTTTTTTGTATCCTTTTTTTCCTGTCCAAAATCCTCCCTCAAAACCTAGCCAACCCCCTCTTTAAATAAATAAAAAAAATCAGTTTCTCAATCCCACAATCATGGGATTTTGTTATTTATTTCCATTTGACCTTTCCATCTTTTTATTATTTGTTTCCTTTTCATTATTTTTATTTTTGGTAATTAACTTTAATTCCTTGATCATTTCCTTGATTCTTTCTTTTATTTTCTTTTGGCAACAAATCCCTTTTGGTTAACATTTTGATTTAATTCTTTAAGAGAAGATTGCATGATGTGCATGGAATTGCATGGAACAGCTTTGACATTTTTTCATTATTTTTTTTATTTTTTATTTTCTTTATTATTTGTTATTATTATTATTTTATTATTTTTTTTTTGCTCGGACAAAATTCGGTGTTTACAAGTAACACTCGAAGAATTCTTAGGTGAAAAGATCCTTCTAAATTTATTCAGAACGATGAAAGATTTAGAAGGCATTTTCAAGATAAACAAATATTAAAATAAAGATAAAAACATAATAATAATAAAATTTATATAAAGATAAAAATAAATAATTAATAAAGTTAATAAATTATTAAATAATAATTCCGATGATGGAATCTTCAAGGTGATTGCGAATGAGTAACACTTGAGGAATTCCTAGGTGAGAGGGTTCTTTTAAGTTTATTCAGAATGATGGAAAATTTAGGAGATATTTTCAATATTAAATACCAATAATCCTAAAAATATTAATAGATGATATATAAAAATATTTTAAATAAATAAATAAAAATAATAAAAATAATTAAATAAAAAATATATTAAGGAATAATAAAATTCTAAAATACTTCCGACGATGGAGCCTCTTTATGGGAGTCGAATGGTACCCCTTGAATACTCTTGAGGTGAGAAGATTTTTTAAGAATTCATTCAGAATGATGGAGGATTCTTAAAAGAATTTTCAATATTTAAACAATAAAATATAAAGGCCATGTAACTAAGACTAAGTTAAAATAATACAAGATTAAAATGGTACCAACTTTGGGCGTTGTAAGGGTGCTATAACCTTCCCTACACGTAAATGAACTCCCGAACCCAAAACTTAAAATGTAGACCAGTCCTAGAGTCATTAGGTGGCCAATCACACCTAGGTTAAAAAAAAAGATTGGTGGCGACTCCATTTGTTTAATGTCTAGCGTCCTAGGTCTAGGAAACGTTATGACAGCTTGGCGACTCCACTGGGGACAATTAAGAGAGTCGAGCCATAATTTAATCTTGTGTTATACTAAGTCTGAGTTTGACGGTCTAAATTTGTTAAGTTCTAATGTTGTATGATGCTCTTTTGTTGATTTCTTTACTGTTATGAGGACATTAATAAGATGAAGTTCTTTCTCACACACCACACTTTGCATTTGCATGCATAAAGCTCTCGACCCGAGCTCAGTCCTTTCTAGGAGGGAGTAGAGTACCTACCGCTCTCGTGAGGTGATAACCTCCGCATGGGCTAGCAAAATACTCCTACTCAAGTTGAACCTTTTCCGTTTGTAGCCTGTCATGGGTGAGGATTAGGGTGCCTTACTAGTCCAGAGTGGATGATAGTAAGGAACAATTTGGGAACCTTTAGCTTCTATCATATCTTAACCCAGCATATAAAGGAACTTAGGAGACCAGCCTCTAGGATAGAACCATGTCTAACCTATGTTGTAGAAAACCTGAAAATATGGACACATGAAGGAACTTGTCAGCATCTTTGCATTTCATGCTAATCCATTCATTAATTCATATATTTATATGACATGCATTTTAACCTTGTGCATTGCAATATGGACACATGAAGGAATTTGTTAGCATCTTTGCATTTCATGCTAATCCATTCATTAATTCATATATTTATATGACATGCATTTTAACCTTATGCATTGCATTCATGCATCTATATATACATTTTTAACTAATTTCATGCCATTTTTTTCCATCTCATCTTTACATGCATAATAAGCTTTATCAATGCCAAAAATTAAAGGGTCAAGATTGCTACTCTTCAAAAGTAAAGAAAATCATTTCAAGAAATCAAGAAGAATTTGATAGAGTCCTAGTTGTTTTCAAAGTTTAGGAAAAGGTTAAGCAACAAGGGTTTACAAGAAAAATTTGAATGTGGGGCAGTTTTTGAGCTTTAGTTTTGTACATAATTTTGAAAACGCTCTTAAAGATAAATTCTTGGCTGAGAATAATTGATTTTTGAGAATTGTATAACATGTTGTTCAGGTTGATTTAATTTGAGAATTCTCTCTATATTTTTAGTTAAATGTCGATTGATAACAAATGTCCCATATAATATCGTTTCATGATTAAAAGATAATATTTGTGTTAACAATCTCAATAGGAATGATGATTGCTGTCAAGAATACAAATCTCTAGCTTTTCACTAACTCTCTATGCCCCATACCACTTAAAGCTTGAACCTCCAAGAAAAATAAGTGTTGGACTTCCTGAACTTAATTTTTCTTTTACCATTGTGGGATTTAAAAGTCATTTTTTATTTGGGCTGTGATCAATGAAATGATTTTATGAAAGTTTTGTGAAAACAAGTGATAAGGTACTCTTTTAAAGAATCATGATCTTGGTAATTTAACACATGTCAAGACTATGCTAAAGACCACCAATTGAATTTTTCAAAGAACTTAAATCCTTCAACCTATTTCTTCTAAAGCCATCATTTGCCCACATCTTGGGGCAAAATGATTGAAAGAGACGAGTTATAATAATTCGAACATTCATTCGTAAACTAGTCTTCATTTGATTCATATCCTGCCCACCTTTCTTTGGCTGAAACTTAAAATGAAGATTCCTACATATTGGGCCTATGCATCTTGAGCTTGAGTTGTAAAAAAAAAAAAGGAAAAAAGAAAAAATAAAAGAAAAAAGAAAAAAGAAAGAAAGAAAAGAAAATTGAAAAAATGATTGTGATATCATGCATGTGAGAAATACAAATGATTTTGAATGCTAAAAGAAAATTTTCATCCTGAGAATTGTTTTTTGATGCAAGTGTCTCGTTTGATATGATGAATGGCCATTTTTCATCTACCTTTCTCAAAAAAAAAAAGAAAAAGAAAAATTCCATTTGCTACCCCATTTGAGCCTATAAATTTCTTTCTAAATCAACCCTAACTAAGGATCACCCTTCACACTGGAGGGCAAAGTTCAAAGAAGACCCATTTGTTAAGGAAGGAAAGCTCGGTCATAAAAATCTCAGGGGCAAAATAAAGAAGAAAGAAACCCTTTTGAGTTAGAATTCTTGTTGAAAAAATGGAGAAAAGGAAATGAAAAAGAAGATGAAGAAGAAAAAAGGAAAAAAAAGGAAAGAAAGAAATGAAAAAAAAAAGATTGATGGGACAAGATTCTTAAATGCTTCACAAGATGAAAAATGATCCTTGGTTTGATGAACCCTGAAACACTTATTTTGGGCCTGGTTATCCGTTCTTTCTTAACCCTAAACCCTGGCTTACATTACGTGCTTTAAAAGCCCATTTTGATCAAATTATAGATGCTTGTATTGGAAAATCTTTTCTCTGGAAAACATTAATCATTTTGGTTTTGAATGAAATTTGGATTCTCAAATGCATGGTAGAATGATCAATAAAAAAAAAAGAAAGAAAAAAAGAAGAAGAAGAAGAAGAATTAAGCTCTAAGGTGAAAACCCTAAAAAGGGCAGTTTAGAGCAATAATGGGATCTTTTTCAAAGCAACTCAAGACATTTATACATATGATTGACCAAGGCGACCAATAGAATGATAATTTCAAATAAAACCTTTTGAGAAACCCAAAAAAAATTCATCACCTTGAAGATTTATTCCAAAGTTTGAACCTTTTCCTTCCTTACCCAAATTTTGAGCCCATTACGGCTAGTCTTGACATTTGTTAATTGCCATATATCAAGAAAATTGAGAGAGTGCTTAAATGAGTTGTGTTCTAAAAAGAAATCATTTCAAAAAGACAATTTTCAAGAAAATTCCTTTCATTTGTGAGCCTAGATGAAGCAACGTTGATTTTCCTACCAAATTTGTTTTGATAACCAAGCTTTCTTTGGTATGCCAAATCATCTTGAAAAAGAAACCAACTGTGATTCACTTGTTCATTCAAGATAGCAATTACCAATTTTTAAGAGATGTAATTAAATGTTTTATTCCAAACATGAAAGAAAATGGTGTGGGGCAACCTTCTGTTGTCATGAAACTTTTTGAAAATTGAAAGCAATGAAATGACTTTGGGGTAAGTTTATGTTCTTGTGAGACCTTTCGAGAATTAATGTGATGAAAAATTGTTAGGGCAAGTTTTTGTAGTTCTTGAAGATATGAGTCTTTTTAAAATTTAAAATGATGAAAAGTTCTTAAGGAAAGCCTTTGTTGTTATGAATTTTTTGGGAAGTACTCGAGGGGCAAATTTTTTTGTATTCATGAGAAATTGAGTTTTTTTTTGAAACTGATGAATTGAATGATTTTCTAATAAATTTGAAGATAGTAATCTTGAAGGGGCAAAGAAAAGATTGAATGAATGGTTTTATAATTAGAAAAAAGGAATTTGATAGAAAATATGATCTGATTGGACATTGTGTAATATTTGCATTCATGCATGACAATTATGACATTTCATTGCATGCATTTGGAAATGAGAGGTGAAATCTAAACATTTGCATCACATGCATACATGGTATTCATTGCATATGTCCAAGTAAGAAAGAAATTCAAATTTTGAGGGAAATCATTTGTTGAGTAAATTTTGAAAGAATGATAAGGTACCTAGATGAAAAATTTTAGGGAAAGGATGAGATTTTGAAGAGATATGAGATTAGATTTTGAATGATTTCAAAATGAGATTTAAATGATGAGATTTTCTTGAAATTAAAGATAATGATAGGATCTTTAAAAGTGATTCAAGTGAGATTAAATTTGAGAGTTGCAAAAAAAATAATTTTGTTGGCATAGTTGTGTGGTTTTAAGCCGAGTGAAATTAAAAGAGATTTTTAATCTAAAATAATTGGCACCATTCTGTGGTATTAAGATCAGTTAAATTGGCAAATAATTATGTGAGGGTTTTCCTTAGATTGGCACAATCTTTGGTTTCATCCGGATCACTTTGTTTACGACATTTGGTCATCCCATTTTTGATTTTGTTTTCATCCAGGTCATATCTCAACCTTTGGTTTTGTCCAGATCACTTTGTTTCTGACCTTTGGTTTTGTCCAGATCACTTTGTTTCTGACCTTTGGTTTTGTCCAAGTCATCCCATTTTTTATCTTTGGTTTCATCCAGATTGTTTTGATTTTGACCTTTGGTTTCGCCTAGGTCACATTATTCCAACATTTGGTTTCATCCAACTTCATGATTTACAAAAGGTAAAATCTTTCCTAATCTTTTGAGGGAAGAGATTAGGAAATTTCACAGAAGGTAAAATCTTTCCTAATCTTCAGAGGGAAGAGATTAGGAAATTTCACAGAAGGTAAAGTTTTTCATAGTCTCCAGAAAGAAGAGATTATGAATTTTCACAGAAGGTAATAGTCTCCAGAAGGAAGAGATTAGGAAGTTTTCAAAGTGGTATAACCTCTGGTGAGAGGACCACTATCAAGGTTATTTTTCAAAGTTTCAATGCCTCTGGTGAGAGGAGCACAAGGTTATTTTTCCAAAGTTTCAATGCCTCTGGTGAGAGGAGCACAAGGTTATGTTTCCAAGTTTCAATGCCTCTGGTGAGAGGAGCACAAGGTTATTTTTCAAAGTTTCAATGCCTCTGGTGAGAGGAGCACAAGGTTATGTTTCCAAGTTTCAATGCCTCTGGTGAGAGGAGCACAAGGTTATGTTTCCAAAGTTTCAATGCCTCTGGTGAGAGGAGCACAAGGTTATGTTTCCAAGTTTCAATGCCTCTGGTGAGAGGAGCACAAGGTTATGTTTCCAAAGTTTCAATGCCTCTTGTGAGAGGAGCAAAAGGTTATTTTTCAAAGTTTCAATGCCTCTGGTGAGAGGAGCACAAGGTTATGTTTCCAAAGTTTCAATGCCTCTGGTGAGAGGAGCACAAGGTTATTTTTCAAAGTTTCAATGCCTCTGGTGAGAGGAGCACAAGGTTATGTTTCCAAGTTTCATTGCCTCTGGTGAGAGGAGCACAAGGTTATGTTTCCAAAGTTTCAATGCCTCTGGTGAGAGGAGCACAAGGTTATGTTTCCAAGTTTCATTGCCTCTGGTGAGAGGAGCACAAGGTTATGTTTCGAAGTTTCAATGCCTCTGGTGAGAGGAGCACAAGGTTATGTTTCCAAGTTTCATTGCCTCTAGTGAGAGGAGCACAAGGTTATGTTTCGAAGTTCCAATGCCTCTGGTGAGAGGAGCAAAAGGTTATTTTTCAAAGTCTTACAGCCTTTGGTGGGAGGAACTAAATGTTTCTTAAAATTGTAAATACTTCGCAAAAAATAAAAAAAAATAAAAAAATAAAAAAGGTAAATCCGAACAAAATAGTTGTCTAATTGTCTTTGCACAATTCCTGATTTTCAGAAAATGTGCAAAGAGGGGCAGCTGTAGACACCTCATTTTGTCCGGGTTGTAAAAAAACTAATAATTTGTAAATTTTGAATTGACATTTTGAATTAACATCTAGAAAAATTAGGATTAACATTATTAGGATTATTTAAATTAGAAATATTTAATAGATTAGGATAATTTTATTAATATGAGATAAATAGTAATATAGGTTAGGATTTATTAGATAATTATAAATTAAAATATTTTTAGGATAAGATAATTAGATTTTTTAGGATAATTAACATTAAAATTGATAAAATTAGATTAGGATTAACATAAAAATTAAATAGATAAAATATTAAAAATAAAAGATAATTAATAGAATAGGTTTAGTTGTATTAGGACTCTAACAAGTTTATGACTATAAAAAGGGGTTAAACCCATAACTTAGAGGAAGAAGAATTCGGAGAGAAAAATTCATAAAGAAGGCAGCCAGCATCAAAAATCACACAGCAAGCAAAGAAGAAAGGGAGCTCAAGCAGCGACGACTTCAAAATTTTCTCACGATCCAGGCAATGATGGGTGGTCGTTGAGGAAATATCAAATTGCTCAGCAGCTTCAAACGTTCGGCTTTGATCCCCACGGAGTTTGTTTGAAAGTGTGTATCCGGTTGTATTTGAAGCCCATGTGAAGTCAAAGTTAAAAGCAAATATATTTGGCCATCATTCTACTGACAGCATAGGTATGTTTTTATGCTTTAGAATTGTTTATATTTTATGAATGCAGTTTTTTGCTTTAGAATTGTTTATATTTTATGAATGCAGTTTTTTTTTTTGTTAGCTAGTACACGTTTTTGATGTTTTGTTAAGAAAGTAAAAAGTGTTTAATAAGAGTAGTCATAAATGGGTATAAATATAAGAATAATGATAAATAAGGTTTAAAATAAGAATTAAAATAAAGGATAAAAATAAATAAATAAAAAATTAGAATAAATCTTCCAATGAACAATGAAAATTATTTAATAAAATTAAAATCATTCCGATGATGGAATCTTCGAGGCGATTACGAATGAGTAACACTCGAGGAATTCCTAGGTAAGAGAATTCTTTTAAGTCTATCCAGAATGATGGAAGATTTAAAAGGCATTTTCAAAAAAAATGAAGGTTAAATTGTATTCTCCAAATAATTAAAAAAAAAGAATAACACGAAAAAAATCATAATTGTAATATATATATAAAATAAATATAATAGTGAAATTTTTAAGATAATAATAAATAAAAAAAACGTTAATTATACAATTAAATCCGATGATGAAATCTTTGAGGTGATTACGAATGAGTAACACTCGAAGAATTCTTAGGTGAAAAGATCCTTCTAAATTTATTCAGAACGATGAAAGATTTAGAAGGCATTTTCAAGATAAACAAATATTAAAATAAAGATAAAAACATAATAATAATAAAATTTATATAAAGATAAAAATAAATAATTAATAAAGTTAATAAATTATTAAATAATAATTCCGATGATGGAATCTTCAAGGTGATTGCGAATGAGTAACACTTGAGGAATTCCTAGGTGAGAGGGTTCTTTTAAGTTTATTCAGAATGATGGAAAATTTAGGAGATATTTTCAATATTAAATACCAATAATCCTAAAAATATTAATAGATGATATATAAAAATATTTTAAATAAATAAATAAAAAAATAATAAAAATAATTAAATAAAAAATAAATTAAGGAATAATAAAATTCTAAAATACTTCCGACGATGGAGCCTCTTTATGGGAGTCGAATGGTACCCCTTGAATACTCTTGAGGTGAGAAGATTTTTTAAGAATTCATTCAGAATGATGGAGGATTCTTAAAAGAATTTTCAATATTTAAACAATAAAATATAAAGGCCATGTAACTAAGACTAAGTTAAAATAATACAAGATTAAAATGGTACCAACTTTGGGCGTTGTAAGGGTGCTATAACCTTCCCTACACGTAAATGAACTCCCGAACCCAAAACTTAAAATGTAGACCAGTCCTAGAGTCATTAGGTGGCCAATCACACCTAGGTTAAAAAAAAAGATTGGTGGCGACTCCATTTGTTTAATGTCTAGCGTCCTAGGTCTAGGAAACGTTATGACAAGAGACATCCTGACAAGCTCTGCGATCAGATCTCTGACGCCGTCGTGGATGCCTGCCTGGCACAGGACCCCGACAGCAAGGTCGACTGCGAGACCTGCATATCGAAGGCCAAAATGCTCAAGGTCTTTGGTGAGATCACTACCAAAGCCAACGTTGACTAGGAGAAGATCGTGCGCGACACCTGTCGTGGCATCTGTTTCACTTCTGACTCTCGATGCTGACAAGTGCAAAGTTCTTGTTAACATTGAGCAACAGAGCCCTGAAATTGCGCAGGGTCACCAAACTGGCGCCCTGAGGAAATTGGTGCAGATGATCAGGGCCATGTTTTGGCTACGCCGCTGATGAGACTCCTGAATTGATGCCTCTGAGCCATGTTTTGGCAACCATGCTTGGTGCTCGTCTCACCGAAGTTCGCAAAGTGGAATTTGCCCTTGGCTCAGGCCTGATGGCAAGACTCAAGTCACTGTTGAGTATTACAACGACAAGGGTGCCATGGTAGCTGTTGGTGTGCACACTGTGCTTATCTCCACTCGGCATGATGAGATGTGACTAATGATTAGATTGCCGCTGATTTGTAGGAGCTTGTCATCAAGCCGGTGATTCCTGAGAGGTATCTTGATGAGAAGACCATTTTCCATCTTAACCCATCTGGCCGTTTTGTCATTGGAGGTCCTCATGGTGACGTTGGCCTCATTGGCCGGAAAAATTTTATTGATACATATGGAGGATTGGGTGCTTTCTCAGGGAAGGACCCTACCAAGGTGGACAGAAGCGGCGCTTACACTATTTGTTATTAACATTATATTACAGTTGTTACAAAGTTACAAATTTGTACAAGAGATATATCAGAATTATGTTGTAATTACAATAACTTACGAACCATTAGTTATGATTTTTATTCTTCTCCATTGCGACAGAAAGCAGTAATAATTAAAAGGATTAATATTATACATGTGCGTTGCCACGCAGAAAGGCAGCTCGCTTGAAGCCGAAGCACCACCGTAGCTGGACTGGAGCTTGCTTCATACTACTTATCATTGCTCTGTTTTGCTATGACTTCACTGCAATGTAAAAGAAAATAAATTAAAAATTGGAGAGATAGTTATTCGCTAAAAGAAGAAGATAGAAATCTTGCTTAATCTCAAATGCAGAAATTAATATACTAATTATTGTAACACTAATCTAATTCATCCAACATAATTATTTTGTAATTCACTAATGTTATATTTTAGTTCTTTATGAAAAATATTATTTACTTTTACTCCTTTATAACGCAGTTTACAATTTTTAATTGTGTACTAAAAAAAGTATAAATTGTAAAATCGTAAAATGCATTAATTTTTTTCTGTATATAAGGATTTTGAGGTATTAATTAATTTAATTTTATTCTTATTTCGTACACGAAATTTTCAACGTTAAAGTAAAAGAAAAGGACATTAAACTAACCGGAGAATCTGAGTAAGGGCGGCAGCTTTGGAGAAATCGTTCAGCTCTCTTGCTTTTAGGATTTGAAACATAAGACAAAGTCGAAGCTGCGTATTGAGACTTTGTTGCGTTATAAAATCAGTCTCTCTTCGGAGCTGCTCACATTCAGTCTCTATCATTTGAAACTTCTCCTTCACTTCCCTTTGCCCCTTTCTTATGCTTTCTTGTTCCTTGCTAATCTCCTTCATCTCCACTTTCACCCTTTCCATTCTCCTCCTAAGTTTTTCTGCGCCTCTTCCTTTCTTCTTACAGATTTTAAAAGTGAAAAATAATTATAAATCTTCGTAAAATAACTGAAATAAAAACAAATAAAACACCTGAATAATTTCGGATAAATTAAATGATAGATGATATATATTCATCTCGAAATTCATTTAGACCCTAATGGTTAGATACCAAGCCTTAGACAAACACAGAGCCCAAGCTTTGTTCATTAGTCCAATCTAATTAAAGAAAGGCAACATTAAAATTTTAACATGTCCTTAACTGAGATTTAAGTCCAAATTTTCAAACAAATTATTAGTTAAGTAAGCATCTCCCATTGCATAATACACTGGTTTCGTTTAGACTATTAGGTAAAATAACAAAAGAAATGCATTTTATGTAACCAAAAAAAAAAAAAGAAATGCATTTTAAGCATTGGTAGAAGGCGAGCAAATTAAGCGTACCAAATACTTCCTTTGTGATAATGTACATCTTTTGGGCATTAATGGCAGCAATTTCCTGATGCCTGCATTCATGCCATTGCCAACGGTTTTCCGAGGAGTCAGCATCCCGGCCGATTAGAATTTGAGTTGACTCGATTCGATTAGAATGATCGCTGACCTTTTCAGACACATGCAAGCATTTATATACCAATGATGTTCGAAGAAGTATGCAGTACTTGGTCGAGAGAACTCGCGTGGTTTCTGTTGACTGATCGCACTAAATTAAAGTCTATAGGTTGGTTTCGGTCGATTGATAGTTACCCTCAGCCTGATTTTCACCTAAGACAGCAGCATGAATCAATGGGTCAAAACCAAAGGCCCGAACATTCTTTCTAATAAAAAATTTTAATTATAGGGGCGCCCGTTGATTGTGCGCACAGCATATGGTTTATCAAGCAAAACAGGATTTACATGCCTACGAAGATGTGTACTGGATACAGAGTGTCCTGATATAACCCAGGAAATTGCACTTTTTTTTATGCAACTTGTATTTGCTGAATTAATCAAATTATCAAATATTTCCTTTATAATAAAAAAAATAATATCCCATATATCAGTAGAATATTTGACTCTACAAATTGAATTAGGTTAATGATACATGTCTTCTAAAAATATTAAAAAATTTAAAAATAAATAAAATAGAATATGTGTCATCATCTTAATCCTACTTAAAAAGTTAAAAAACTCTACTGATAGTGTATTAGATAATTACCCAAAACCCACAAATTATAAATTTTAAAAGTATTTTTAAGTAAATGTTTAGGTGACATACAATAAATAATTCATGTATTTTGTTTTATATATAAGATAATTATTTCATACACTGTCAGCGAAGTTTTTTACTTCACAAACAGAGTTAAGATCATGACATATATCTTATTTTATTTATCTTTTATTTTTTTTAATATTTTATAAAATATGTATCACGATTTTAACATTACTTGTAAAGTGAAAAAACCACACTAGCTATGTATGTAATAATTACCTTTTTTTGTTAATCATCTGATCATTAAATAACAAATAAAAATATTATTGTCCTTAAGTGATAAATTAATGTATAAAATGTTTTGGGATTGTAATTGTTTGCTAGAAAAGAAACAATGTAAGAGTTTTTTTATGGGAAAATATTATTCAGGATATTAAATATGGACTGACTGCCAACTGAAATACAGTTCCCCCCCCCCCCCCCCCCCCCCCCCCCCCCCCCCCCCCCCCCCCCCCCCCCCACCCCCCCCCCCCCCCCCCCCCCCCCCCCCCCCCCCCCCCCCCCCCCCCCCCCCCCCCCCCCCCCCCCCCCCCCCCCCCCCCCCCCCCCCCCCCCCCCCCCCCCCCCCCCCCCCCCCCCCCCCCCCCCTCCCTTTTTTTAATAAGATTTTGCAATAATTTTCAAATATTCATTGAGTGATCACAAGACAATAACGGGAACAATTTGTGAAGAAATTTAAATTTATGGATGTTTTAGGACAAAATGAAGTTGCAATCTGTGTTTAATACGTTTGGAAGGCTACATTGAAAGAATGCCATTTTAGAGTACAAATTCTAATTGTTGGTTTTAAAACATTGTTATGGTTTTTGAGAGTTTACTCCATAATCTTTGACGATTTTGGTAATTTTGATTTTAGGTTTTCAATTATTGAATGCTTTAACAATAAACTTTTCATTTGAGATGAGCATTATGATTGTCTTCTTATTTATATTAAAAGGTTGTCTACCTTTAATTTGTAAAATCTTAGTACGTGAAATTATTATTTAGACTTTCTTTTCTTACTTTTTTTTTTCATGTAAATAATTGGTGTCAATTTTGTTGATTTGCAGGAATGGCAAGATAAGATTAAATTGATTTCTTAGAATCTTTAAAATAGACATAGAGATCAGAGTTTTGAGAATTTACGTTTAAACGTTATTAAGTACAGCATGAATCTTTGGCTGTGCGATGTTTTACGGTATTGTTAATACTACGTTTCCAATTTTACTTTCCTTTGAGGTTTACGTTATTTACTTTTCATGGTTAAGTTTAAAAGTATGAAAATTTATTTTAACTAGTTAAACGTAATAATCTCATATACATTAAAATATAAATTTTTTTAATAGTACATTTTCATTAGAAGTTACAATTATTAATAAATAACTATAACAAATTAAATTAATTCAAGTTTACACTTGATGAGAATCGAACTTTAGATCTCAAAATCTCAAAATCTTCTTATTATCACTAAACCAAGATCTCATTAGCATTAAAATATAAATTAATACAAATTCTAGATGGATATCAAGTTAAAATTTCAGTTGTTAGTAACATAATAATATAATTTTGGAAATATTATTGTCAAATTTTTAAAATTGTAAAACAAAATGAGTTTACCAAACAAAATTTGTGTTTTATGTTGCAAGATTTTAAAAATAAAAACATAAAACAAAATCATTCCCAAACGAGGCCTTAGTTGGTAAATCATATTTTTTTGAATTTCTTTTAATGTTTATATGAATTACAAAATTTGGAACTGTTTAGAGGAAAGAACGACTTGATGAAAATTATAAGAAGCTGAAAAAATATGTTTGTTAAGTTTATTGTAGTGTAAATTTAAAAGCGAAAGCATAGCATATGTTCCAGAAGTTGTGGAATCTACTTTTGATATTGAATTGGTCCTTGTTTCGGTCAGATACAGGTATCATCCAGCTTTTTTTTTTTTTTTTCACTATGATATCTTTATCCGTTTCTTTATTGGATCTTCATCCATTTTTTTATTAGATTTTCATCCGTTTTAATAATTTAAGATTAATTTTACTCAAAATTTTATCAAGTTAAAGCTTTTCACTCCTCTCTAAATTGGTGCTTGGTTCGCGGAATGAAATAGAAAGAGAATAGAAAAGATATTCTATAGGAATAGAAAAGCAGAGAAATAAAAGAGAATATGTATTATAATATTTGGTTAATTGGAATATAATATAGTAAGAAATAGTATTAATATGTTTGGTTTGTTCATGGAATATAATTGGATTAAGCTTAAAAGACTAATTTACCCTTTTCTATTAAAATTAATTAATGATTATTTTTTATTTTTCTCTCTCTCTTCTATTCTTTCTCATTTTTTTGACTTAATAGTCAAATGTGTCCCAATGTTTGCCACAAAATAGAATTAAGTCCTCAACGTTTAAATGCATGGAAATCAATCCTCAACATTACAAAATAATTGAATTAAAGACATTTCCATTAAATCCTTTAATTTCTGTTAAGTTTTATTACCGGTAGGGGTAACGAAAATTAAAAGATTTAATGAAAATATCCTTAATTCAATTATTTTGTAACGTTGAGTACTGATTTCTGTGCATTTAAACGTTGAAGACTGAATTTTATTTTGTGGCAAACGTTGAAGACACATTTAGCTATTAAGCCTGTTTTCTTCCCCTCTCTCACTCCAAAACCAGAGCACCTCTCTCTGCAACTTCTCACCATCGTTGCCCAATTCCCGCGTTGCCATCCTCCGCCGTTGACCACCATTGATTGGCGCTGGTATCATCTCAGAACCATATTTTCGTTCCTTTCAATCTCCTTATTCCATTTTTTTAAGTTGATTTTTTGAAAAAATACTTAGAAAATGGTGAATCTGATTTTAAATCTCAAACTGTTTTTGTCTTCAACGAACATAGTTTGATCCCATATTTTGTGTTTGTTGTTGTGTTGCTTCCTCACATTTGTGAGGATTGATGTTGATGGAGACTAGATCAGAGCCTTGATATGTCAAAGAAGGAGCTGAGAAGGGAAATTCCAATCTGCGTTGCTTTTGGTATAATTGTAATTTAATGAACTTCATAAGGGCACGCTAGTCCAAAAAAATTGTTGTCCTCTTTCCATCAACTCAGATTTTCTATTCCGACCTCCCCAGATTGAATTTTGAATCGTCGAAGAGAAGGAAGGGGAATTCTTCAGGAATCAGCGTTTTATGGATAAAAGCTAAACCAAACTGAAGAATTTGTGGGGCCACTGGAATTGTCCAGATTTGAAAAAGAAATCTGCCGAATCAAACAGCACGTAAAAGTATACTTTAATAGAAATCGAATCTAAAATCATTTTTTACAAATTAAATTTAAACTGTCAATTAAATCACGACCTTAACAATTTAGAGGTGGTAACGGGCCGGACCGAGCCGATTTCGGACCGGTTTTCACCGGTTCCGGGCCATGTGAAGTGAAAACCGGTCTGAACCGGTAGAGAACCGGTCCAGACCGGGCCGGTTCATATCATTTAATGGTGTGAACCAGCCCGGTTCGTTGGACGGATTCACTCCAAAACCAGACCAAACCGGTTTAAACCGGTTCGGTCCAGGTTTTTTTTTCAGATTTTTTTTTATTTGATACTTTTAAAATTTTTATTGTTTAAATTTATATTAATTTATTTTAAAATATATATTAATATATTTTAATAATTTAATCTAATAAATTTATTTTTATAATAAATAATGTTAATAGTTTAATTTAACAATAATTTATTATAAAGTTATATTATTATTTATAAAATTATCTAATAAAATTATTGTTATAATAAAATAAAGTTATACTATGAATATAAATTATAATAAAGTTATTATGATAAAATGATATTTGATTCAAAATACAAAAAATGATATTATGAATAATATT
The DNA here is from genome assembly GCA_031772115.1 of Heritiera littoralis. NCBI lineage: Eukaryota > Viridiplantae > Streptophyta > Magnoliopsida > Malvales > Malvaceae > Heritiera > Heritiera littoralis. The sequence continues at coordinate 8,742,149 of JAPDPK010000015.1, forward strand.
ATTATATTCATTTTACAATATCATTTTGCATATCTTTATTTATATTCATTTATTATATTCATTTTGCATTTAAAATAATTTATTATATTTGAAATATCATTTACTTAATATTTATTTATTTATTCATTTATTTAATATGTTTTTAAAATATTAATTCATCTTGTATTATAAAATTTATTTATTTTAAACATAGATAAGTATAACATTAATTAATTTGGTATGTAATAATAATAATAATAATAATAATAATAATAATAATAATAATAACAACAACAACAACAACAACAACAACAACAACAACAACAACAACAACAACAACAACAACAACAAAAGAGAAAAAGGAGAGAGTAGGAGATCAAAGATTTTTTACGTGGAAAACCCCTTCAAAAGTTAGAAGGGTAAAAACCACAGGACCGTAGTCCATAAAAATATTCACTATGACTAAACTTATTTACAATTTCACATACAATTTACAAAAAAAAAATTATTCTTTACTCTTCATAATTTATACGGATTGCCTTGGAAATTTCTTCCTCCTCTTTTGAATTATTATCAGCGAATTCATTGGCCATTCCAAGTTCGACACTGCGCGATTCCGCATCAAACCAATCTTTAAGGAATGTTAACATGTACAATGAATCCGAATTAAAAGTGGTTCGATGGTCTCCAATAATTCTTCCACACGTCGAGAATGCGGATTCTGAAGCAACAGAAGAAACTTGCACCGCAAAAACATCTCGGGCCATGGAAGCTAAAACTGGAAATTGTTTTTGGTTTTCTTTCTACCATTGGAGAAGATCAAATTTTTCATCTACAGAAAAATCTTGACTTAAGAAAAATCCTAGCTCATTGAAGCTAGAATTTCGTTGAGTTGTTGATCCCGATCCGCTCGCTTTTCCTTTTAGCTTCATTCTCTTCTTTGCTACTTCCTTAATTGCGTTTAAAATTCCTTTTCCTTTTTTGCTACTTTCGGTTTCTTCGTATGAATCTTCTTCTCCTCGATTAAAGTTGAATTGCTCCCTTTCTGTTTCATAAAAATTAAACAATTCTCGAAAAAGATTGTTAATTGAGAACTTTTGATCCTCAATAGAATCAAGACCAAGAAATTCTTTATAACAATCAAAAAAATTTCTATATTTACCTCACCTTGACTAGGATCTAATCTAGTTGCAATACAATAAATAGGAGGAATTATTTCCCAATATTTTTTAAATTTTTCCTCCATATCATATACAAAAGAACTTAAAGTTTCATGATTCCTAAATTTTACAAATTTGTCAAACATTGTGTAGATAATAGGAACAAAATACGGTGTAGTTGGATAAAATTGAGTTGAAAATCTTTCGGTTGCATCTTTAAAAGTAGATAATAAATCAACACAATATTCAATAAAAGTCCAATCTTCTTCAAAAAGTGCTAAATGCGTGCTATTTGTATAATTGTTATAAAAAGAAGTAACAAGTTCTTTATAAGGTAAAATAGAAGAAAGTAAAAAGTGAATTCCATTTTGTTTCCACGGGAAGTGGAAACGCTTTAACAGGTATATTATTTGTTATACAAATTTGCTTCCATTCACGTTTATTACTTGGTGTGCGAATCCATTTGGCTAAAATTTTAATTTTATCAATTGGACTTGTGCCAGTACCAGTACCACTAGAACTAAAACCACTTTGAACATATAAATTTATAATATGACATTGCATATCTTGCATGAAAAAATATGCCTTGCATAACAGGATTTAAACTTTTAAGTAAATGAGGAATTGCTGCAGTATTACTTGAAGCATTATCAAAAGTAATAGCAAAAATTCTATTATTTTCTAGTCCATATAATTTACAAACTTTAGTAATATATTTATGAATAGTATATGAATTATGTGTTTCTTCTATTACACCTAAAGATAAAATTCGTTTTTGCATGGACCAATCTTTATCTATCCAATGACAAGTTATAACAAGATAACTTATACCATTAGTACTAGTCCATATATCACTAGTTAAACTAACCCTAGATGAAATATTACTAAGTTTATCAATTAAAGCTTGTCTGTATTCATTAAACATATCCATGCAATCTTTTTTTAATGTATGTCTAGAAACAGATTTATATGCGGGTTGTAAATATTTACAAACAAATTCTAAATATCTTGTTTTTTCACAAATTGTGAATGGTTGTTCAGTCCTAACTACAAATCTAACTAAACCACGTCTAGCTTGAACATTATCAAAATTAAAATTTTTTCCACCATCATGTGTATTAATTTGAGATTGTTTACCTCCTAAAATTTCATTTTCTTCGGCATCAGGATTAATTTTATGTGCAGAAATTAAATGTCTTTTATACGTACCTGTATCGCCACCACCTCCATCAGAGTTGTAAGAGTAAACGCCTTTGCACAATTTACAGATAGCACAATATTTATTCGTCTCACCTTCTTTGGCTACAAAGTCGAAATACTCCCATACCCGGCTTGTTTTTTTTCGATTAAACTTCGATCTTGATGATGTAGCAGCAGTGGTGGCAACTGATGATTGTGTTTGAGCATGGCCTCCTCCACCGGCTCCACGACCACGACCAAACGATGGTGCCAAAGGAAGCTTCTCCTCCTCCTCGGGATGAATATTGGGTTCGATTTCATTAAATGATTTGTCACCCAAATTAGGAATTTCAGTGGAACCAAAAGGTCGAGAAACAGAGCATGAATGACGAAAGAAATTTGACATTTTTATACTTTTTTGAAAATAAATATATGTTAAAAATTAAAAAAATAGATGTAGGATATATATAATATATTGGAATTTGGAAATTGAAACTTGAAAATTTAAAGTAAAATTTGTAAAATTATAAAATAAAAACAAAAAATGAAATTTAGAAAGGAAATAATGATATTATAAATTTGAAATAAGAGAATTTAAGTGAATTTGAGAGAGTTTGAGTGAATATTGAGAGAGTATGTGAGTGAAGAGAATAAGAGTAGATGAATGTAGATAGTAGATTTGAGAGAAAATGTAGAAAAAATGTAAAGAAAAATAGAAGATAAAATAGAGGTATTTATAGGAAAAAAATTAAAAAAAATAAGATTGATGAGCAACGGCCAAATGTGTGACTTGCCCATGCTGCTGCCAGGGAAGGCCTGGCGCTGCGCAGTGCCAGGCCTTCCCTTTCTTTTTATTTTTTAAAATTTTTTTAATTTAAATCGGACTGATTCGAATCGATCCGATTCTGGGCAAGATCCTTATCGGGTCCGATCTTTAAATGGATAGGGCCCTTATCAAGCCCGATTCTATTTCAATCGAATCGGTACTGTACCGATTCGATTATTGAGCCGGATTGATCCGATCCGATTACGAATAGAATCGGATCAACTTGGCCCAATAAACAACTCTACTTAACATCATCCAAAGCATGGTTGAAGGCTCCAAAAAGTCAAAGAAAGAGAGTGTACTGTAATGGACAGGATTGGTGTATGATTGCGTGTCAGAATAAGTTGCAAACCCAGCTCCAAGCCGAGTAAAAATAATAAACGCACGATTGCATCGTTCTCAGGTGCAGCCTACCTCTCGTCCATGCATGAAATTAAAAATCAAATTCTTCCGCGCTTATTGCAAGTCGAGCAACACTGAACCAACACGTGTCTCATCCACTCAAATCTGAAATTGTCGGCCGTCAGATCGTCAATCGTCAACCGCTCACATTCATCAAATCTGATTACATGAGCCGTCATATGCAAATCTCTTGGGGTTCATGGCTCACGCTCAGCAAGTCTGATAACTATCAACCATGTATTATTATCAGCCGTCGTATTCAAATCTCTCGGGTTTAATCAATGGCTCACATTCATCAGCGGCTCATATTCAAATCTCTCGGGGTTTCATCATGGCTCACATTCATCAAGTCTGATAAGTATCAGCCATACATTATTATCAGCCATATACATTATGCAAATCTCTCGTCATATTCATTATTATCATTTATCAGCCAGCCGTCTATTTTTATCAGCCGTCATATTCAAATCTCTCGGGGGTTTCATCAATGGCTCACATTCATTAACAGTTCACATTCATCAAGTCTGACAATTATCAGCCATTGATTATTGTCAGCTGTCAAATTCAAATCTCATGGTTTCATCAACTCAAATCTGATTATTCTCAGCTGTCAGATTCCTCGTCCGGGGAGCATCGCTCTTCCAATTTTTTTTTTACAACAAACACCTGTCCTCCTACATTCATCTATATATATAGACACGCTTCCTCTCACGGGGAGGCTCTCTGGACTGTACCAAGTTTCAGAACTTGAAAGGCCAGGCACGCCTCTTCTGAGCTCTTACATACCTCTCTTTCAATTAAAGCCGGCTACAGCAGCCACAGGTAACCACTCTCTCTTTTTCTGTGTGTTCCGTTCTCTTCTGTTGTTGGTATTTCATTGTGTATGACAATCATTTCCTTGTTCTTTTTTTTCCTATGAAACACTTAACCTTTGCTATTTCGGGTTTGGATTTGTAACTTGCTGGAATTAATTAGTACTGTGAAGTTGATGCCTTAGAGTTGCATATCTGGTAGTCTGTGAATTGGCCATTTCTTTTGGAAGTTAAATTTCTTGCTACCAGTATAAGTTAGCGCATCTTTTAGTTGAATTGAGAATATATAAAATTGGTTTTGCAGAAATCAAGGAATGGAGACCTTCCTAGTTACCTCGGAGTCCATGACCGAGGGACATCCTAACAAGCTCTGCGATCAGATCTCTGACGCCATCCTGGATGCCTGCCTCTCACAGGACCCCGACAGCAAGGTCGACTGCGAGACCTGCATATCGAAGACCAAAATGCTCAAGGTCTTTGGTGAGATCACTACCAAAGCCAACGTTGACTACGAGAAGATCTTGCGGGACACCTGTCGTGGCATCGGTTCCACTTCTGACGACGTGGGTCTCGATGCTGACAACTGCAAGGTTCTTGTTAACATTGAGCAACAGAGCCCTGAAATTGTGCAGGGCCACCAAACTAGGTGCCCTGAGGAAATTGGTGCAGATGATCAGGGCCGTGTGTTTGGCTACGCCACTGATGAGACTCCTGAATTGATGCCTCTGAGCCATGTTTGGGCAACCAGGCTTAGTGCTCGTCTCACCGAAGTTCGCAAAAATGGAACTTGCCCTTGGCTCAGGCCTGATGGCAAGACTCAAGTCAGTGTTGAGTATTACAACGACAAGGGTGCCATGGTAGCTGTTCGTGTGCAGCTGTGCTTATCTCCATTCGGCATGATGAGAATGTGACTAATGATGAGGTTGCCGCTGATTTGAAGGAGCATGTCATCAAGCCGGTGATTCCTGAGAAGTATCTTGATGAGAAGACCATTTTCCACCTTAACCCATCTGCCCGTTTTGTCGTTGGAGGTCCTCATGGTGACGTTGTCCTCACTGGCCGCAAAACCATTATTGATCCATATGGAGGATCGGGTGCTTTCTCTGGGAAGGATCCTACCAAGGTGGACAGAAGCGGCGCTTACATTGCCAGGCAGGCTGCAAAGAGCATTGTTGCTAATGAACTTGCTAGGAGGTGCATTGTGCAGGTTTCCTATGCCATTGGTGTACCTGAGGCTTTATTTGTATTTGTGGACACTTATGGTACTGGAAAGATCCCAGATGAGGAAATTCTGCAGATTGTGAAGGAGAAGTTTGATTTCAGACCTGGAATGATTGCTATCAATCTTGATCTTAAGAGGGGCAGCAAAGGCAGGTTTTTGAAGACTGCTGCCTATGGGCATTTTGGCCGAGATGACCCAGACTTCACCTGGGAGGTCGTCAAGCCACTTGAGTGGGACTTGTGCTGATAGTGTCTAGGCGGGTGGTAGCGCAAGGTCCAGGCATAATTGGAGCTTAATTCTACGCATGATTTATAGGCCGATGCTCCCTACCTTTGGTGGCTCTTGTGAGATTTTCCTTCATTTCTGCTTGTATATGTTCTATTCAAATTTCACTTATACGATCATCCATTAGAAGATGATTAACAGAATAAAACAGCAAAACATATACTCTAAATTCAATAACATGGTTAAATAAAATTAACAGGTAAAAAATTACCATGGCAGGGGAAATACTAGTTTCAAAAAAAAAAAAATCTTGACAGCCACATTCAGGAAACTTTCAAGGAGCAAAAGAAATGAAACATCACCTGACAATCGAAAATGTTCAGAAGGAAAATCTTTTTTGAAGCGTTTTCTTTAAAGCTTCTGCCAATCACTTCAGACATTTAACATGTTCGTAGAACTCCAACAGTTCAGTGGTCACATTTAACAAACACAGTCAAGAATTGACTTTCTATTATCTTCTGCGCCCTCAATATGATTGATCCCATAATTTGTAGATGAAGCCCCATTTCCTTTAGCTTCCCAGCCGATAATACTTGTGTCTTCACCATAGTTATCAAATTGCAAAGCAACAAAAATGGGTCTTGAAGCGCCAATTTCGATAGACCAACCCGAAAGACTTCAAACTTCCTCATCTAAAATTAGCCAAATAAACTGGGGATCATCATTTCATTAGAAACATGCCAAGTCCTGAAAAGGAAAAACAATATAGAATAATACAAATTCTAGATGGATATCAAGTTAAAATTTCAATTGTTAGTAACCTAATAATATAATATATACATCATATTATATTTTTTTTTCAATTTTTGATGATAACTTTTATATTTCATTTTGACTTTTTATGCTAATAAAAATAATAATAAATCATATGTTAAATTTAAAATAAAAATCTAGTTACTACATATATTTATTAAATATTAGTGAATTTGATTTTTTTTTTTGTGATTTGATGATTATAGAAATCCATAAAAAAAGAATTTGGTTTTGACTAGGATTTTGGTTGGTTGATAGTATCAAAGAAAACAAAATTTATGTTTGTTGGGACAAGTGAAAGGAGTTTGGTACCCCTTAACCAAGGTATCAAATTCGAATCTTGTGGATGGATATAACAACATTGAGAAAGCTCTTCTCGAATGGGGTCCAACCCAGTTCAAAACCAAATTAGTCGGAGCTCAAAATTGCTTTTCGGATATTGGAGGGTTTACACAAAAAAGTAAGAAAAAAAAGGATAAATTCTATTGTTATCTCACCACCCATTTCCACACAAAGCAACTGTTGCAATATTGATTGTTGCTAATTAAACAAATTATATTTATATATTTACTTACAGGTTTTATATATAATGCACTGACAGTATATAATTTTTATACAGTGTGAATATATAAGAGGTTAACATCTCATCAATATGAGCAAATTGAAAAAAAATATTTGTATTTATTTTTAAGAGTTTGGTTTTTTTTTAGTTTGTATATTGATAAGGTATCAACTTCTGGTACATTAACGATATTTATAAATTATACACTGATAGTGCATATATATATATATATATAAACCCTTACTTGAATTTGAAAAGTTTTTTTTCAAATATAAAAAGTCTTTTTAAAAAATTTTTTGGCTTTAATTTAAAAAATTTATTATAACATCTTTTGGATCAAACATATTGCTTGTTTTGTTGAAAATTCAAAGAGCACAGATATGTAATTATGTAATGCATAAAATAAAGAAAATAAAATCATAAATGAAAATTTGAATAAAAGTTTGATAAAATTAAAGAATTTTATAAAATATTATTATGTGATTATGTTCCATGTATGATTTAGTGTTGGTGATTTATGATTATTACTTTATTTGTTTATTTTTTAATTATCACTATATTTAATTGCATAAATCAATAATAAATATATTAAAAATAAAAAAAGAAAAGATAATAATTTTTTTATTTGAGAATATCAGGAATTAAATTTAATCGTTGAAATTAAAATTAAATATTTTATAAAAAAAAAGGAGAATAGTCTAAGAGGCTTTGAATTCAAAAACTTAGTTGAGTTTAGAGTGGGCTTAATGGTCCCCTTGCGTTGAGGATAGATCCACTCTTACGCTTCCCTTCCTCTCAGTTGACGAATGAAAGGGTCTGCCTCAACAGATGAATCTGTGACCGCAGCGACCGAGGAAGGAATCGATGGTGTCATTGCCAGCCGTCTTGTACAAGTTACACACCCAACCACCAACTTCCCAAACCAAGTTAATAAAAAAAAGCGTCATTATAAGGTAAAATCAGCATTATATATCAGAATCTCGCCAAAGACCGCAATTAAAAATCAGCCTAAATTACGCTGCTGGTGAGCGATCACACCTTACATTACCCTATATATACCCTCTTTGTACCAGCTTCAAAACTTGCATTGTCTTGGCAGGCGGGCACACCTCTTCTGTGCTCATACATACCTCTCTTTCTCTTAAACCCGGTTACAGCAGCCGTAGGTAACCACTCTCCTTTTCTGTGTGTTGCATTCTCTTCTATTGTTAGTATTTCATTGTGTATGACAGTCATTTCCAAGTGCTTATTTTTCTTATGAAACATTTAACCGAAATAGCTATTTCGGGTTTGGGTTTTTAACTCGCTGGAATTAAGTAGTACTATGAAGTTGATGCCTTAGAGTTGTATGTCTGGTAGTCTGTGAATTGGCAATTCTTTTGGAAATTAGATTTCTTGGTACCAGTATAATTTAGCATATCTTTCAGTTGAATTGGGGATATATAAAATTGGTTTTGCAGAAATTAAGGAATGGAGACCGTCCTATTTACCTCAGAGTCTGTGATCGAGGGACATCCTGACAAGCTCTGCGATCAGATCTCTGACGCCGTCGTGGATGCCTGCCTGGCACAGGACCCCGACAGCAAGGTCGACTGCGAGACCTGCATATCGAAGACCAAAATGCTTGTGGTCGATGGTGAGATCACTACCAAAGCCAACGTTGACTATGAGAAGATCTTGCGAGACATCTGTCGTGGCATCGATTTCACTTCTGACGACGTGGGTCTCGATGTTGACAAGTGCAAAGTTCTTGTTAACATTAAGCAACAGAGCCCTGAAATTGCGCAGGGTCACCAAACTAGGCGCCCTGAGGAAAATGGTGCAGATGATTAGGGCCGTGTGCTTGGCTATGCCACTGATGAGACTCCTGAATTGATGCCCCTGAGCCATGTTTGGGCAACCAAGCTTAGTGCTCGTCTCACTGAAGTTCGCAAAAATGGAACTTGCCCTTGGCTCAGGCCTGATGGCAAGACTCAAGTCACTGTTGAGTATTACAACGACAAGGGTGCCATGGTAGCTGTTCGTGTGCACACTGTGCTTATCTCCATTCGGCATGATGAGACTGTGACTAATGATGAGGTTGCCGCCGATTTGAAGGAGCATGTCATCAAGCCGGTGATTCCTGAGAAGTATCTTGATGAGAAGACCATTTTCCACCTTAAACCATCTGCCCGTTTTGTCATTGGAGGTCCTCATGGTGACGTTGTCCTCACTGGCCGCAAAATCATTATTGATCCATATGGAGGATTGGGTGCTTTCCCAGGGAAGGACCCTACGAAGGTGGACAGAAGCGGCGCTTACATTGCCAGGCAGGCTGCAAAGAGCATTGTTGCTAATGAACTTGCTAGGAGGTGCATTGTGCAGGTCTCCTATGCCATTGGTGTACCTGAGCCTTTATCTGTATTTGTGGACACTTATGGTACTGGAAAAATCCCAGATGAGGAAATTCTGCAGATTGTGAAGGAGAAGTTTGATTTCAGACCTGGAATGATTGCTATCAATCTTGAACTTAAGAGGGGCAGCAAAGGCAGGTTTCTGAAGACTGCTGCCTATGGGCATTTTGGCCGAGATGACCCAGACTTCACCTGGGTGGACATCAAGCCACTTGAGTGGGACTTGTGCTGATGGTGTCCAGGCGGGAGGTAACACAAGGTCCAGGCATAATTGGAGCTTAATTCTACGCATGACTTATAGGCTGATGCTCCCTACCTTTGGGGGCTCTTATGAGATTTTCCTTCATTTCTGCTTGTATATGTTCTATTCAAATTTCACTTATATGATCATCCATTAGAAGATGATTAACAGTAATAAAACAACAAAACATATACTCTTAATTCAATAACATGGTTAAATAAAAATTAACAGGTAAAAAATTACCATGGCAGGGGAAATCCTAGTTTCAAAAAAATAATCTTCACAACCACATTCAGGAAACTTTCAAGGTGCAAAAGAAATGAAAAATCACCTAACAACTGAAAATGTTCAAAAGGAAAATCTTTTTTGAAGCGTTTTCTTTAAAGCTTCTGCCAATCGCTTCAGACATTTAACATGTTGGTAGAACTCCAACAGTTTAATGGTCACATTTAACAAACACAGTCAAGAATTTACTTTCTATTATCTTCAGCGCCCTCAACATGATCGATAGACCATCCTGTAAGACTTCAAACTTCCTCATCTAAAATTATCCAAATAAACTGAGAATCATCATTTCATTAGAAACATACCAAGTCCTGAAAAGGAAAAACAAAAGTATTACCAAAAAGTAGAAAAATGAGTCAGGTAAAGAACCAAAAAAAAAGAGGGTATATTATTGTCGGTGGCTCTCCTTTTGCAAACCTTGCATTCTTTTCTTGCCTTGCGCTTCTTTCTTGCAACCATCTATATTCATTCAAAATTAAAGATTTTAGTTGTAGCTAATGGTGTCTCCGATCATTCGGAACCCAGGAAAATCATCAGAAAATCATGTGTTTCACCCCATATAACTACAAATTGCATCAATTGGAGAATAACTTAGCACATACAACACAAAAAAGTCATAAATCTTTTTACTTGTTTGCTGGAATACGACACAGTTGTTTTTCCCCCCCGAAATGCATGAATCAGTAGTTACCAACCTTCTCTTGACTCCATTTAGTTTCCCATTGAGAATCTAAAAGTTTATTAGCAATCTCTCTTTGAGTATTAAGGAGAACAGTCTTTTCATACAGTTTTGCTGGATATTTAAGGTTATCTACACTTCAAGAATATGCATTTAGGGGAAGCTCCTGTTGGATTATGCCCTTAGAACCATTCATTAGATGATTGACTTTGGCATTTTTTATGTATCATGACATTTTATTTATTATAGTTCATTATTATATTTGTTTTATAACTGCGTAATGTAATCTTATATGATAATGTCCTTAGAATAGTAATAACACACTATTCTTAAAATATCCCTAGTCAAGTATTATTGTGAACAAGGATAACAATGATACGATAAGACTAGTATGTGGTTGACTGATGACCATTGTCATGGATATAAGATATCAAGTCATCACATAGGTACATGTTAGAGAACTATGTACTGGATCGACCCTCCATGAGAATGCTACATGGATTGTTATATGAGTGTCATAAGCGATTCTCATAGTGATGATGGTGTATGTGATCCTTTGACTTGAGATCATCAGAGATCCCAACATAGAGAATTGCATACTTTAATGCTGCTAGATGTCATTCGTAACAGGATGGACTATAAAGGTAGTAATTGGGTATGCCTTGATCTATGTAGTGGGATGTTGAGTGATCAAGATAGGATTTATCCCTCTTATATAACAAGAGTGATGTCTTGGGCCCTTTGATAGAGTGAGACTAAGAAATGCACGGCCGTGCTCGAATAAGTCAATATAAGATATTGATTTTATTTGTTTAATTAGTCTACTCAGGAATCAAGAAACACTGATTAGACTATACAAGTGTGACACATTCCATGACTTGTGTCTAATCAAGACATCAAAGGATAAAGGGATTAGACTACACGGTAACATCTATCACGAGTAAGGTTATGTCGAGTCATTGACATTCTCGTTACATGGGTAGCAATGATGTGTTGCTAGATACCGCTCATTTCCTGTGACAATTTTGTCATTGCCATTGTTTTGAGAACCTATTGGGTCGCACACTTAGAACGGATCAATGAGGAGCTTAATTAATCCTATTTTGAATTGGATTAAGGATATAACTAATCCTATTCTGAATTGGATTAGGGATATAACTAATCCTATTCTAAGTAGGATTAGAGTTCTGTTTGGTAGTAAATTTTAGGGTAAAATTTATTGCCTATAAAAGGATGTTTTCTGAAACATAGCCACACAACAAATAGAAAAACAGAAAAGTACTCTTTTAATCGAAGCTAGCAGTTCGGTTATAAAGAATCAAAAACACTCATTAAGGCTTCTGATCGTGAGACGTTCAAGAGTCGTGAGATCCGTTCGTGTGGATACCATAGAGGCAGGAACGAAAGGTTATTGCTTGTGACTCGACCAACGACAGAAACAAGAGAAAACGTCAGGTAAAATCTCGAAACCCTAATCAGGCAACTCTCCGAATCGATCCTGGTGGAGGCCGAATGATTTAAATTCTGCTGCATGTTTGTTTCGGTTTCCTTCACTGGTATCCGAGCCAGGTTCGGAGTCCCTGATTAGTTTTGATAAAAGCATGATCTCTGGTTACTTTCTGTTTATGATTACATGTAATCGTTTTAATGAGATTAATACGGATTAGAATGTATATGATATATTCAGAGGCTACAAATCGAATTGTTGAAATTATATATATGATATATATCAATTTCGATTCAACTTATATGTGAGATATAATCTGTGATGCGAATTATTAATGGCGTTTCAGTTCTGCATAAACGTTATGGATAATCTGTGATGCGAATTATTAATGGCGGTTTCTGTTATGCATAAACGTTATGGAAGAAACAGAATAATGTCGAAAGTGTATAAAGATTGAAACACTTTTAGATAAGAGTTCTAATTCGACTAAAATTATAGTCAGTATGAGATACTGGCTGGAACATCTTGATAAGATTAGGACACTTCCGGATAAGGGGCGTTGGCAATGTCAATACTGTTGACCTTTTTTTTTTGGGGGCCCCCACAGTCGGGTCATAATTCTTTTCAAATGTGCCTCATTAATAAAACTAAAATTTGAAATTGCATTACACTTGTTTGTATAACACGGTGGTTGTTGTTTGAGCATGGTGCATAGTTATAGCCCTAGCCCAATATGATTGTATTTTGGTGGTTGTAAATTTTAATAAATACGACCTGCGTGTCGTGCCTTGTTCTTGAAATTCCAGTTGTACATTCTTTTCTCATCTTACTCCCCTCGAATGTAACTCGAGGTTTCTCTTAAACTATGTAATTGGAGTTGACAACCATGCAAAGGATGACCAAAGAGGCACTTGGAGAAGATGCTATTACCCTTAGGCTAACCCTTAGGGTTTCTCATTGGCTTGGGAAATCCATTTAGTTTGGGCTATAACTATGTCACGTTTATTTTATTGCTTAATTGCATGAGATGCATGGTTTATTTTGTACGTTTATGATATGAAAATCATATGATAATTTTAGAAAAGTAAAATTGGTGAGATCTTATTCAATAAACTAAGAAAATCCCTCAAATTAAATTAAGTCAATAATAGATGCCTACCAATGAATAGCACTCGTCAAGGCTAGAATCGATTTTGTTATGTTTGCCAAAGCAAAATATCATATCTATCTTAGTAAGACGCGATGGGATAATAGTGATATCCAAAGGCTATAAATTGGGTTGACTTAACTAGATTTCCTCAATAGGATTGGGAATTTAGAGGCATAAAGTTGGGCTTCCATTCATGAGATGAATTAGAACAAGTGTTGTTCACCCAACTATCCAAGAGTTACATGAGATGTAATTGGTAAGTGTTGCCTACCTAAATAGCCAAATCTTGGGCGATTAGCCAAAGCTAACTCTAGATAAGGTGAAATATGGATCTTGGCCCACTAGAGAAATTATGTGATAATTTTTTCGAATTAATAGTGAGGGTTGTTGATTCGATAAAAATAGTGGGAGCATCATTTAATAAATATTTAATTAAATGAATGCATTCATGATACTTATATTTTGCATATTTTTGTTGTAGATTACCATGGCATCAAACACAAATAACACACTTTCACTGCGATCTGTCCTTGAGAAGGACAAGTTAAATGGGACAAACTTCCTGGATTGGTACAGGAACCTGAGGATAGTCCTCAAGCAAGAAAAGAAGTTGTATGTCCTTGAGATTCCCTTACCTGAGGAACCACCCTCTAATGTTCCAAGGGCAGAAAGAGATGCTTATAAGAAGCATCAAGATGATGCATTGGATGTTAGTTGCCTTATGCTTGCCTCCATGAATCCTGAGCTTCAAAAGCAACATGAGGAAATGGATGCGTTCGATATGATCGAGCATCTCAAGCAACTCTATCAAGAGGAAGCTAGGCAAGAAAGGTACAATGTCTCTAAGGCATTGTTTCAGTGTAGGATGGCAGAGGGGACTCCCGTTGGTACTCATGTGCTCAAGATGATTGGGTACATTGAAAACCTTGAAAGATTGGGATTTCCTTTGGGCCAAGAGTTGGCCACTGATGTGATTATGCAATCGTTGCCAGACAGCTACAGTCAATTTGTTGTTAATTACAACATGAATGAAATTGACAAGACTCTGCCACAGTTACTTAGCATGTTGAAAACAGCTGAATCCAACATGAAAAAGGCCAAGCCCAAAGATGTCTTAATAGTTAAGAAAGCTAAGGGCAGGGCTAATGCAAAGGGCAAGAAAAAGGGTAATAAAACCAATGGCAAGTTCAAGCCCAATGATACTGCACTGAAGCCTAAAGGTGGGGTTGCCGAAGAAGGGAAATGCTTCCATTGCGGTGAGACCGGACATTGGAAGAGGAATTGCAACAAATACCTGGAAGAGCTAAAGAAGAAGAAAGGAAGTGAGACTACCACTTCAGGTATTTATGTTATAGAAGTTAATCTATCTACTTCTTCATCATGGGTATTAGATACTGGATGTGGTTCTCACATTTGTGTAAATGTGCAGGAACTCAAAAGGAGTAGATCGTTGACTAAGGGCGAGGTCGACCTACGAGTGGGAAATGGAGCAAGGGTTGCTGCATTAGCTGTAGGAACTTATATTTTGACATTGCCCACAGGGCTTGTTTTAGAATTAGATGATTGTTATTATGTGCCTTCCATCACTAAAAACATTATTTCTATTTCTTGTTTGGACAAGAAGGGTTTTTCATTTATAATAAACGACAATTGTTGCTCCATTTATTTAAATGATATCTTTTATGGTAGTGCACAACTAATTAATGGTCTTTACATTCTAAATCTTGATATGCCTATTTATAACATAAATGCTAAAAGGATTAAATCTAATGATCAAAATCCAACATATCTCTGGCATTGTCGTTTGGGACACATAAATGAGAATCGCATTTCCAAACTCCATAACGATGGAATTTTGGACTCATTTGATTTTGAATCGTATGAGACATGTGAATCTTGTTTGATGGGTAAGATGACTAAAGCCCCTTTCAAAGGACATAGTGAAAGGGCAAGTGATTTATTGGGCTTAGTACATACAAATGTATGTGGACCTTTAAACACACAGGTCAGAGGTGGGTTTATGTACTTTATTACATTTACTGATGATTTCAGTAGATATGGCTATGTGTATCTTATGAGACACAAGTCAGAATCTTTTGAAAAGTTCAAAGAATTCAAGAATGAAGTACAAAACCAACTTGGCAAGAGCATTAAGGCACTTCGATCAGATCGAGGTGGTGAATACTTAAGCCAAGAATTTTATGACTATCTTAAAGAGTATGGGATTGTCTCACAACTCACTCCTCCAGGTACACCACAATGGAATGGTGTATCTGAAAGGAGAAACCGAACTTTGTTAGATATGGTTCGATCAATGATGAGTCATACAGATCTTCTAGAATCCTTTTGGGGACATGCATTAGAAACAGCTGCTTTTACACTGAACCGTGTTCCATCTAAATCGGTTCCAAAGACACCATATGAGATATGGACTGGTAAACGTCCCAGTATGTCTTTTATGAAGATTTGGGGTTGTGAGGCTTATGTAAGACGTCAAGTCTCTAACAAACTTGCACCTAAATCTGATAAGTGCTATTTTGTGGGATATCCTAAACTAACTAAAGGATATTATTTTTACAATCCCACTGAGCACAAAGTGTTTGTAGCTCGAACAGGTGTCTTTCTAGAAAGAGAATTCATTTCTAGAAGAACTAATGGGAGAAAAGTAAAACTTGAAGAAATTCAAGAGCTACAAGATAGCGCACCCGATGTTGAGATGCAGCCTGAGCAAGAACCACAAGTTGTTGTGGAACCAGAACCACAAGCTGTTGTGGAGCAACCGCCTGCTCAAGAGACACAAGCCTTGCGTAGATCAGTTAGAACACATCGTGAGCCACAGAGATATGGATTTCTAATGACTCAGAACGGTGATGTATTGCTCATGGATCAAGATGAGCCTACTACCTATCAAGAGGCTATTACAGGGCCAGACTCTGAGAAATGGCTTGAAGCCATGAGATCTGAGATGGAATCCATGTATGCCAACCAAGTTTGGACCTTGGTTGACTTACCCGAAAGGGTAAAACCTATAGGGTGTAAATGGGTTTTTAAGAAGAAAACCGACATGGAAGGAAATGTTCATACCTATAAAGGGCGATTGGTTGCTAAAGGTTTTAAACAAATTCATGGTATTGACTATGATGAAACTTTTTCACCAGTCGCGATGATCAAATCCATTAGGATCTTGCTTGCGATAGCTGCATACCATGATTATGAAATCTGGCAAATGGATGTCAAGACTGCTTTTCTTAATGGAAAGCTACTCGAGGATGTGTACATGACACAACCTAAGGGTTTTGTTGATCCAAAAAATGCTGGAAAGGTTTGTAAGCTGCAACGTTTTATTTATGGACTAAAGCAATCTTCTCGAAGTTGGAATCTTCATTTTGATGATGCAATCAAAGAGTTTGGTTTCATCAAGAACGAAGATGAACCTTGTGTCTACAAGAAGGTCAGTGGGAGCACTATTGTCTTCCTGGTGTTGTATGTAGATGACATACTACTCATTGGGAATGACATCCCTACCCTTCAGTCTGTAAAGACTTGGTTAGGGAATTGCTTTTCAATGAAGGACTTGGGCGAAGCTACCTATGTACTGGGTATAAGGATCTATAGAGATAGATCAAGGAAATTAATTGGCCTAAGTCAAAGTGCATACATAGATAAAGTGCTAAAGAGGTTTAGCATGCAGGATTCCAAGAAAGGATTCTTGCCTATGACACATGGCATTACTCTCTCAAAAGAACAGTGTCCTACAACACAAGAAGAGAGAGAACGTATGAGTAAAGTTCCATATGCATCTGCTATTGGATCCATTATGTATGCCATGTTATGCACACGTCCCGATGTCTCGTATGCCTTGAGCATGACGAGTAGATATCAAGTTGATCCTGGTGAACGTCACTGGATCACTGTCAAGAATATTCTTAAGTACTTGAGAAAGACTAAGAATACATTCTTGATATATGGAGGTGAGGAAGAGCTCATTGTAACAGGTTACACTGATGCTAGCTTCCAAACTGATAAAGATGACTATAGATCGCAGTGTGGTTATGTGTTTTGCCTTAATGGTGGTGCTGTGAGCTGGAAGAGTTCAAAGCAGGCGACAGTGGTCGATTCTACAACAGAGGCTGAGTATATAGCTGCCTCTGAAGCTGCTAAGGAGGCTGTTTGGATCAGGAAGTTCATTACTGAGCTTGAAGTTGTTCCTAGCATTATAGATCCGATTGAGCTCTATTGTGACAACAATGGAGCCATCGCACAAGCTAAGGAACCTAGATCTCACCAACGATCCAAACATATACTACGGCGCTTCCATCTCATTCGAGATATCATCGAGAGAGGAGATGTGAGAATATGCAAAGTACCAACTGACGATAACATCGCCGACCCACTGACGAAGCCTTTGACGCAGCAGAGACATGATCGTCACACTAGGTCACTAGGTATTAGATACATGAGTGAATGGTCTTAGTGCAAGTGGGAAATTGTTGGATCATGCCCTTAGAACCATTCATTAGATGATTGACTTTGGCATTTTTTATGTATCATGACATTTTATTTATTATAGTTCATTATTATATTTGTTTTATAACTGCGTAATGTAATCTTATATGATAATGTCCTTAGAATAGTAATAACACACTATTCTTAAAATATCCCTAGTCAAGTATTATTGTGAACAAGGATAACAATGATACGATAAGACTAGTATGTGGTTGACTGATGACCATTGTCATGGATATAAGATATCAAGTCATCACATAGGTACATGTTAGAGAACTATGTACTGGATCGACCCTCCATGAGAATGCTACATGGATTGTTATATGAGTGTCATAAGCGATTCTCATAGTGATGATGGTGTATGTGATCCTTTGACTTGAGATCATCAGAGATCCCAACATAGAGAATTGCATACTTTAATGCTGCTAGATGTCATTCGTAACAGGATGGACTATAAAGGTAGTAATTGGGTATGCCTTGATCTATGTAGTGGGATGTTGAGTGATCAAGATAGGATTTATCCCTCTTATATAACAAGAGTGATGTCTTGGGCCCTTTGATAGAGTGAGACTAAGAAATGCACGGCCGTGCTCGAATAAGTCAATATAAGATATTGATTTTATTTGTTTAATTAGTCTACTCAGGAATCAAGAAACACTGATTAGACTATACAAGTGTGACACATTCCATGACTTGTGTCTAATCAAGACATCAAAGGATAAAGGGATTAGACTACACGGTAACATCTATCACGAGTAAGGTTATGTCGAGTCATTGACATTCTCGTTACATGGGTAGCAATGATGTGTTGCTAGATACCGCTCATTGCCTGTGACAATTTTGTCATTGCCATTGTTTTGAGAACCTATTGGGTCGCACACTTAGAACGGATCAATGAGGAGCTTAATTAATCCTATTCTGAATTGGATTAAGGATATAACTAATCCTATTCTGAATTGGATTAGGGATATAACTAATCCTATTCTAAGTAGGATTAGAGTTCTGTTTGGTAGTAAATTTTAGGGTAAAATTTACTGCTTATAAAAGGATGTTTTCTGAAACATAGCCACACAACAATTAGAAAAACAGAAAAGTACTCTTTTAATCGAAGCTAGCAGTTCGGTTATAAAGAATCAAAAACACTCCTTAAGGCTTCTGATCGTGGGACGTTCAGGAGTCGTGAGATCCATTCGTGTGGATACCATAGAGGCAAGAACGAAAGGTTGTTGCTTGTGACTCGACCAACGACAGAAACAAGAGAAAACGTCAGGTAAAATCTCGAAACCCTAATCAGGCAACTCTCCGAATCGATCCTGGTGGAGGCCGAATGATTTAAATTCCGCTGCATGTTTGTTTCGGTTTCCTTCAGCTCCAGGTTCTGCAAACACGTCTGCAAATAGTCCAATTATTGCCATCACAATTTATTTCTATGTAATATAAAAATTATATAATATGACAGAAGAGGATACTCACCCTATTCTGAGGGAATGAAAGGAGGATCAAGTTTCATGACTTCTACTCCAATGCCTTTGGCCTTGTAAAGGAATATTCTTCACAAAAACTGTTGTAGGCAGAAGAAGATTGCAGTCCTTAAACATTATTTCACCAACAGGTGTAATGAAGAAGCAGATAAAGCAATGAGGAGTGAAGAACCTGTAATGAAAGGCTGCTGCAAAAAACCCAACGTTTAGATTGCAGGCAATCAAGAGAGAATCTTTGAAAAATCAAAAAGCAAGAAATTATAAGAGATTCTTTGAAAAATCAGTTGACTAAACCAGGAACAAATCTAATCAAAGTTTTAGATAAGTCAAAACATTAGTTTCTCAATAATGTTAAATACTAAAAAATAAAAACGATAAAAAATCATTTTAAAAATACCAAATTATCCAAAAACAACAGGATCATCCCTTGTACGAATAGGATCCAAGGAAATGAATGACTGTGAATGTTAAATTAAATCACATCATGAGCTTTCTAAATAAAAAAAGATATGTACTTCATAAGGGTGAATCATACTGTGTCAAATAGAATAACTTGGTGGAGAGATGAAATGACTTCCCAAATATTTTTCAACAATGCAGGTTATAAGTTAAAAATTAATGCATAAAATAGCACATGTTTATTCTATTTCTAAATAACCACACTGTCTAAGGTCATAGGTCATTGAATAATTCATTACTCAACCTAGTAGTATAATAATATTCCTAATTTTGTGATGGTTTCAATCATAGAGATTTCTATAATTATGACCAAAACAATTTCCTAAACCGTCGATTCTTTGCCTCCAACTCATGTGGAAAGAAAACATGAAATCATATTATAAAAAATTGATATCAATATATAGAAAATTACTCATATGGCATAATTAGCTAGTTGTCAGGAACAATGAACTCAAGCGGGGACAAAATAGTGGACTTTGTCACAGGAAAAAAAGTAAGAATGTTCAGTTAACATCAACCGTTAATTTTTAATTATTGTCAAAAAAACTTTTAATTTTTAATTAATTATTTAATTTTTAATAAATTAAAATCAATAAATTGATTTCCTTTGCATGTATTTTTGGACAATGTGTTACATTGTTAACTAAACATTTACATCATATCATCTTTTTTAATAAAAATCATAGCACAACATGATCATGAGCACGATTGAGTTACAAGAAGAGGGGTTCATGGCTGAATTGGGTCGGGCTTATGTAAGGTATAAAAAACATGTTTAGTTTGCGAAATAAAATAGATGGTAAATGGAATAGATATTCTGAGAGAATAGAAAAGAGAAAGAATTATAGTTACTATGATGTTTGGTTCATTGGAATGACATATAGCAGGAATTAATAGTAATATATTTGATTAGTTCAAAAAATATGGTTGGAATAAACTTAGATAACCCTTTTACTCTTTTATTAAATTAATTATAATTTGTTATAACAAATAATACTAATCATAATTAATTAATAAAAATAATTATTAATTATAAATAATTATTAATTAATCATTCATAATATTTAATTATTAATTATTAATGAAGTATTAATTATTATTTAATTATTATTTATTAATTAAAGTATTAATTATTTAATTGTTATTGGTTAGTTAAGTATTAATTAACTACTCATTAAGCATTAATTATTAATCATGAATTTATTAATTAATTATTAAATATGAAATATTAATTTATTAATTATTATAAAAATAATATTGTTCATGATCAAAAAATAAAAATAATATTATTTATAATTAATTAATAAAAATTAATTATTAATTATTACTTTATTATTAATTTAATTAAGTAATTAACTATTATTTATCAATTAATTATAAAATAATAATAATTATTAATAAATTATTAATTATTATAAAATAATTGTTAATTAAGTATTAATTATTGTTTATTTTGTTGGTTAATCATAAAAATAATTGTTAAATAAAATTTATAATTAATTATTAAATAAGAAATATTATTTAATTAATATTATAAAATATATAAGGCTATGTTTGTTATAAAAATATTATTATGATTCCATGAAACGAGGAATTGCAATTTTTTACTTAGAAGTCAAGAATAACCATTCCATGATTTCAGGGAATAGCAATTCCATAGGAAAAGTGAACCAAACATGTGAATTATGGTTCCTACACAATAGACATTACTTCTTTTTTATTCCAGTGAACCAAACATGATGTAAGGGATTTATAGTGAATCCAAGCTAGTTCTAATCCAACTTTTCGAGTTTAAGATTTGTTTAAATTCGTTTTTACATACAACAATAAGTTCAAGCCCATCCAATCTCGTCCAAATACTATTAAATTTTTAAAAAATTATAATAAAATATTAAAATAAATAACAATTAATAGGTATAACACAATATGTTAAAAAAATTCTTACAAAAAAAAATATTACAAGAAGCAAGAAAATTTCAAACTTAGGTCCAAAAAAATATACATGCTCAAATGAAATTGCACAAAAATAATAAGAAGTAATTAAAAATGAACTAGTATGAAAAAAGGATTTGTATATGATGTACTAAGATTATGTTTGGTGCATAGGATGAGGATAGGATAAGATAATATAAGATTATGGATAGGATAATATTAGATTATATCATCTTATCTTATGTTTGGTGTGTACAAAGATTAAGAATAGGATATGATGACTTTTTATATCTTTCACCATATTTTTTATGTGTAAAATTAAAAGTAATATAAAATAATTTTTTTAGTACCTTTTTTTAAAGTAACATAATTTAAATTTACAAATTTTTTGTTATAAATATAAATAAAAAATTTAAATTTAGATATTATTTATAATATTAAAATCAATATTCGAATTTATTAGATGATTTTTTAATAAAAAATTACTCTTAAAAATTAATATTACATTTTCAAAAAAAATTATTTTGTTAAAAAATGAATTTTTATAAAAAAAATTCTCTATACTTTTTCACTTTTTTTCTTTTCTTTCCTTTTTGTTTTTTATTTCTTTTATATGATTTAAATTTGAAATATTTTTTAAATTAAATATATTCATTTTTAGAAAATTGAGTTTTTCTAGGAAATAAGTTTATTTTTTTAATTATATTAATTTTTCCAAAAGACCATTCTTAAATATTTTCTTTACTTTTATGGTTTCTTTATCTTCTTTTGTTTTTTTCAATTAGAAGGAAATATAGAAAACAAAAGAAAAAGGAAAAAATACAAGTTAAATTTAATAATTTAAATTTTATAAATTAAAAAATATAATTTCTAATAATTTTATAGTCAATAGTTATTTTTCTTTATTTTTTTGAAAGTAAAAAAGAAAAAAAATTAAGAATGAAAAAATAAAAATTTACACGTAAGAGAAAACTAGTTAAAAATATATTTTATAATAATTTTTATGTTTGAGAATCTATTTTCTAAAATATGATTTAAAAATTTTAATTATTTCCAAAAAATAATTAAAAAAATTTGTTCAAGAAAATATTATTTTATCAAAATTATAATTTTTCTTGAATACAAAAAAAAAGAAAAAGAAGTAAAAAATGAAAAGAAAGAAAAATTTTGGATTAATTAATTAATTAAACAAATATCATTATTATTTTATTAAATATTTAAGTTAATTTTTAAATACAAATTTTAATAATGAATGAATAAAATATTAGTATTTATTTCTAATCCCATGAGATTAGAAATAATCCTTACCTTTTGGAGAGGATTGAATTATCCTATACTAGAGGATGACTAATCCTCTTTGCAATCCAATCCTCCCCTTAATGTGTGCACCAAACATAAGATATGATGATTATATCATCCTATCCTATCCATCATCTTGTGTGCCAAACATGACCTAATAGTGTATAGTCTCTATATACTGTTAATGTACTTAACATTGACAACTTATCAAAAAGTCTTTATAAGTAAATTGAAAAAAAAATTGTATTTATTTTTAAATGTTTGACCTTTTTTTAGTTTGTTTATTAATGAATTGTAAACTTTTGAAGTATTGATAGTGTATAGAGACAGTATACTATCAATAACTTATATATAAACCTCTAAAAAAAATAACAAAAAAATAATAACTATCCGTTCGAGCTGGATTTGAAATTGAAATGCTGAACTGAATCCCCACTTGATTTTTTATTGGACCAATCCAAAAGTTAAACAAGTACTCGAGTTTAAATCAATAGCCCGACTCTTTAATAGGTTCAGTTACCGGTGATAATTATAGATCCCATAGGAGTTAGCACAGAAAGACTCAAATTAATTCAAAGGTCCAAAAACAAATGGTTAAGGCCGAGTATAATCCAAGCAGCCTGTTTTTAAAGCAAGAAAAGGCCCATACAGTGTCCAAAAAGCAGGAATCTTCTCTTCTCCCCACGACTCTCCACTGCGATTGCGTTTCAAGACAAAAACAATAAATAAACCATCACCTTCTTTTCTTCTCTCTAAATTCTCGCTTTCTCTTTCATGTTCCTATATTTTCTCAGCTTGCCTGAGTTTTGCGCGGATCGCCTCCCAGGTGAGAAACCTCAATTCTTTTTTATTATTCTTTATTTTTCCTTATTTTTTCTCACAAATCCTTCGTGCTGGAAACGTATCGCATACGTATCTTCATCCGACAAGCCCGCGGTTTCTTTACCTGCCGACGGGAATCCAAATGAAATTTTCTTCCTTAATTGTATATCTGCTGCGTTTTTTTTTTATTTTCTTTTCTGTACAATTTTATAGAACTATAAAAGAAGAAGAATTCTTGTTGTAAAGTTTTTAATTATGTTCTTTTTCATGTTGATCACTGCTTCAAACTTGTAGTGTGTTGAAATTAGATAGCTTGAGGCAATATGCTTTCTTTTTTAATTGAATCCTGTGTTTATATGATCAAGTAATCTAGTTTGTCGTTTGTCAAGTTAATTTTTCTTTTCTTGCTGTCAAAGTGCTTGTATTTTATGGTAGATATGATTTTGGAGTATGGAATTTGCTGTTAAATTGTTGAGATGAAAAATTGATCAAGCGTGAATTTCATATGGTTGTATTAAATGATTTATTCTTGAATATTTGCCTTTTTCTTTTGATGTCAAATTCTGTACTTTTTCAGGACAAATTGTGAGGTATATAGCTGCATGCAAGATTGCCTGACTCGTTGTTTTCGTGATCTTGGGAGCAATTTGTACTTATTCGTATAGTTGTGTTTGGTTAGTATCTTACGATTTGTTTGCAACTTCAAGTAATGGATATGTCTCCGGAACCAGAAGTAAGAAGGGTTTCACGTCAAGATATACAGCTGGTAAGATGTTAACCTTGATCTTTACAGTTAATGAACGATCGTATATGTTAAATTATACGCTATTAATTTTGCCATATGTATAAATTTACATGTTAATTTTGCATTTTCCTTTTTTCTTTATGAAAACTTACATTTCTTGCTAAAACTATTACTTTATGCTGGGCAGGGTGGAGTGAGGTCGTTACTGTGAATTGAGTGCAATTATGTAGTTGTGTTTGTTTAGTTGGTAATTCAAATTTTTTGAATTTCTTTTAATGTTTATATGAATTATAAATTTTGGAGCTGTTTAGAGGAAAGAACTACTTGATGAAAATTATAAGAAGCTGAAAAAATATGTTTGTTAAGTTTATTAAAGTGTAAATTTAAAAGCAAAAGCATAGCATAAATTATAGAAGTTGTGTAATCTACTTTTGATATTGAATTGGTCCTTGTTTAGGTTAGATACTAGTATCATCCATCTTCAGAGTAAACAAACATTTTATAAAAAAAAATATTGTAATTCTGAAAATTTATAATAATGACAATTACATATGTGTGCAAAGATAGAGGTGAAAAAGGAACGGAAGTTAGCTTGCTTTGTACCATAAAGTGGAAAGATGCAAAAGACAGAGGGTGGTTGAGGTCTTTAAGGAAAGTGACACTTGACGCAAATTTTATTGTCCTATAGATCTCTGCTGTAGCCAAGCTAATTTGATTCATGTTTTAGATGGGTCGCTTTCATTTCACTATAGAAATCACTAGGAGCCTCTAATTCAGTCTTCATCTATTCTCCTTCCAATTAATCCCAGCCGATCTCCCATGCTACTAACATCTTACCGGAAACATAGACCTTGTCGAAGAATCTAAGTCTCCTATAGCCTTGGTGACATGGAAAACAGACAAACACATCCTTTGTGAGTCATCACAAAACAGTCATTATGATTGATTTTTAGGCAGTAGTTTATATCAAGATAGAATGTTGTGCTTTTGAATTTTGTGTTCTTGGATCAACCATCTTGTGGGAATGCTGGAGAAATGGTCAGTCTGGGGGTTCTGTTTCCTTGAATTTCTGATTTTATGGGTTTATAATGATGTTTCTGTTTGTATTTGTCAATTATATGCTAACTAAGGACAGTTTAAATACCTGAGAACGGTTATAATGTTAGCTGATGTAAGCATTGCCTGTCGTTTTTCAACTCTTGATGAATACCATCAGGAATTAAGATCTTGACATAGTATTAGTCATTCATAACTTAAGGATGGAGGAGTGGATAAAGGAGAAACAGCACAAACTACATACAGCTGTTTCTATCTTTACCCCTAGCAAAATTAAGATGCATATCTGGTGTGCTATTAGTTCTGCATGGTCGGATGCTGTTCTTCCTTGTGTGTGTGTGTGTGTGCATGGAGGTCTTTCTACTGTCTTAGATTTGTTTGGCATGTAGGCTATGAGAGGTAGTATGCTGTCCAGAATGGCTAATGCTGTTTGGCTCTTATTCGCTTGATTCCAGGTTCAAAACCTCATAGAACGATGTCTTCAACTCTACATGACGCGGAAGGAAGTCATGGACACTCTGCTGGTTAATGCCAAAATTGAGCCTGGTTTTACTGAACTTGGTAACGGCAGTTAAATATTTATATTGCCATAACATCAACAGTTTGTCCTGGTTGTCTGTTCTTATGAAACACCACTAACCTGATAGCTATAGCCTATTATAATTCACACATTAGAGAAATTATAAGAAGAGATGCACTAAATCCAAGCCATGGTTATGCCTTCCATCTGCCAACCCTTACAAAAAGGAAAATAAAAAAAGTAGGTCCCACTTTGTGAAACGGGGGTGTCAATTTGGTACCCATTTCTCACATAGATTGGCTTGCCCTGTGGAGAAATCTGTTTTAAGCAAAGCTTATAGACTGGAGAGGCCAACCTCCTGATTTATTACCTAGCTTTAACTTATTGTTGGGTTGGGATTGCTGGTCAACTGATAGATAGATAGACTGCTTTCAGTCATGGAGTTCTGCCAATATTTTACAGCCGTTATGTATTATTAGTTTTTTCTTTTTTATTTTCTTTCACAAATATTTCATTCTTGTTAGTTTGGCAAAAGCTTGAAGAAGAGAATAGAGAATTCTTCCATGCTTACCGCCTGAGATTGATGGTGAAGCAACAAATAATGGAATTCAACAGGCTGCTTGAGCAACAGGTGCAATTGATGCAACAAATTCATCCAACTGGAGTTTCCTCAATCTCTAATTCTAATGGACTTCATGTGCCACCGAGTAAGCTTTTGCTTTTTGCCTGGTTGGACATGCTCTTTACATTTTCTTTTAAATTGCAGGGGTATGCTCCAAATTTATGGAATATGCACTTTCTGCATGTGCCTTTTCTTCTGTTGAGATTTTATTTATTAAGCAATCATTGAACATTTTTCTAGCAGAAAGGATGGAGGGTAGTTTTTTATGCTCTTTTTTATGTTAGTGTAACTGTAAAGACAAAGGAAGAGTGAAGAAATAAGGGGCTTGTCTAAATTCTTCTTTAACAATGATTGTTGACAATATGCATGAAGACTTTGTTTTAGCTCCCTCCGTATCAGTAAGCATGTGGAATTTGGATATAGGCAGGCTTAGACATCGGCATTATTACTTCATATACATTTTATTTACAATATCCACTTTGATAAAAGAGACCAGTTGCAGGAAACATTCTTATGTTGGTCATCTTGTTTTGGTCTTTTAACTTCCCCAATCTTCTTTTTTCTTTCTTGCATTGTTGTTTCATTGGTCTTTGAGCATGTAGCAATTAATTGATAATTATTGAGTTTAGCTAAGTTTAGTTGCTGACAATCTGAAAGACAAGCTTTGGCTTTCTCCAAGTTTCGATTTTTTGCAACTGATATAGCTTTCTATTATAGTGCCCCAGAACTCATCCTGCTATGCCCCAGAGAACACTGGACAAGCTTTGAAGCAGGAGAACATGCATCATCCCATGGGATCCAGTTTGCCTAATGTATTCACTAATGGTAGTTCGTCATTGCATGCTGGAATGCATGCTTCTGTTGAGCTGCCTACCCATGCCGGTAGGATTGATGCCCCAGCAGCGATGCCTTCAAGTCAGGGTTCAAACATGTGTCTGATGCAAGGAATAAATGGGAAAATGATAAAATCTGAAGCCAGTTATTCAGGCAGCTCTGCTTACATGTTTGGTGCTGAGAGCAATGTTCTGGAGGCACGTCCAACGATTGGGGATATGTCTTACGGTAGTGTAGATTCAAGCGCACAACCGCTGAATGAACCCCTTCTGGATGCTGACATTTCTTCATTCGGAATGTTAGGCCAGATACCTCGCAATTTCAGTCTCTCAGATCTCACAGCTGAGTTTTCTCAGGGTTCAGGTCTCTGTACGTGCATCCATGACCCTGCTAATTCATTTACGAAAATGACAATATTTTGAGAATAACCCCTAATAACTTAAGATACATTTATTTTTATCTATACGTGATTCGAAAAAGAAATCTAGATATGCTTACTTCCAGATAACCTCTTAATATTTTCAGATATACTGGAGAGCTACCCCCGGTCACCTTTTCTACCAACAGATAATGAAAATTTCCTGGATTCTCGTGAAAGAGAACATCTAGGTGATCCTCTTTTCTCCTTTACCACCCCATCCAAAAATTTATTCACTGAATTTGTTAGTTATGATTTATAAAGAGTGTAGCATTTTTGTGTTTGGGCGATAGGAGACGACAAAAGGTTGGAAACCACATCAGAGGGATTGAGTTATGAAGATTACAGAAATGAATAGCCCTACAACGTCAATGGTATTATATGTGTTTTCACAATTCTATTTTCTTTTGTAAAAGGTATTTTTATTTTATTTGGCACAGCAATCACTTGGGATGTAATTTCTGCGGTGTTTTACTGCAGGTCCAAATACTCCCCTAGGCGAAAAGGGGCTTTGTGTATAGTATTTTAGAAGTAAAGGCTCAACGACTCGTTTTATTGATGGACATAGAAGAAGTTCACTGACATCATTGTGTAATCTGGTAATGATGACAATTGAGAATAGGATGGTTGGGAGAGGAAAAAAGAGGTTAAAAATAATGCCTTATGATGCAGACAGGACATTTTGTTGACTGTATAACTAATGCCTTTTGGTTTTGAATAATATTTCTGAGAAGTTAATTAGTTGTAAAGTTTGTGAATCTGGTACAGTTTTCTTTTCTATCATCTTTGTTAAATTTGTCATTTTGCCACTCTTCATTCTGGAAGGTGACTCAGACCATTCCATGCCATTATTTTCAGCCACTGCAAGTTTCATCCTCAGATGCTTTCCAATATGCAACAACTTTCATTGAAAATTAATGAATAAAGAAGAAAATTACATCAATGGTTATATATATGATTATTCTAAACAAAAATAAATATATTCAAGTAATATTATTTAATATATAAATATACTAAAAATGATTTTATATCTCTTATGTATAATATAGTTATTTGTAATAATTTTAAAAAAATATAAGCAAACTACAAAAGTATGATACAAGTTGTGATATATTTTTTTAATAATAATTGCAATCAAATGCTAATATACATACATTAGTTATTGTACAAGTACATTTTTTTTAAAGCATAAAAAATAATTTTTTTATAACAAAAATGCTAATATACGTACGTTAGTTATTAGTAAAAGATAAATATTAAAAAAAATGTAAAAATATATTAATTATTAGTACAAGTACATTCTTGTCTCTTGATGTAAATTACGTAAGTTTATAAATAATTATATTCTAATATACACAATTTAATTTTATTTCATTATTAGAATTTGATATAATTATTGTTGTTAATGAAAATATGATTATATTAATATTTGCATACATTAAGATTTTAAAAATAATAATAATTATTATTATTATTATTATTATTATTATTATTATTCTCCTTTACTTTTTTTCTTTTTTTTGGTACAAGGAAATGAAATTATAAGGGTTTTATCTTATTCCTTTTTAAAGTTCTTTTATTTCATAGAAATATAGAACAGATATTGAGAGATGCGACTACTCCTACCTTATGTGATTATGAATTTTCACCTGATGCAAAGGACCATGAAGTG
Source organism: Heritiera littoralis (assembly GCA_031772115.1). Taxonomy (NCBI): domain Eukaryota; kingdom Viridiplantae; phylum Streptophyta; class Magnoliopsida; order Malvales; family Malvaceae; genus Heritiera; species Heritiera littoralis. The sequence continues at coordinate 8,771,890 of JAPDPK010000015.1, forward strand.
CTATACAAGAGAAAAAAAATTAGTTTAGATGGACGCTTAAATTGGTTCTGTTAAAATTAAAAAAAATAAAACTATCATTAAAGATATATATTTTTTAATAAAATAATAAAAAATTAAAAGTTAAACAAAAATGTAATTTATCTTTATAATTTTTTTGTATTTAATCTTTATCTGAAAGATTCCACCTTACCCAACTGGAGATGCAATGAAACTCAAATGCAGGCAAAGTGAAAGGATATACTTATCTTTCTACCCCTACTTTTAATTTTTTTTATTATTTTATTAAAAATATATATTCTTAATGATATTTTTTCATTTTTAATTTCATCTGAATTAATCTTTCAGTCCATTAAACTAGCTCTAAGTCAATTTATTATTATACAATATAGCTGCACAGGACAAGCATTAGCTTATATGAAGATTATATTTATCTTGAATTTATGTTTGATTAAAAATGTGGGCTTGAAATTGATTAAAAATTGAATTTATCTTCGGGTATTTAAGTTAAATAAAAGTTTTTAAATTGCGCACATTTATGCATTGGATTGTAGTTGCAAATATAAGGAAAATCAATACATTCAGTGAGGCAGTGATTTTTTCTAGTTTTGACAAAATCAATATAAGTATTCAACGTTTTATTGTATTAAAATCAATATATAAATTTTAATTTTATTGTACATAAACTCTCAATTTTTCAAAATAATGTAATTAAATCCAAATCTGTTAAATGGCACTAACTTCTGTTAGTATTGCACATGCAGCATGCCATGTGACAGCTAACATGCTATCTGTGACAGCTTTCACCTAAGATGTCCAAATAGCAATAAGTGTCATTTAATAGATGTAGACTTAATTGCATAATTTTGAAATATTGAAGATTTATTTATAATGAAATAAAAATTTATAGACTCATTTTCATGCAATAAAACGTTAAGAGCTTAACTTCATTTTATGCAAAATATTAAGAGTACATTTAGTTATTAAACCTTATAAAATATAATAATTATAATCATAAAAACTTTTATATTATAATTTTAAAGTAATTTATAACATTTTTTATACTTGATTTAATATTTTTATCATAAATTATTTTAAATTTATTATATAAAGGATGACATTTTTAATTGTTATATAATTATACAAATTTATAATAAAAACTAATATAATACTAAAAAATAACAACAGTACAAATACCAAAATTAAGCAAATTCATCATCATCATCAGAGCCTTTATCCCAAGAGATTGGGGTAGGTTATATGAACTAATATCTAAATTCCCGTTAGATCGTCCATATGTATTCTCCTCCTCCATAGATTCCTATCCAAGGCCATTTGCTCATCCAATTCTAAAACCTCCACCATATCTTTCGAAACTACTTCCTTCGAAGTCTTTTTCGGTCTTCCTCTAGTCTTAACCCTTCTCTCAATATCCATAGTTTCTATTCTCCTAACTGGAGCATCTACAAGTCTACGTCTTACGTGTCCAAACAAACGTAAATGATTTTCACACATCTTGTCTTCGATAGGTACCACTCTAACCATCTTACGAATATCATCATTTCTCATTTTATCCTTTCTTGTATATCCACATATCCATCGCAACATTCGCATTTCTGTTACACTCATCTTTTGTGTATGTAGCCTCTTAGTCGCCCAACATTCACTACCATATAACAATGTTGGTCCAACAACTGTCCTATAAAACTTGTCTTTCAACCACATAGGATTTCCTTTATCGCACAACACACTTGTAGCACTTCTTCACTTACTCCATCCAGCCTGGATCCTATAGGTCACATCATCATCAATCTCTCCATCCATCTGTACTATCGATCCCAGATATAGAAAATGGTCCCGCTTAGGTATCGCTACCTCATCTAACGTCACTACATCATGCTTTTCCACTCGGTTAGAATTGAATTTACACTTCATGTCTTAAGTCTTCACTCTACTTAGTTTAAATCCTTTTGATTCCAACGTTTGTCTCCATAATTCTAACTTTGCATTGATCTCCGCTTTAGTTTCTACACATAGGACAATATCATTTGCAAACATCATACACCAAGGCACCTTATCCTGAATGAATTTTGTCAGTTCGTCCATAACTACCACAAACAAGAATGACTCAACGCTGACCTTTGGTGTAATCCCACCGTGATAGGAAACTCACTGGTCTGCGCCCCACCTGTCCTCACATGTGTCCTTGGATCTTCATACATATCCTTAATTAGTTCAATATATTTTAAAAGAACTTTTTTCTTCATTAAGGATCACCACAGTACCTTCCTAGGCACTTTATCATTTGCTTTCTCCAAATCTATAAAGACCATATGGAGATCTTTACCCATTACTCGAGAGCGCTCCATAAGTTGTCTAAGCAAATATATTGCCTCCATAGTTGATCGACCAAGCATAAAACCAAATTGATTCTCCGATATCTCTACATTCTTTCTTAATCTCCGTTCTATCACTCTCTCCTATAGTTTCATCGTGTGACTCATTAATTTTATACCTCTGTAGTTAGCGCAACTTTGAATATCTCCTTTGTTCTTATATAGAGGTATTAAGACACTCTTCCTCCATTCCTCCGGCATTTTGTTAGTGTGCCAAATCTTATAAAATAGATTTGTCAACCACCTAACTCCTACATCTCCAAGGCATTTCCAAACTTCAATTGAGATGTTATCAGGTCCAACAGCTTTTTCGTTATTCATCATCTTTAGTGCCTCTTTTACTTCTGTCTCTTTGATTCTACGCATAAAGCACCGATTTAAATCCTTGAGAGGCACCAAGATATTATCCAAAACTTTATTTTGTCCGTCATTAAATAATTTCTCAAAATAATCACGCCATTTGTCCTTAATGTCATTGTCTTTAACAAGAGTTCTTTGATGCTCATCCTTATTACATTTCACCACTCCTAGGTCGCGACTCTTTCTTTTTCTTGCTCGTGCCAATTTGTATATCTTTTTCTCTCCCTCCTTTGTGTTCAATTTGTCGTAAATCTCTTTCGCAACCTTCGTCTTAGCTTCTGCCACAGCCTTCTTTGCCTCCTTTTTTGCTAACTTATATTCTGTAAAACTCTCTTCTATATTGTTTTTCTTCAAAGCCTTGTAACACTCTTGCTTAGTCTTTATAGCATCTTTTACTGCTGTAGTCCACCATGTTGCGTCCTTTCCAGTTGGCACTCTTCTGTTCGATACTCTGAATGTCTTTTTGCCCACATCCCAAATGCATTTTGCCATCTTATTCCACATTACATTTGTGTTCTCTTTTATTGTCCAATCCTCTTTTTGAATCCAACTATCCTTACATGTTTTATGACAATCTTCTTTTAGCTTCCACCATCGAATCCTTTCAATTCCTTTTTATTTGTTCCTTCGATGTTGTCTATCTATCTTCATATCTAGAACTAAGAGTCTATGTTGCGTGGTAACACTCTCACCTAGGATAACCTTACAATTCAAACATCTATGTTTATCCCTATTCCTGGTCAAAAATAAATCTATCGGACTTGCTCTGAGTCCACTTCTAAAGGTTATAAGATGAGAATCTCTTTTCTTAAACAATGTGTTTACTAGGACTAGGTCATAAGATAAAACAAAATCTAAGATAGCATCCCCACCCTCGTTTCTTACACCATAACTAAAACCCCTATGTACGCTCTCAAAACTCTCTCTACTTGTACCTACATGTTCATTAAGATCGCCGCCAATAAAAAGGTTTTCTCCTAGAGGCACTTCTTGTACTACCTTATCTAAATTCTCTCAAAACTGTCGTTTACTAACCTCATCAAGTCCTATGTGGGGTGCATGCACGCTAATGACATTCAATACCTCTTCTCCTAGAACTAGCTTAACCAAAATAATCTTATCCCCTTGTCTCCTAATCTGTACAACATCCTTATGGTACTCTTTATCTATAATGATACCTACTCCATTTCGGTCTCTATCTTTCCCTGTGTACCAAAGCTTATATTGCCAAGGTGCTATCTCTCTCGCCTTTTTCCCAACCCATTTGGTCTCTTGAAGATACAAGATGTTAATCCTCCTCCTACTCATAACCTCACAAATCTCAGCTAACTTACCACTAAGCGTACCTATATTCCAAGATCCTAACCTAAGCTTGTGGTTATAGTTATGGACTAACTTCTTTACCCACCCCCATCCATTATGGTGTTGGAACCTTTGCCTATTTAACACCACATTCAGACGTCGATATGATGCGTTGCTTCCGAACAACAACCTAACAACCCTCGCCCACTTTTCACTACACCCGGGCTCCGATGCAGCGCGTCGCTGAGTAAGGGATGCCCCAACGATGTTCTGGTATTGGTTCATTTCATGAGATTGGAATAGTTTTTAAGGCTGGTTGTCCAAACCTACCGCCACCCTCCTTCTTTACCCAGACTTGGGACCGGCAGCGTTAACTCATAAAAGCGGAGTTCAAAATTAAGCAAATTAATTTATTAAAATTCAAATATAAAATTATAAATTAATTAATAATAAAATCAATGTATAATCATTTAACTTTAACATTAACTGTTTTTAATCTTAATTATTCAAAAAATTTACTCTTTAAATTTTTATCAACTTTTTCCTTAAAAAAAAAACAATTCTCCATTTATAAATTCTATCCTAAATCCCAGCATCCCATTCCCAACCCAACGAGAAGAAAAGGGATTGCTGCTCTTTCTTGGTGAATGTGAATCCGGACAGATGCTATGGAATCAGCTGCTAGCGAATACCTTCCTGCTGCTTCACTCATTTCAGAAGAAAAGAATAAGTTGTTAGAGGAAGATACCGGCATCTTCCATTCTTCCTCATCAACTATCCGCCCATCCCCTGTCTAAGCAGCAGTGCAGCCTGGACAGAATGGTTCTCACAGACTCACCGTCTCACTCTCACGTCTCACCAGTCTTGGCAGCAGGTGCAACTAAATTTTGCTACAATTTCAACAAAAAAATAAGTTTAAGTTTAATAGCAATACTCACCTTCAATTACTTGATTGTGCTTGATCTTGATTGAGTATTTGAGTTCGATTTAGGCTGAATTTGAGGGAGAAGAGTTGATAGATTTGTTATTGCTTTCCAATTTTTGGCTTTCATTTGTTTCGGGCCGAATGAATTTTTTTTTACAAGGGACTGTTATTGTTGCTATTCACCAAATTCCGCGGTGGCGATACTGCGAAATAGCGGCAGCCAGGATTCCGCCGCTATTTAAATTGGTTGGGTGAGAATTTTTGAAAACAATTTTTGGAAATTAGTTGAAAAATATTGGCAAAACCAATCAAAACTGACCGAACCGACCGAGCTAGGTCGGTTTGGGTTATTTACTTACGGTTGGTTGGTTTCCATTATTATTTCAATTGAGCCCGGTTAAGCCGGTTATTGAATTTACAGGACTAAACTGACGGATTGCTCACCTTGATCAGACATCCAGATTCCAACACCAACACTTGTGAATAATGATGATATAAGAAGATATTTGGTTTTTGTTTGGACATTGAGCAGGACAAAGCAAGTTAAAGAAGTGTTATCTTATTTTAATTTTACTGAAATCTTTGTGAGAATTAATTATCTTATTTTAATTTTACTGCTAATGGGTTTAGCTGTGAGGGGAGTGATAGTGGACCACACATTGCTTCAATATGGCATTGGACAACCAGAGAACTACAAGAGCAATCCAACACTCTCCCTGCTCCGCAAACTCCGATTCTCCAACGTCCATGTGGTATATAAATAAATAGATACTTATTTTACTCAATCCTTTCTTACATGTTTTAATTTTTTCCCCTTTGCTCTCTTCTCTTATTGCAGGCCATTTCCTATGGTTTGCCTCTTTCAGCTGAGCAAGTGAGTGAGATGAAACATGATGATATTGCTTTTATTATTTTTTTTCTTTTTTATTTGCATCTTAATTTCATGTTTTCTTCATTGTGATCTTTTATTGTCCACTGTTAATGGGAGTACTACACTTGTTATGACGAATGATCACTTTATCCTCATCATCAACATCATTAGTGCGATAAATACGTACATTTATAGTTATTTATTTCTTTTCTTTTCATAGGTCAATCTCCTGCAGACAATGGCTGAGCAACACTCTTTTGAATGCATTCCTTTGACTGCATCATCCCTGGACATTGCTCCACGTGAGATTGCCCGTGCTTGGGCTCATATCTCAGGCACCATCTTGTACCTCCTTCCTAACTGCAACACCTCTCCCAAAATAAGTTGCACATTCTTCTCAATTGCTTTTGGTGAGCACTGTTTAATTTTCTTCATTCCTAGATAAATTACAATCATCAGGGAAGCTACCTCAGCTTTTCCTATGAAAGTATGTATACACTAACTTTTCTAGAAACATACTAGAGTTTATCAATGTCTCTCACATTGAAGAGGGTGGATCTTCCTGCTTGACCCAAATTGATGCTTTTATTTGGTCAAAATTGCTACCTTTCCTCAGATGCTGAAGTTACCAGTGCACTCCAAGAGTCAAACAGAATTAATATGGACAAATTGCAAGAGCTACCTTTGACTATTTGCCGCCTAAATAAAAAGGTAACCTCTGATCACTCTTTTCTATACATCTCTTGTATGTGTTTGCAAAATCTTAATGTACTGCCATATCCTTGGATCATTGTATTCGCCAGACATCTCAAAACTTTAAAGGTCAAAGCCTCATAGGGACAATTATGAATAACATATAAACCTTCAGTAATATAAATGATGATAAAAATAGTTGTTTCCCTCAAAAATCACAAATTTGAGAAAAGATTTGCCACAAAATAAATTTACTTTTAAGCAAATGTTAGATTCCTCTAAAGATGACAACCTTTCATGACGTCATTTGCTTTTTTCTCAGGCATTAGGCAATGATGTTGTTACAGTTGGTTACATTATGAAGCCTTCTCGTGAGGAAGATTTTGCCAAGGTCAGCCCGTTTATAACATATGAAATTATTCAGTTTTCTTTGAAAAAAAAAATTGGAATAAGAATAGGTATTAACATATCGATTACGATTTGTTCTCTCATTTCAACTTTGCTAGCAACTGATTCAACTAGATATGATTTTTCTTTAGTTCTTGTTAAGATTTATATGGACAAACCAAAGCTGATGTTTCAACATGAATTTTGTAGAGGGGTGCCTTTCCAATGTGTCCAACTCCGAACGGGTTGGTCTTTTTGCCCTTGACGTTTGAGCTTCCTATATCAACACAGTTAGAAGAGGTTGATGTGATTCTTCATAAAGCAACTGATGAAATTGTGTCCATTGAATTAAACGGCTGCTCAGAACCTTCCTGCAGAATTGCTTACACAACAGGAATGCAGGAACTGCAAAGGTAATTTTTCACATCCATGCAGTCACATGAGACTGTAAAAAATATAATGCTTCTAGGCTTTCTTATCTTTTGACAGTCATGTGTCTGACTTCATGATTTTAATGGTGGCCAAGAATAGTAACTTCATCTTAAAGTTGTGTATTTATCTTAGAAAAAGGTTTAATTTTATTTTGTAGTCCATGAATATTTTTAGTTTATGTGATACTCATGGAGCTGCTTTCTAACCAGTGTTGATGCTTGTACAGGTACATTGAAAACGACAATCATTGCTTTGAAGTTGATCCACTTAATAACATTTACCCTGTATTGGATCGGTTAAAGATCCAACAAATTTTACTTGGGCTGAAAGATCTTAATGCAGGACATTGCACAGTCAGGGCCCCTCACTTTCTCAAGGTCATTTGCCCGAAATCTATTATGTACTTGTTTCAAAGGACGTGGAAAGCTACTTGATATTTCTTTATGGAACTTTTTCTAAATTGTTAATATGCAGAAATGTACTTGTATGATTGAAATGTATATGCTACAGAATATGAAGCCACTATGTCAGACATTGGTAGTTATTTTCAGTTATTTGCATGATGAAGTTTGTCATAATAGGAGTCTCTTGCTGGTATTTCCTTGCTGGAGGCTGTTCATGGTTTAACTTGCCAGCATGTTTTATAATAATGAAATTGAACTAGGATATATAAATTATGAATTTGGGGGTTTCTTCTTGAGTTTGGAAGACTGCAACTTGTTTACTTTTTCTAGTCGAAATGCTCGAGAGTTCCAGAAGATGCTTTGTTTAATACTTTGTTCAGGCTTTGAATGAAATGAGATCTGTGTAATTCATTTTTTTACGCAGGCTTGCCTTGAGTTGGGTGCGTACGTATTTGGGGTTGTTTCAGTTGTCTTGAGGAAGTTATTATAAGTTAGAACATATTATGTTTTCCATAATGAAGACTTGTTTGTTGATATAATGTTGTTGTTGTGCGTGGATCCACGCATTTGATTAAATGTTTAAGCCAATTTGTAGAATTACCTCTATGAAAACAATCTTGGATTACATTCCAAGTTCCTCGTGGGAATTTTTATCTTGCCTAGCCTTTTCATTTGCAAAATAACTTTCGTGGATAACCTATATTTCTTTGACAATTAAACAATTATGCTTTAGCTTCTTCAATGTTTTCTTCCGAGTTTAATGGTTTTCTTCCACGTGTGCTTCTTAAATATGCAGGTTAACAGTTTTGATGAACCTGATTTGGTACAAAAACTGTATGATGCAAAACTGTCTGTTCCATGTATAGTGAAACCTCAAGTTGCCTGTGGTGTAGTTGATGCTCACAGTATGGTAAATATATGCTTAAATTACACATCCTTTCTGATACGATGACTTTGGAGTATGTTATTGAGGAGAAAACTCATAACAGGAACCAAGATGTAGATAAATGATTTTCTCTTACATTTGTTACGAACACTATGTTGAGTTCTTGTTGCTTTAATTAAAATACCCTTTTCTGACTAATATAATTTCTGATTTGTCATTTGATCAGTATAAAGTGTTATCTGTTTGGTGAAGCCTTGATATATTTCTCACTTTATTTTCCCTTTCCAGTCATAGTGTTGTCTTCTTGAAATTGGAAATGTAGATATAAGATCCTGATGATGAAGTGTGTCTTTGTTCTAAAGCAATTGGGAAGCATTGCTGGTGTATGTCTTTATCTGTATATGCTGCTGTTAGAGATGTTGATAATTCTCTGAAAGCAGCATATTAGTGAGAAAGACAAGATGCTAAGTTGCCCTATTCCTTAAAGTACAGATTGCATAGTCAATTACTTCATTACAGCAACAACAAACAAAACGTTTTCTTGCAATGTGAGGTTGGCAGCATGGCTCAAATTATCTTGCTTTGTTCATTTAAAACCATATATTCAATAAGCTTGATAAAATGAAGTTTTGTCAAGAATTTTAAGTGCCTATTAACTTTTCCATTTCTCCATTTCCATTTTAAAATATAGATAATCAATGAAATAATGACGATAACCAAATTTGGAAACCTTGTTTTACCATTTTGTGTAAAATTGGAAAATTTTTACAATTTTTTTTTCCATTTTTTAAATACATTTGGAGTTGTTTGCTTCATTATATTGATCATATTTACGGTGTAAATGGAACTGGGAAAAGGAAAACATTTTCTAATACTAAAAGCCCTAAAAATTTTTCCTCTTTAGTATCTCCTGTAACCCAAATTAAGTGATACTATGTATAAAACATGTTGAATTATCTTTATTTGAATAAATAATTAGTAGTCTGTGTTGTAGGCTTGAATTGTTGCTGATATAATAGCACTACAAGGTGATGCCTAATTTGTTTAATGTCATTCCATATTCAGAGGAACAAAATTATTGGTTGAGTACCAACTTTGCTTGACAGCATTCATAAAATGATTGCAACCCTTATTTTGGACATTTTCATTCGATGTAATCAAACCATAATTGTCATGTCTTCCATCAAATTTTCTGATACCAAAGTTTTCTTCATCAGAAAAACTAAATCTTGTCATTGACAGGCAATTGTCTTTAGAGTTGAAGACTTCAAGGATTTGAGTGTTCCACTACCTGCTGTTGTTCAGGTGAGCATCCACTAATATTTCGAAGTTATTCATATGAAGAAAATCATGGGTACATGTTTTATATTGTTAAATCTCTCTGCTTGAAATATAAAAACAAGATTCATAATTTCAGTTTTAATACTAGTTCCTTGCATTTTTGTGCTGCTTCCTTTTTATGCATATTGGACTATGATCTTTTATTATTCATGCTTGTCTTATATTAATCCATGAAGCCAATTTAAGTTACTAAATTGCTTTTCCCCGAAATAAAAGGTCAAGTTACTAATTTTTCATGGAGACTTTAACCGCTACGGTGCTACCTCAAGCCTGTTTCTATAATCAGTAAATGAGACAATCTATTTTTTAGCTGGAAACCTTGGCTCTAAAATGGGAAATGAGTTGGATTGCAGGAATATGTTGATCATTCGTCCACTTTGTTCAAGTTTTATGTTCTGGGTGATAGAGTTTTCCATGCAGTAAAGAAGTCTACACCTAATGCTGACATTTTGATAAAATCATCTGAAAAAAATGGAACCAGACCTCTTCTCTTTGACAGGTACACTCTGTTTCCTCTCTCCCTTGCAATATGGTTTTTGTTTCATTGAATTAGTCTATATAAAATTGCTGTGGTTGCATCTTTATGCAGCTTAAAATCTCTTCCTACTGCCACTGCAAACCAGCATTCTGGAGACCAGGATCCTTGTCTTGATTTTGGGCTAGTAAACGAGGCTGCCAAGTGGCTTACAAGGATGCTTGGTCTTACCATCTTTGGCTTTGATGTTGTTGTGAGTATCTTGCATGAACTTTGACTGCGATGTTAGCTCATGTGAAAACCATTATATTCTTAATAGAACTGTTTATTTACTGAATTCTAATTTATGGTAATGGTAGTAACTGCAGAAAGCTATACTTGTGTAAAATATGTAAAAGTAAAAACTTTTGTTCTATAATTAATTAAAAATGAAGAGGAATGCTTTAGTCTATCATATAATCTCTGTTTGGACCCTGCTAAATCTTTAGTCACCTCCAAGCAATACAATTACTTATAGATACTGGACTGTTTCTGTTTTCTTCTTCCTTTTGCCCGATAATTCCATCAACATGTAGAGGGGAATCGGGGGACGAAGTTGGTGTGAATGACCTCGGCACTTTGTGTAACATAACTATTAGCAAAACTTGTTTGTATAGGTCATTTGTTAGTCATCATTTCACTATGGAATGTGTTAATTGGATTATTTTGGTTTCTTGTAAAACTTTTCAGATTCAGGAAGGCTCTGGTGACCATGTCATTGTGGATGTAAACTACCTGCCGTCCTTCAAAGAAGTTCCTGATGATGTGGCTATTCCTGCCTTTTGGGACGCTATTAGGAAGAAGGTGGTTTCCAAAGCGATGAAGCAAGCAATTGTGGATTCTGTTGATGAGCAGGAGAAGAGCAAATGCAAAGCGTGTCCCAGTTCTGTCTGATTAGAAGAAAAACAAAATGACAGGTTCTGTCAGGGGATGGGAGATATAATCATGAATGATCGACATTTTGAGGATAACGGTTTGAGAGGAGCCATCCGGTTCTGTGTTGTTGAGGGTTACTATCCAAATAAATGTTCGGATTTTATTAGAAACTGTAAACAGATTTTTGATTATTTATTAAATAAAATTATTTTTATTTATTATAATTAGGAAAATTTTGGTGTAAGGATAAAGGATGTTTTTTGTGATTTGAAAGTTACAGGTTCAAGCGGAAATAGCTTCTTATAAATGAGGAATCAAGTTACATATATGTAAAATACTTTTGTTTTAAATCGTTTTTATAATTTCATGTTGGATTAATGTTTTTATAAATCAATTGTTAACTTTAACAGCATTTTTATATCCATCATGTATGTAAAGTTTCAATTTTGATTTGATATTTATTATCATTTCGATCAAGAATAACATATTTTTCAATATGTATTAATGATTGAAATTTTATTATTATCAAATTAATAATTATTTTCAATTAACTTGAAATTTTGTATGCATAAACTACTTGAATAGAAAATAATATTCAACGATTAGATTAAAAAATATGAATAATATAAAAAAATATAAAATGGTGTAATATTAATTTAATTTTATATTGGTATAAGTGGATTCTCTCTTATAATTAATTCATTAACTTTTTATGATAAATATATTCATTAAATTTTAAAAACCAATGACCGTGAATGATGTTTTAATTGATAAAGATTTTAAAATGATATTTTTATAAGTATTTAATTTATAATTAAATTTATTTAAATAAATAAAATAAATACTGTTTTATAAATTAAATTATTCAGTTATAAAATTTAATAAAAAAATTAAAAATTTTATATCATCAAGTTCTAATTGTAATAAAATAAAATTTATAATTTTAATTTAATGTAATAGAAGACAAAAAATTTAAAATTTATTTTTGAATAAAGCTTGTGTGTGTGTGTATATTTGTTGATGTGTAGTATTGTATGTACATACGATACTCCTGAATTTGGATTTTCTTGGCTTGGGAATGCTGACTACTGTCATACTCATTAATATTGAAGAAGCTAAAACATATTTGTTTGATTGAACTGAAGACTGCAGGGAAGGTGAGGTCAAATCTAAACAGCGGCCTATTGAATTGACAAAAAATTTAGATGTTTCAGAGTCATATCCTTAATTTCTTAATCCATATGTTTAGATGAAATTGAAATTTAAATATCATAAACCAGTCAATTACTGCTGCTCCATTGTACATGGTTTGTAACTTGAACTTTCAAAGTTTTTCTAATAAACATTTTAAAGCACATGCATATATCATATATGTTTAGTTGAACAGTGTCATGAGGGTTGGAAAAAATAACCAAAATTCCTGATCAATTTTCTTTCATGCACATCCACGATGGTGTTGGATTATGTGAAGGAAACCGAGACAACACGCAGCGGAATTTAAATCATTCGGCCTCCACCAAGATCGATTCGGAGAGTTGCCTGATTAGGGTTTCGAGATTTTACCTGACGTTTTCTCTGAATTTTCTGTCGTTGGTCGAGTCACAAGCAGCAACTTTTCGTTCCTGCCTCTACGGTATCCACACGAACAGATCTCACGACTCTTGAACGTCTCACGATCAGAAGCCTTAAAGAGCTTTTTAATTCCTTATAACCGAATTGCTAGCTTCGATTAAAAGGAATGTTTTGTTTTCTGTTTTTAAAAGTGCGGCGATATTTTTTTTTTTGGAAAAACATCCTTTTTATAGGCAGTAAATTTTACCCTAAAATTTATTGCCAAACAGAACTCTAATCCTACTTAGAATAGGATTAGATATATTCTTAATCCAATTCAGAATAGGATTAGATATATCCTTAATCCAATTCAGAATAGGATTAATTAAGCTCCTCATTGATCCGTTCTAAGTGTGCGACCCAATAGGTTCTCAAAACAATGGCAATGACAAAATTGTCACAGGCAATGAGCGGTATCTAGCAACACATCATTGCTACCCATGTAACGAGAATGTTAATGACTCGACATAACCTTACTCGTGATAGATGTTACCGTGTAGTTTAATCCCTTTATCCTATGATGTCTTGATTAGACACAAGTCATGGAATGTGTCACACTTGTATAGTCTAATCAGCGTTTCTTGATTCCTGAGTAGACTAATTAAACAAATAAAATCAATATCTCATATTGACTTATTCGAGCACGGCCATGCATTTCTTAGTCTCACTCTATCAAAGGGCCCAAGACATCACTCTTGTTATATAAGAGGGATAAATCCTATCTTGATCACTCAACATCCCTCTACATAGATCAAGGCATACCCAATTACTACCTTTATAGTCCATCCTGTTACGAATGACATCTAGCAGCATTAAAGTATGCAATTCTCTATGTTGGGATCTCTGATGATCTCAAGTCAAAGGATCACATACACCATCATCACTATGAGAATCGCTTATGACATTCATATAACAATCCATGTAGCGTTCTCATGGAGGGTCGATCCAGTACATAGTTCTCTAACATGTACCTATGTGATGACTTGATATCCTATATCCATGACAATGGTCATCAGTCAACCACATACTAGTCTTATCGTATCATTGTTATCCTTGTTCACAATAATACTTGACTAGGGATATTTTAAGAATAGTGTGTTATTACTATTCTAAGGACATTATTATATAAGATTATATTACGCAGTTATAAGACAAATATAATAATGAACTATGATAAATAAAATGTCATGATACATAAAAAAATGCCAAAGTCAATCATCTAATGAATGGTTCTAAGGGCATAATCCAACAATATGCCCTTAGAACCATTCATTAGATGATTGACTTTGGCATTTTTATGTATCATGACATTTTTATTTATAGTTCATTATTATATTTGTCTTATAACTGCGTAATATAATCTTATATGATAATGTCCTTAGAATAGTAATAACACACTATTCTTAAAATATCCCTAGTCAAGTATTATTGTGAACAAGGATAACAATGATACGATAAGACTAGTATGTGGTTGACTGATGACCATTGTCATGGATATAGGATATCAAGTCATCACATAGGTACATGTTAGAGAACTATGTACTGGATCGACCCTCCATGAGAACGCTACATGGATTGTTATATGAGTGTCATAAGCGATTCTCATAGTGATGATGGTGTATGTGATCCTTTGACTTGAGATCATCAGAGATCCCAACATAGAGAATTGCATACTTTAATGCTGCTAGATGTCATTCGTAACAGGATGGACTATAAAGGTAGTAATTGGGTATGCCTTGATCTATGTAGAGGGATGTTGAGTGATCAAGATAGAATTTATCCCTCTTATATAACAAGAGTGATGTCTTGGGCCCTTTGATAGAGTGAGACTAAGAAATGCATGGCCGTGCTCGAATAAGTCAATATGAGATATTGATTTTATTTGTTTAATTAGTCTACTCAGGAATCAAGAAACGCTGATTAGACTATACAAGTGTGATACATTCCATGACTTGTGTCTAATCAAGACATCAAAGGATAAAGGGATTAGACTACACGGTAACATCTATCACGAGTAAGGTTATGTCGAGTCATTGACATTCTCGTTACATGGGTAGCAATGATGTGTTGCTAGATACCGCTCATTGCCTGTGACAATTTTGTCATTGCCATTGTTTTGAGAACCTATTGGGTCGCACACTTAGAACGGATCAATGAGGAGCTTAATTAATCCTATTCTGAATTGGATTAAGGATATGTCTAATCCTATTCTGACTTGGATTAAGGATATAGTTAATCCTATTCTAAGTAGGATTAGAGTTCTGTTTGGCAGTAAATTTTAGGGTAAAATTTACTGCCTATAAAAGGATGTTTTCTGAAACATAGCCGCACAACATTTAGAAAACAGAAAAGTATTCTTTTAATCGAAGCTAGCAGTTCGGTTAAAAGAATCAAAACGCTCCTTAAGGCAGCTGATCGTGAGACGTTCAAGAGTCGTGAGATCCGTTCGTGTGGATACCATAGAGGCAGGAACGAAAAGTTGCTGCTTGTGATTCGACCAAAGACAGAAAAAGCAGAGAAAACGTTAGGTAAAATCTCGAAACCCTAATCAGGCAACCCTCCGAATCGATCCTGGTGGAGGCCGAATGTTTTATTTCCGCTGCGTGTTTGTTTCGGTCTCCTTCAGATGGGCTGTATAGAAATACAAATTTCTCAATTAACATAAAGATGCAACTCTGGACAAGAGATCAAAGGAGAATATCATTATTATTCCCACCCACTACTCCTAATTTATATCCTATCTTCTTAAACACTGTGCCTTGTCACCCTCTCTTTAAAATCTGTGCCCTGCCCGCCTTGGCATTTTCTAGTATTTAAGTTGGTGCTTGCCTACGTGTTAGTAATCTATTAGATATATAATTTTTTTTTTGTAACCATAAATATTTCATCGTTTTACAATTTGAAATTAATCGTTTTATATAAAAATTTATTTTTACTTCTTTTAACAATTTGTTAGTAGATATATAACTTTCCCTTTTAACAATGGGTGCATTGTTTTGTTGAGCATCTCCTCAAATCCAGATCCATTGTCAAGCACCATGACCATGGTTGTCCCTTTTAGACAATTTGGGTTTTCGTGCTTTTTGTTGTGTGTGTTTTGTCTCATTTTGGATTCTATCCTTTCTCTCTCTCTCTCTCTCTTTCTCTCAACTAATCGTATTCAAATGACTACATGCAAGTCTTCATTAGGAGAAAGATAATATGTTCTAACTCATAATAACTGCATTGAGATAATTGGAACCCAAATGCAAATGCACCCAACTCAAGGTAAGCCTATGTAAAAAAATGAATTACATATATCTCATTTTACTCAAAGCCTAAATAAAGCATTGAATGAATGCACATCTTCTTTACTCTTGGGCATTTGAACTAGAAAAGTAACCAAGTTGTAGTCTACCAAAATCAATAACCCATAAATTCCTATACCTCATATATCCCAAATTCCATTTTATTTGCAAGGAATTTACTTAATAAAAGGAATTTTGGTTTCTTATTATGATTGGTTACATATTTTGTTAGATTTTTTTTCTTTTCAATAATAGATGAGTTGGAATTCATTATAGGTTTGTTACCAACCTCCTTGTATGCATACAACAACATTCTTCAAGAAAATACATTTCAAATCTTTCCCAGACACCTATTCTCCTTTCTTCATATTATATAAAACATTCTGCAAGTTAAACTATGAAAAGCTCCAGTAAGGAAGTACATGAAAGGAACTCTTAAGTGAAAAACTTAATCATGTAAATAACAGAAAATAAGTACCACTGTATGATGTTGAACAAAATCAGGTTGTTGAAGATGATTCATGGTCTTCCTTGAGTACTCCAAGCTTCTTCAAACTTTGAACTTCTCGATGATCTTCAATGAATGACTTAGATGCATGCTGTTAATGTTACTTTCCTTAAAACTTATTTCACTCCACAAATTATGGTGCGCAACAAGAATGGTTAAAATAGTCTTAGGATATAAACCCAAAGAGTTGGCTCAATGTTGTAAGGCCTCATTGAGTTTTGAGTGAGGATGATTTATAAAGGGAAGTTCCATATTCAAATCCTCACCAGGTCAAATTCCTTTGGACTAGCGCTAGCCACGTAACATGAACGAAAATTAATCTCATACCAAATGTGATATGAGAACACCTCGTGGTTTACACAAAAAAAAGTCTTAGGATATAATGAAGCCACAATTTGAAATCACTTTACACTTATGAAGTAAAACAACTAAACACTCTCAATAAGTCCAAAAGTATTTTATTTTAGTTGCTGTTTTTTGCAATAAAACAATATCTAAAAGAAATGCTACTATTTTGAAAGTGAGAGAATAGAGAATTTCTAAACTTTCAAATTATTCAAGTGTGTTTAGAAAAAAACATTGACATCTTTTTATAGTATAAAGATGGGGTTGTTGAAAAATGATTCTTCTTTTTCTTCCTTAAGTGCTTCAAACTTGTTAACTTCGAACTTCTTTTTGAGGAACTTCAATAAATAAACTACATGCAAAAGTTACTTCAAGATGTGTTGTAAATATCAATTTCCTTAAGACTTATTTCACCTTTATCAATTATGGTATGCAACAAAGATTGTTTAAAATAGTCCTGGGATACAATAAAGTCACTGTTTTGAAACACCTTTCAGTTGTGAAGTCAAACCAATAAACATTCTTAACAAGCTAAGAACTATTTTATTTTAGTCACCATTTTTTGCAGTGAAGCAATGTCTAAGAGATTTATTTCTATTTTGAGAGTGAAAGGGGAAAGGAAGAATGTTTGAACTTTCAAAGAATTTAGGTGTATCTCTAAATAAATCTTGGCATCTTTATTTATAGAGATTTTGTCGAGTGATGTTATATTTTAATCATGTGTTATAATTATTCACTTGTGTTGTTTGATTCGACAAATTTTTTTTTTCCAACAGGTCACAACTCTTGACAATCAATGATTATGTCTTTTGACCATTCAAAAGTGAGAAAACACTAAAGAACACGTAACTCTTCAAGAAGAAACTATTCGTTGCTAGTGTTTTGTGATAGGGCAATCATATGCCTAACTAGGGCAAGTAATTGCCTCAATGTACTTTTTACACAAACCAAATTATATTCAAGACAATTGAATGCCTTTACGTGGCATTCAGAATTCTATATTTTCTAGGCAAGGTAGTCAGTTGATTGTCCTAGTAGATCGAGCATCCGACTACTAGAGGCTACATCTTCCATAAGTAGTCAATTGCCCTATTGCATTCCTAAAATATAAGTCTTTCTCGTTATGAGGAGGTTGATGGCCGCTCATAGGCAATCAACTACCCTATTACCTCATACATCTTTAATCGATTTAAATCGATTTCCTTAATTTGAAAAACCTTCCAAAATATTAGTTTCTTAATACCATTGATCAAACAACTTTTAATCAATTAAATTTTCACTTATTTTGAAATTATTCTACCATTCTCCCACCAGTACTAAAATAGAGCAAATCAAATTCTTAAAGAATCGTTATGCATAATGAATGGATTACTGTTGGGTTAATTTGAACGACATGGTAACACTATGTATTTGAACCAATGATGTTATATGATTATTCATAAACTAATTCACACATAAGACTTCAAAACTTATGGAACTCATTTCACAAAACCACAACATTATTACTGGCCATGCCTCATGTATCTTTCATGAGTGCTTAAGAGCCAAGCCTTTTGGCTCCTACAAGCAGTACCACTTCCAATCATATAGGTGAACTCTATTAGAAATACAACCATATAAGCATTTCAATGCTTTATGTACGTGTTATGGGTTTCTCAAAAGTAATAACTCATTCTCACTCTTTATCATACAATTTCAAGCATATTATTACCTTGAGATGTATTATTCATTTAAGTGACTGTAGTCACATTTAAAATGATGTACTTGAACTGATTAAAACTCAAAACTTAATGATGATTATTCCCAAATAGAGTTAGTTTTAAGCTTGGGAGTGGGATGGTTCTTTATATACTTGGAAGTTTAATCAAGATGCCATTAGGAAATGTTTGTTTGAGATGATTGTTATAAATGAGTTGTCTTTTACATTTGCTAAAGGGGTAGGGTTTAGGCATTACATGTCTCATGCATGTCTTAGATTTCATGTGACATCACGATGGACAATTGCCAGGGATTATTATCAACTTTATATGAATGAAAAAATTTGCCTAATATAATTCTTAAGATCTTTTTCTGTGAGAGTATCTTGTACCATTGACACATTGACCTCATTACAAAGAATCAATTATATGTGTCTTATGACTAATTTTATTGATAAGGATTGAAAACTTAAAAAAAGGATATTGAACTTTTATCCCACTTTTAGACATAAAGGTGAGGCCATTAATAAGGCGATTGAGAAATGTTTGCGTGATTAGGAGATTGATAAGGTGAATATTATTATAGTTGATAATGCTAGTTTAAATGATGTTGCAATCTCATACTTGAAGAAAAAAAGTTAACAATGCAAGAACTAGTGTTGTAGGAGGCGAATTTCTTTATTTGAGATGCATTGCTCATTTTCTTAATCTTATTGTTAATGGTGACTTAAAGGAAATGTTTGATTCTGTTGCTCGTGTTAGAGCGGCTGTTAGATATGTGAGATAATCACCCTCTAGATTAGCCAAGTTTAAAGAGTGTTGCAAATGAACACATTGAAAGAGTTTGTTGTGTTTAGGTGTTAGTACTAGGTGGAATTCCATTTACTTGATGTTAGAACAACCTCAAAGGTTTGTAAGAGCGTTTGAGGCATTTGATGATGTTGATCCTTATTTTAAGAGTGAGCAAGGATTGGGAGATAGGATGCCTGATCAAAATGATTGGAAAAGCTTTAGGAAATTATGTGCATATTTGGCTTAACTTATGGAAGAGCTTATTTATTCTAAAAGCAGAAGCCAGGTGTTTGGCTTTCAAAATTTTAAAAATTTTAGTTTATGTGGGAAGCAGATTTGAGTTTTTTGATGAAGTTATAAATTGAAGCTTTTCCAAGAAATGCTAATTTTAATAACATATATTTAACGATTTTTTTTATATTTTCACTTTGTTTTCCAATAATTTACAAAATTATAAAAAAGGATTCATATTTGTTTCACAATTATTTATTTATTTTATGCCATTTTTTTAATTTAATTTTTTATTCTAATTAACAAAATTTTTATTTTGTTTTATTTATTTGTTTAACTTAAAAACCTGTAATTTAATTTAATAAAGTTCATTATTTTATTTTTTCATTAATTAAAAATATACAAAAATTCTATAAAATAGTTTTCAACATTCTATAGTACTTTTATATTAAGTTTGCCAAATGCTAATTTAACTAATCTTAACAATACTTTTATAAACGCTTTACTTGAATAGCAATTTTTATAAGAGCTCCAGGTCGGCCAAACAGACCTTATATATTTTCTTGCAAAAGTTTTATAACCTCACAATAAAAGTTTTAGATTCTTCTTATGCCACTGCTAATACTTGTTTTGATGATATTTGTGAGGTTTATAGTACTTTATGAAATTGGAAATTGCATTATGATCTTGCATTGAGTGAAATGTCAAAGAGAATGAAGGCTAAATTTGATAAGTACCGAAGAAATGTAGAGAAGATGAATGTGTTGCTTTGTATTGCATTTATTCTTGATCCTAGAAAGAATTTTTGCATTTTCAGAATTTTACTTTGCGAAAATGTATTATCGAGAATAAAGTGGTTTGATGATTAAGAAAGTGCATGAAGCAATGAGTGAGTTTTTTGATGAATGCAGAAGAATGGTGCAACTTAAATCTGAAGATGTTGGTCAAAGTAACCAAGCGAGTCAAGTTATAAAATCTATCGATGAACTTGGACTTGGGACAGGAAACAATGTTATGGTTGAGTTTAGGAGGTATTGGATGGAAAGTGGAAAGAGAATAAGTTTGAGTTAGATTTTTGAATGAGGAGCCTGATGTTATTAAGGAGGGGATGGACTTTAATGTTCTTCTTTGTTGAAAACTAAATAGTCTTAGATTTTTTATCCTTTCCCATCTAGCTCGTGATGTTTTGATAGTTCCAATCTTCACAATTTCTTTTGAGCTTGCTTTTAGCACTGGTGGTAGTGTGCATGATGCATGTATGAGTTTTTAACTCCTAAACTTGTGCAAGCTCTTATTTATACAAAAAAATGATTACGTGAATCTTCACATTTCTATCTATTTGCCCTTATGAATGAATTGCTAGAACTTAACAACATTGATTTAGGAAATTATTTTCTTTATACCACGTCTTTTGTTTTTAATTTTTATTTCTTTAAATTTTTAGTTATTTATTTATAGCTAACATTTTGTTATTTTTTGTTTATTTATTTTTAGATTTGTCCAAAATTGCGTTGGATCTTGCACTTTAGTAGTAAAGTGGTTTTACCACTTTCATATGAGGTGTTGGGAAAAAAAACCGAGATTACCGAGCGAAAATGGAAGCAAAACGATAGCTCTTTCTCACCCAATTAACCAAATATGCAACTGTGTTATTACAATGCACACAAACAAAATATATCCAGCAAATATAATCAGCCAATAAACAACCTCAACAGACAAACACAAGAGACGCCAAATTTTACGAGGAAAACCTCTTCAAATCGAAGAGTAAAAACCACGGGACTTATGAGTTCACTCAAAAAACTCCACTATAATGAGAGAGTTCATACAAAAATCAAGGTTTGCAGTTGCTAAAATGAGTACATAACTCTACTTTCAACCAACAACAAGCAACACCAAGAACTATGAGAGAAAGATTGAGAATATCACCAAAAACACAACTACTGTTTTGAGTCCAGATCTGAAGCTACTTGCATGTACAGAAAATCCGACCGTACAATATTGGTGTCTATGTGTCCTCTACCCGCTGGCAAAAATCAGCCTAATCGGGCCACGGTGACCCTCCGATTGTCAGCTTGATGAAATCTGGACAGTGAACTTTTTTTGCACTTTCCTTCCACTTCTCTCTCCCATTTTTCTGTTATGTTTTCACTCTCTCTCATGGCTAAAATGTAGCAACCAAAACTCATGTTTTTAATCTCTCAAGGCTTTAGTAAAAAAAAAAAAAAGGCCTAAAAAAGGTGGACTTAAAAGCAAGCCAAGAATGGCCCAAAAAAAAGGTTTCCACTTGGGTTTCCCCACATAAGAAGGGACCCAAAGCCCAACAAATCTCCCCTTCCCAACTATGTGGAGGTGCTCACCATCCCAGCGATCAAGCAACATGTTTCAAACTTTCCTCTAGGCAAAACTTTGGTTAACATATTAGCATAATTATCATCAGTATGAATTTTCTCAAGTTAGTTTAGCATCTAGAACATCCCGTATCCAATGATACCTTACATTGATATGTTTGGATCTAGCATGGAAAGTTGAATTCTAACCAAGATGAATAGTGCTTTGGCCATCACAAAACAACACATACCTCTCTTGTGCAAAACTGAGTTCTTGCATGAATCTCTTCATCCACAACAACTCCTTGGATGCTTCAGTCATTGTAATAAACTCTGACTTAGTAGTAGACAAAGCATCACACTTTTGCAATCTAGATTGCCAAGCCATAATCCCCCTGCATAAGTGATCAAGTAACCCGAAGTAGACTTCCTCCAGTTAATATCTCTAGCTATATCAGAATTTGTATATCTGACTAGAACAAGCTTCTCACTATCGAAACAAAGCTTCAAGTTGGAAGTGCCTTGAAGATATCTCAAAATCCACTTCACTGTATTCCAATGCTCTCTGCCTGGGTTAGAAAGAAATCGACTAACAGTACCAACATAATGGGCTAAGTTAGGTCTCGTGCAAACCATAGAATACATCAAACTACCCACTGCTGAAGCATAAGGAACCTTTCTCATGTCTTCTTTCTCTTCTTCTGTACAGGGACTTTGCTTGACACTTAGCCTAAAGTGTGTAGCGAAAGAAGTGCTCACCACTTTAGCTTTGTCCATGTTGAACCTTTGAAGCACTTTTTCAATGTACTTCTCTTGTGATAACCACAACTTCTTAGCCATTCTATCACGCATAATCCTTATGCCAAGAATTTGCTTTGTCGGTCCCAAGTCCTTCATGGCAAAGGACTTACTCAATTCTTGCTTCAACTTGTCAATCCGAGAAACATTACGACCAACAATGAGCATATCATTAACATAGAGCAATCAGAGAATTTTTGAACAAAGACACAATGATCAAAGGTAGTCTTCTTGTAGCCATTGTCCCTTATAACAGACTTAAACTTCTTATACCACTATCTTGGAGCTTGCTTTAGACCATACAAGCTTTTCTTCAACTTGCACACATAATCCTCTTTTCCTTGTACACTGAAACCCTCTGGTTGCTCCATGTAAAGCTCCTCCTCCAAATCACCATGAAGGAAAGTTGTTTTCACATCCATCTGCTCAACTTTTAAATCATAATGGGTTGTCAAACTCAATATGGTTCTGATAGAAGACATTTTGATAACTGGAGACAATATTTCCTCAAAGTCAAACCCTTTTTTCTGACTGAAACCCTTGACAACCAATCTAGCTTTGTACCGTGGATATGAAGAATTCTCTTCTTGCTTCAACTTATAAACCCATCAATTTTTCAAAGCTCTTTTGCCCTTGGGCAATTTCATCAGCTCAAATGTGTGGTTGTCATGCAAAGACTTAAGTTCGTCTTTCATAGCATCAACCTACTGATCTTTGTGTTTACTCTCCATAGCCTCTTTATAACACTCTAGTTCTCCCCCATCAGTTAAAAGTACATACTCATTTAGAAGATATCTCACAGAAGGCTGTCGATCTCTAGCAGATCTCTGAAGTGAAATTGTTGATGGAGTCATGGTTGCCTGGTCTTGATCACCCTCATCACCATCCATGGGAGCATCAAACTCATCAATACCATGCTAATCATCATGAACATCTTCTAGCATGTCATTTTCAATTGGATGTGGTGAAGGAGTCGAAGGACTAGGATATATATAAGTCAAGTTATCATTGTTCTATGTGATTGCTCTCTTTGCCTTATCAATATCTTCAATGGTCTGATCCTCAAAGAACACTACATCTTTGCTTCTAATAAGCTTCTTCTCAATTAGATCATATAAATGGTACCTAAATTCAACTTAACCATAACCAATAAATATACATTAACGAGTCTTGGCATCTAACTTGGACCTCTCATCCTTCGGAACATGAACAAATGCCTTGCAGCTAAACACACGCAGATGATCATAAGAGACGTCCTTACCGAACCAAACATTATTTGGAACATCACCTTGCAAAGGAACACTAGGAGACAAATTAATCACATGAGCCACTGTATACAAAGCTTCACAACAAAAGGATCTAGGCAACTTTGCATCTGAAAGTAGACATCTGACTCTCTCAATCAAAGTCCTATTCATTCTTTTAGCCAAGCCATTCAACTGTGGTGTCTTAGGAGGTGTCCTCTGATGTTTGATTCCCTGCAATTGACAATACTCATCAAACGGTCCACTATACTTACCACCATTATCAGAATGAATGCATTTCAATTTCTTCCCAGTCTACCTCTCAACTGAAGCTTGAAAATGCTTGAACACATCAAGGACTTGGTCTTTTGTCTTCAAAGCATAAACCCAAAGTTTCCTTGAATAGTCATCGATAAAGGTCACAAAATAAAGTGCACTACCAAGTGATCTTACCTTTAAAGGACCACAGACATCTGAATGTATTAACTCTAGCAAATCTGATTTTCTTGAGGGAGGATGGCTTTTAAAAGAAATTCTTCTCTGCTTACCAGCTAACCAGTGAAGACACTTCTTCAAAGTAACACTCTTCAATCCTAGAAGTTGTTTTTTTTTTACTAAGTGGCTAAGCCCTTTTTCACTCATGTGATTGAGTCGCTCATGCCACAACTCAGCTGAATTTTCATTCACCATCACATTCACATTGCCTTTGGAAATCGAATCTTGCATTAAATACAAGTTTGAACGCTTCTTTCCCTGAGGCACAACTAAGGAGCCTTTACTCAATTTCCATTATTCATTACAAAAGGTGTTACAATAACCCTCATCATCAAGCTTCCCTACTGAAATCAAATTCAAAAGAATATTCGGTGCATGTCTGACATTTCTAAGTGTCAATTTTGTTCCATTATTAGTCTCCAAACAAACATCCCCTATACCAATAACATGTGACAAGCCATCATTGCCCATCTTCAATACACCAAAATCATCAGGTGTATAAGATGTGAAGAATTCCTTTCGTGATGTGACATGAGTGAAGCACCACTATCAATCACCCAACATGTCTCATGGAATGCTAGATTGATCACATCCTTATCACAAACAACTAGTAGATCATCACTGCTAGTAGTAGCAACACGATCATTATGTTCATGATCTTTCTTTTCTTGTTTATCATTGCCAACCTTGTTCTCTCTCTTCCATTTGTAGCAATACTTTTTGATACGGCCCATCTTGCCACAATGATGACACTAAAGATTTTTATATCTTGACTTTGACTTGCTTCGGCTTTTATCTCTACCCCTTTCACTCTTGCTTTTACTTCTCCCCCTATTCTCTATGACAAGAACCTCGGAACATGATGAACCTTGAGACCTTCTTCTCACTTCTTCATTTAAAACACCATTCTTCACAAGCTCTATAGTCACAACACCATCGGGAGCAGAATTCACAAGTGAAACCTGAAATGTTTCCTAAGAATCCGGTAGAGTGGCAAGCAACCAAAGTGTAACATCCCGTTACCACATTTTTTACGTATTTCCATACAATTTTACTGGTTGGGCTGTTTGCGATGCCAATAACATTCTACAATGATAGTGATAAATAATAATATTTATTTACCAAATACGGAATATGAAATTCTTTTCATTATTCTTTACATCTAACATCCCCTATTGTCTTTATTTCAATAAAGTAGTACTGTTTACATATGTCTGGAATGTAAAAGAGAAGAGACTGTACCTGTCATGTTTAACATAACATGCCTCAGCGCTTTAAACGTAGCTGTACCCATCTGAGCTAATTCTCTAACTCCGTGTCTTTTATCTGTGGAGTTAAAACAAAGGGGTGAGCGATTCATACGCTCAGTAAAGGAAACATATGCTGTTTTATAAAACCAAAACTATATACCACAAAATATTTGTTTTTCCTAACCTCATACCAAGTAGGAAAACAGTGGATATAGTAAACAATAAATAGGATTTAACAAATCCTCTTAGTAAACAGAAATCAACAAGTTGAGACTAGGCATCACCCTACGAATAAATCATGCTATCATCATTCCCCCTCCCCCTTGCGAGAACGGAATCTACCGCTATTGGGGTGCACCCGTAGGCCATCGCCCCTCACGGCTATCTCTGTTAGATCTATGGCCATAATTTATAGGTGGTCCTCGGGTCCACTTGCCAGGTGACCTCGAGACCTGCTGATGACTTGGCGGGTCCATCAGCCTCATACTCATAATAATGCATGAAACTAGGGGCCTAAAGTCTCAAAAATAACTTTTACATCTCATGAAAACCTTTATGGAATTATCTCACCCATATTATCATTTTCTCAAAATGATTTGATTTCCAAAAAGGTTTAGGCTTTCTGTTTACAAAACACCTTGAAAACATTCCAACAATCTCAATGTTTAAAACCTGCTCGCCCGTGGCAGCTCGCCCAGTGCGGTGAACTTCTGTTCGCCCGCCAACCTTGCTTTTAAAACAATAAGCAAAACTGGCTCGCCCTCAGTCAAATTGCCCAAAAAGGGTTTATAATTTCTATTTTCAAAGATATAAAAATCAGTTTATTTTTCAATTAAGAAACTTTGGAAACGTGAAACCTGTTCGCCATAGTCAGCTCGCCCATTTGGCTCGCCCATGGTCAATCATCAGTGGGGACATAGTATTCGCCCGCCACATAGCTTTTCAAAACAAGGCAAATTGGTTCGCCCTTAGTGGCTCGCCCAAAAGAATATAAAGGGCTTTGCCCAACATGGCTTGCCCGTCTTTTTATTTAAAACAAAGTTACTCGCCCCAGATAACATAAAAGGGCTCTTCACCCAAATGTCATAAAAAGTTAGATCGCCAGCCAAACCATTCACCCAGAAATATTACAAGGGTCGGCTTAGTAGCTCGCCCAGTATCAAATAGATTTCTCAAACAATGCATGTCAGAAAACAAAACATTTATCTAAATATTTTCATAAGATTTACTCCACAAGACATGCATCACTTCACACACATCTCCCTTACCTAGTTCAACGAAGCCTTACTTCCTTCTCGCCTTCCAAATCGCATTCACCGAGTTCATAATTCACGGCTGCAAATAATTTATAAATTCTATTAATATTTTCATTTCATATCACTTGGCGAGAATGAGATAAATAAACTAACTACTCGCCCAACAGAGCTCTAACTAGCTCGCCTAACCGAGCTCGCCATTCAATAAATGGCTTACACGTGGAAGATCGCCTGCCATTAATCGTCACTAATAAATTTGGGAGTTCGCCCAACATTCACTTTGCCAGGCCTTTATTGGCTTGAATGTGGGATTCGCCTAACATTCAACTCGCCCAATGAACATCTATTTGAGCTCGCCCTACACTGTTTTCTATAGAAAATTGAGCTCGCCCATGAATTAGAATAGCGTTGGGCGACCTCGCCCATTTGAACAACAACTTTGGCGAGTTCTTTATTTCCTACTCGCCTCATTGGCGACTACTAACTTTCAACATGGGCGATCAACATAGTCGCCATTCTCATCACTTTTACACCATTTCCATTATTTTCCTTATTCATTCTCAATTATTTTCCCATCATCCTACTACGATTTCAACCCAGTTTCATTTTATTCCTCATTTACATTTAAGATATGAACTTATTATATTTCTATGATCTAACAAGAATAAATCAAAAGCAACACTAAAATCATGCTTCTCGTACTTGAAATCATAGAAATATATCATTCAATCTTAAGAAATCATTAAATCTCACCTTAATCAACTGCACTTCCAGCATAGATCACTTTCTGTCCCATGTTGGCCTCCTTTTGCCTATTCCTTTAGCTCATCAAACTAAGGAGGAAAGGTTTTGTAAGCAGGTTTTCTTGTTTAGCCAACTTGAGGGTGAAGTTTTGTAAATCGGGCATGGTAGAAATGAGAGAAACTCAGAACATAAACATTGCAGTTGCATAGCTCTCGGGAGAAAGATGAAGTTTGCTAAGTCGGTCTTCCTCCAGTGTTTCTTCTTATATAGCCATGTTAAACCAATCCAAAGCTACCGCCTGTCCCTTATCCTGTTTCTTTCATCATTTTTCACGTCTTTCATGCATTTAATGCATGAAGAAAAACTGCAGCAAAAGCAACGGCCATGAGAAGCTTTTCTCTGCACAGTTTGACTTACTTCACTTGCCATTAATTGTCTAAACCGAGAAGCCAATGGCGTGAAGTCCACAGCCTCTTTTCTTGACTTATTACACCATTTGTCTTATTCCTCAACCAATAAGATTACTTCCTTTGTTGACTTTATTCTTTCTCAATTTATTGTCTTCAACCGTATAACTCACAAAGTCAATCTTGGCTGCTAGGTTGAATCTGTTTTCATTTTGCCCATGCTTATTTCCAGTTCGCCTAGTCAATTTGAGGCATCATCTCACCAACACGATTTCAGTTCACCAACCTTTCAGCTTGCCAGCTTTATCTTGATGCAAACTTTAAATTTGGCAATTACAAGGAATTCCTTTTTCTTAGCAATCACATTGAGATTTAGCGAGTGGCAGTTGCCTTTCCCGCCAACTAGGCTATTCTTTGCCTCTCTATATGGCGATCACAAGTCCTCGCCCATTTGGGCGATCATCACATCCAATTCACTTGACTAACTTGCCTATTTGCCTTACCATCATTCAACTCGCCATCACCATTGGCGATCTGCTCGCCCATTGGCGAACGAACTTTCTTGCTCACTCGTTGGTGAGCTATTCTGTATACTCGCCCAATATTATTTCACCATAATTGCTCCATTCACTACTCAATTTAAAGAGCCTTTTACCCAAGTGGAAATCAATATTCTTATTTATTTAATTTCCATTGTCGCTTTTATGAAATTAGACTCTACAGTAGTGTAGAATCGGGTCTTACACAAAGCCCTGTCACCTCATCATCAAATTAAATTCGCATTCCAAGCAACTGATTTATAACTCCTTGAAATTCATTCAAGTGATCAGCCATAGATGTTCCATCTTTGTACCTCAACTACATCATTTTTTTAAGGTAGAACAACTTGTTATTGCCACTCTTTGAGGCAAATAAGTTCTTTAACTTATTCCAAAAAGTCATAGCATGTGTCTTTTGATCAATGTGATTGTAAACATTTTCTTCAACAAAATGCCGAATAAACTCACAAACTTGCTGATGCTCAAAATCCCATTCCTCATCACTCTTGGATTCAGGCTTTTGAGTAGCAAACACTGGAAGATGCAGAGACTTCACAAACAAAAGATTTTTCATTTTAATCTTCCACAATTGATAGTTTGTGCCATTTAATAGAATCATTCTACTAGTATTGATATCCACAGTTACACAATTATCAGCCAAGCTCTGACACCAATTTGTTGGGAAAAAAACTGAGATTACCGAGAAAAAATGGAAGCAAAATGATAGCTCTTTCTCACCCAATTAACCAAATATGCAACTGTGCTATTACAATGCACACAAACAAAATATATCCAGAAAATATAATCAGCCAATAAATAACCACAACCAACAAACACAAGAGACGCCAAATTTTACGTGGAAAACCTCTTCAAATCGAAGAGTAAAAACCACGGGACTTAAGAGTTCACTAAAAAAACTCCACTATAATGAGAGAGTTCATACAAAAATCAAGGTTCTTAGTTGCTAAAATGAGTATATAACTCTACTTTCAACCAACAACAAGCAACACCAAAAACGCAGCTACTGTTCTGAGTCCAGATCTGAAGCTACAGTGCCTGTACAGAAAATCCGACCATACAATATCGATTTCTACATGTCCTCTACCCGTTGGCAAAAAATCAGCCTAATCGGACCACGGATGATCCTCTGATGTCAGCTTGATGAAATCTGGACAGTGAACTTTTTCTGCACTTTCCTCCCATTTCTCTCTCCCATTTTTCTGTTCTGTTTTCACTCTCTCTCACGGCAAAAATGCGGTAGCCAAAACTCATGTTTTTAATCTCTCAAGGCTTTAGTAAAAAAAAAAAGGCCTAAAAAAGGTGGACTTAAAAGCAAGCCAAGAATGACCCATAAAAAAGGTTTCCACTTGGGTTTCTCCACATAGGAAGGGACCCAAAGCCCAACATGAGATAATATTAATTGTTATTACTTGAGTAATAAAAACTTTGGAGTGAAACCAAAAAAAAAAAAACTTTGGAGTATTTTTTTTTCTCTTCAATTTTGATTATGATTTTTTTTTGAAAGAGAATGGATTTTGGTCCTAAAGTATGTTAGCTTTGGTTTTAGCTTCATTGGTTCATAGTCTTTTTTTTAGTCGATATTTTGAGAGTGATTAGTTTGTTATTTTGAACTTACTTTAGTTACAAATGTGGTTTTACTATGAAGATCGTGTTTGTTAGATAATACAACAAAGCATTATAAAAATCATTGAGTATTTGGATTTTGCTGCTTCTATTGAATGGATATTCACTTTTGTTTTGGGAAGTATGCCCCGCTGACACTTCCATAAAATCATAGTAGCATTCTACTTCAAATTCTGTGTAAAATCATAATTGTACTGTGCCTCATGCTATGTATTTGACGCTTTCTTATATGGATATCTTTAATCCAAATTGCATGCCTTAGTTTGCTTATAGATCTTCGATTCTATTATTGGTTTCATCTTGTTTCAGTATCCAAATTGTCCAAAACCAATACCAAAACCTAATCCTTTACTATAAGATATAATCGGTAGCTATTCACACGTATTGTTGCTGCTGTTGGTGTTGGCCTCCGAATGTCTGATCTTCTTTCTTAAGCATAAGCCTTAAGCCTCCAAGTAGTCAACTAGGCAGTCAACTCCACCCAAAACTAGGATATAATTTGAGTTCAACTTGATGATTACTTGAATTTAACTTGTTTACTTTTGAGCCTAGCTCGAACTTGAACTACTCGAGTAACAAGTCAAGCCAAGTTCGAGCTTCTTAATACTTTGCTCGAGCGACTTGACAGCCTTATTGAATTTTTTTAATATATCTTTATAATATTTTATTATTAATTTACGATTTTACTCTCATAATATATAGTTAAAAATTGACAGATTGAACCTATCAAGTCTAGTTCGAATTTGTCGAGTCAAGCTCAAGCAACTCGAATATTCTGTCAAGTCGAGCTTGAGCTTCGAGCTTGAGCTTCAAAAACCAAGTTCGATTGAGTTCAAGCCGAGCTTTGAACCTCGAGTTCTCGAGTTGAGCAGAGCTCGAACCTGATACTGAATTGTCTCAACTTGACTCCATTACACCCTTACTCAAAACCCATTGCCCTTAACCACTTGAGCACTCAATCATGTCCACGCGGATTGGATATCTCAAATATGTTAGTTTCATTTTTCTTTTACCAAATTGGTTGACCTTGACACTTGCTTTGACAACGGTACAGACAAAAATCTTCTACTAGTTACATTACAAGCTGAAAAAAAAATAACAGCAGGCATATATTCCTTGACACAAACCACTGAGAGCTATATGTTTTAATAAGTCATTCACACAGTGCACAACAATGGTTTAGAGATAAATTTATTTAAACGGATACACAACCCTTATTAGCATACCCCGATATTGAGATAAAATGTCTGATGATGATGATGATGATGATATACAACCCCTCTCATCATCAGCTGCACAAACTACTAGTCCATCAGCCTCTCCATAACCAATTTGACAACAGCAGGAGAATCAACTGTGACTGCCACCTTCACCGTGGGTTGATCAGACCACTCCGTAATTTCAGCAAACCTGGTCAAATGCATCTCTTAGGAGGATCACAACATAGTCATGCATCGTCACAGAATTTAAAGGCATAATATATATTACCAAAATACAAGTTTTCTAAAGAGTTTAGTAAGTGATTTTATTGAAAACAAGTTTAGAATTCGTATAGTTGCATTTCTGTTTAAAAAATGAACTTTGAAATTAAAAAATAGCTTTTGCAATGAAGAATAAGCAAAAGGATTCAGATGCCAATTAATAGGGTTCGAAGGATTGGGTTTATAAGCATTTTGCCTGAAATTTTACCTATGACAATTGAATGCCATGAGGTGGCAGTGGAATTTCTTGCAGGATTTTATATTTTGTTTGTGGCATTCAAATGCCATAAATTAAGCAATCGAATGCCTTGCAGGATTTTCGTCATGTGAAAATTAACATGTGGCATCCATATTACTTAGCTTGGGCATTCAAATGACATTGTTGGGAATTCAAAAATTTGGTCTGCTACTTCTATTAACATTCACACATCTTTTTACATCAAATTATATTTTGGGGATAGCGTTTCCAAGAGTTCATTGCATCATAGTAGGGAAACTAGTATTCTTAAGAAAACTTTTTGATAGTGTCTTGTCATTCTTTCATTTCTTCTATTTCATTGATTACATTACCCAAACCCTCTACATTTAGTGGAATTAGAGATTTATTGAATGATCTATATCTATATATGAAATAATTGAAGCAGGTTATGAACTATTATGTGACTTGATATGATTTCATTATTCTTGTAAATCTACTTGATAGTATAATGCATGATCACTCGAAAGTTGAATTCATTAAACTCTTATGAACATTTTGTTGGTTTGATAAACATTTTAAATTTATGTTAAGAGTATTGTAATTGTTTCATGAGAACTTGCATGATTGGTTCTAACTTTTTATAAATTATGAAATTAGGAAGAAGACAAGATGTATGATATTTGAGTTTATTAAACACATTGATGACCATAATTTTTAATCATTATTATAATTTGTTGCAGAACTAAGTTCTTTAATATTTGAAATTTATAGGCATTGGAATATTACAAATACAAAATTAAACTTGATACTCATGTTGTAATGATTATTGCTTCAAGAGTTTTATCGTTTCATGGTTAAAGGTATATAATTTTATATGAGATTTGTGATATTAACATATTTGAGACATCTTGAGTGAAAGATCAGTAAGGATTTCAAGGAATATAAATGTCCATATATAATAGAATCCCTATAAATTAATCTTTTCTAAATTAATAATCTCTTTAAATTAATAAAAAATTATGGTTCCAACTCGGGCCAATGAAAAAACTTAATAAATCCCTCTATCGCAATAATTAATAATTTTACTTTAGAACTTAGTGTAAAATTTCAGCCCCAAGTATCACCTCAATTAATAATTTGATAAAAAAATACAAAATATGTTACATAATATTCAAAACTAGATGGCACTTCAAGATGTTAATTTGTTAAAGACTATCATATTTAAGATATTTTATTTTAAGAATTAAAAAATTATAAATATATTAAAAAAATATATTTTCAATGAGATTTTTATGAAATCAATGGCTATAGAGTTATTAGAGGGATTTAAAGAATGTGAAAATTAAAGAGGCATGTTTTTTAAGACAATAATAATTCATAAGATGAAATCCTTTATATTAATAACCGCTCTAAATTGATTCTCAATGATAGGTCCCAAGAATATTAATTTAGAGGGGTTTTACTGCACACTGTATGTCACTATAGTGTATCATTTCACAAGGCAATTAATGTGGAAACAAATTAATGTGGTGAATAATAAAGATGACATGATTATAATGCTCGATAAAATAGTGAAAGTGAGCAATGATAGACATTAGTGAGTGATTAAATTCAAGAGTAAGATGTCATGAGTTACTTATAATTGCATTTCCAAACATCAAAAGTCATAGCTTAATAAGAAAATTCATAGACTAAGATGTTCTTTGTCAGGACTGCAACTATGATATTGTAAAGGTTACTCCTCTGCTGTCAAGAGCTGCTCGAATAGGCCACTTAAGTGACTTAAACAGCCAGTCTTCTTTATTTAAATTATTGTTACTTATTTTATTCTCAACTATTAGCTCCTGTAATTAGAGATTCCAATAGTTATATTGGAATCAAACTAAAACATTTAAAGCTCATTTTGGTCTACTCAACTTCCAATACTAGTATTGTTGCTCAAAAACAAACAAAATATCTAACCTCTTTTGCTTGTTATATAATATTGTTAGTCCTCTTGTGATGCCATTTGTTTGAACTCTCACAGCACCTTCTGTATAAGTGACAAGTGAAGGACAAACGGCTGCAAGCAAGGCTGTTGGATCATGAAGGTAAACACCTGCAGAATGGTTGTAAATAAACCAACGAGTCACTGTTTGTTATGCTAAAACCCCTGAACTACACTAACCATTTCCAGCACACAAACCTTTTGTGCTGTATGCATCATGATGATAATTGAAGTACACCCCTAATATCTTGCTCAAGTATTGAGCAATTTTTCCAGTTGAACTAGCCAACTTGTCTCGGTCAGCATCTAAAATATGTCAAATTTGATCAAAACAGAAGCAAACAGAAAAACATAATAAAAATATGAAGTAACAAAGTTCCATGAAAGTACAAATATGAGGTGCTCATATAGATCTAGTGGTTAATAAAACAATCCTCCCTAACAAAATATGGAGAAATAAGGAGAAATTGCCAAAAGACTACCAGTCATAACAACTTGATGAGTAACATTTATCCCCACCGCCAAAACATCTGCTCCACTTGTGAACACAATATCTGCAGCATCTGGGTCTCCGAAGATCTGGTCATTCAATTAAGAGTTGGAACATGATGGGTAAGAGAAAATGTTTGCAGCCATGACACAAGCATACAAAAATATTGAAGTGTAACAAATTTGAATAAAAAGTTTATTTGCAGAGTTTATCATTTTCATGAACACCACCTTCAACTGTTGAAATATGCATACCTAACATTTAAAGATGTAAAAGCTACATTTGTTAGAAAGAACCTTAAAACGCTAATAAGCACATATTATTTTTCCCACAGTTGCTATTTTGTCTGCAATTTGGAAAGGTTAAAAATTACATTGTATAAAATTTGGTAGATAAATTGAAATATTGAAGACAAGAAAATAATTCCAAAGCTGTGAGAAATTTACATTGGCTTCCGCTGCTGGATTCACATTGCCATTTACCGAAAAAGCACCACCAAGAAGAACAATTTGCCTAACATTTTTAGTAAATGATGGATCTTGCTGAATAGCCTGCTCAAAATAGAATCTATTATGGATTATTATGGATGTATACAAAGAAAAGTATGCCACAATTATAGGAAATGATCAAGAATCAGACCAATGCAATATTTGTTAGGGGACCCAATGCCACTACAGTAACCTTCCCAGGATAAAGTTTTGTTTGCTCAACAAGAAAAGCAGGAGCTGACATGTCAATAGGCTTTCCTTTCGGTGGAGGGAAATTTTGGTTGCCAAGACCATCCACACCATGGACAAAATCAGCAATACGGAGTTTTGTATCTTTCTGAGAGTAAAACTATTCATCAGTTTAAATAGAATAATACTACCACGGAAGCCATCGAAGCATAGTTACTAAATGGTATGCAAAATGTATAGAGCCGAAGAAACAACATAGTAACTGGAGCAAACCCCAGCCATGAACTTAACGGATATTACACCTTTCAAACAAATATATTTAGAAACTTGACTTTCATGATCAATATTTGTTTAAGAGAACTTAAATCCAAGAGATAATGATTTAGTCTTTATTTGTTGAAGCTCTCCTAATAACTTGGAATAAGATTAAAGATTGTCGTGCAACTAAGATATTGATCCTGTCAAGACTTCCACATCTAATTCTAACAAGCATTCAAGCACTGCAAAGTTGGATTTGTACATTCATACATACAGAAAGAACATCAGGGTATTGATTATTTTTGTTATTGAAAAACACTTACAAATAGAATTAAAGTTACTAAACAGAAATGTAAATAAAAATATTTCATGCTCATGCTCTCCTAGCTCGCAGGTTCAAATCAAACAAAGAGAAGGTGAAGGATGATGGATTCGCGACTAACATATCAATCAACCAAGAAAATTAGAGGATTTCAGGGAATGAAATGTGAATAAAAAAAGGACAGAAGGTTGGAGAGGCAATTGGGAATAAGAGCAAATACCTTTAGAGTAACATGGGATCCCTCCGCCACAGGGATATCAGTTCTGCCTGCAACCTCTAACTAGGAGACAAGCACTCGATCAGAGCAATCCATATCAAATCAATGCCAAATAATTTTGAAAGAAAGATAAATCAAAGTAAAAAGAATGAAAGGTACCAAATGCAAGGCATTTCTAGTAGCCAGAGTTGTGTAGACATTGCCATAAATGGTGGTGAGTCCGATGACCTCCACTTCCGGAGACCTTAGAGCCAGAAATATTGCCAAGGCATCATCTGCATGGATTCGCCCGAATCACAGAAAATGAAGATCCACGAAAATTAATCCCAGCAGTATTTGAAATAACAACAAAGAAAGAAATGTTATGCTAAAATGGTAGAAGCATATCCAAAGAGGCTATTTACAAAATTCAAAGGATACCCAGATAAGATGATTTAATCTGTATCTAATCAAGAGTGAAAGGACATGGGTTACCAATGCCAGGATCAGTGTCTATGATGATCTTCTTTGCTTCTGCTGCCATGGCTTTTGGGAGTTTTTTTTTTTTTTTTGACTTTTGGGAATGAAATGAACCCTATAAAGTGAAAGATATCCATCCACCCTATCTCCCCATTTTATATTGTTCAGTGCTAGTACTCTAAGCTCAAACAATGATATAAAAAGTTAGGTAGAAAGCGGAAAAACTCTAGATTTTGTATATCCCCAAATAATGGCCCAGTCGGAAACCCTAGATTTTCCCCAGTCATCCTCTTCTTCAGAACCACACCTGTCGCACAGATTGTCATCGAGTCGACGCAACGAGCAGGTGCCAGAATTTGTGCCTACTCGCTCTACGACTCAGCAGCTGCAGCAACAACAGCAACAGCAACAGCAGCAGCAAAGTCACATGTTGATCCCTTCTCCTCCGCCGCCTGGGATGCTGCAGATCTACCCTTCTCCTCCTCCACCAGCGGAGTTTCACAATGTCCATAGCCCCGTGTCTATGCCGTCTCACACGTTTCGCGTCCACCATCATACGCCCATGCGGAGTCATCATCGCAAGCTAGAAGTTGAGGCTGTTGTGAAGAAGGATCAGCGTAAGGAACACAAGGATGGCGGTGCTAATTCCTCCAAAAATGGACTATCCGAAGAAGCTGCGTTAAAGATTTTGAATCAGGTCAGATTTCAACATTTACCACTACAATCACTGAATCAATGTCCGGCTGTTTCTTTCTGCAATTTTTAAGTGTTACTATTGTTTATGCTCTTTATTCTCGTGTGTTTTTTCTTTCTTTGATAACGAAAATCTGATTCTGAGACTGTAATTCGAACAAATGCTGGACTAATGTTGCCTTCATCATTGGGAATTATGCTATTACAATTTTCTGAACATGGCCTTTTCTTTTGTCTTGTTCCTTTATGAATGTTTCCTTAATGTAAAACACAAAAATCTATTTCACAGGTCGAGTACTATTTCAGTGATTTTAACTTGGCCACCACTGATCGTCTTACGAGGTACATCAGAAAGGATCCTGAAGGATATGGTATGACATCTTTCCATTTGGGAGCATAGAGTTTTAGACTGGAACTCCAGTATATGCAAATTCCTATTATTTAAAGTGTTCATGCATATTCATGTTTATTGCGATCATATAATCTAGTTGCTCATTACCGTTTTGTGAGTGCTTTGCTTTCACCTCTTCAAATCTTCTGTGTTAATTTATTGATATATTTCGCCTAATATAAAGGATTGTTGACTTGTTCAATCGTTGAAGATTTTGAACTTGTTTTGTTATCAACTATTCTGCTTTCAGACTAATATTTTCTTCGCTTCCCATATAGTGCCAATATCTGTTGTTGCATCTTTTAAGAAGATTAAAGCCCTCATAACTACTCATTCCCAGCTAGCTAGAGTTTTGCGGAACTCAAAGAAGCTGGTGAGTATTTTATTTATACAATTGTTTCATGCACTTGCTTCCTATTGTTTTATTTCTACATGTAGTTACCTCATATCTCTTTTATGGCCTTGCTTTTATATATATATATTGATTCCACAATGCATAGGTGGTTAGTGAAGATGGAAAGAAAGTAAGACGCCAGCATCCTCTAACTGAATCTGATATGGAAGAGTTGCAAGTAAGGTCTTTGTTTGTTTTGCATTTTTCAAATCTACTTCTTATGCAAGCTTGTTACATGCCTTTTCTCTAAATGTCATGTTTGTCTTTTTAGTTGTTAGGCAGTCTCATAGGATATTCTATGAGAAATTTGTAATTTATCATACATTATATCCTATTCAATCAAATCAAGTATGCTAATATCTTACATATCACTTCCAAACGCTTTGTGATTTGTAGTCTCGTATAATTGTTGCTGAAAATTTGCCTGAGGATCACTGCCGTCAAAACCTCATGAAGATTTTCTCTGCTGTTGGGAGGTACCTAGACTATTACTCTATTAAAGAAATTATGCAATCTAGGTAGTTATTTTTGGTTTTAACCATGTTTATCATGTCTGTGGACCAAACTCACTTGATGTTTTCATTCTTAGCGTGAAAAGAATCCATACATGCCGTCCTCAACCCTCTGGAGGTGTGGTATCCTCAGCATCTAGATCAGCAAAAAGTGATTGCTTGCATTTTAGTAACAAGGTACATTTGCTTATCATGCATGTGCTAGTTATTTTGTTTATTTCACATGGAAAGATATTTTCTTTCTCTTTTTTTTTTGGTCAAATTATTTGGAAAGATATAACATTTCTTGATATTTTTCCTGGTTAACTAGTATTAACAATTGAGTAGGGTGATTTAATTTTGGACTTACTCTGTTTTGTAGTTGCATGCATTTGTGGAATATGAATCTGTTGAGCTGGCTGAGAAAGCAGTAAGTCCTATTTTCCATAGGATGGCCCATTTTACCTTCCATGGTTGTAAACGGATGGATAAATGTCTTATTTTGCAGGTAGCAGAGCTGAATGATAAGGGAAACCGGAGGATTGGCCTTAGGGTCTGCCTAATGCTAGGACGTGTGGTATGTAGTGCTGATATTTAAGCTTTTAACTTTAGTTACTTCTGCTCTTTGGTCCCCTTTTCTCCTAACATGTTTGTGAGGTCCAATGAATTATGAATTCAGTAAAAGTAAAAATTTTCATTTGATTCTGAAAGGTAATTGAGTGGACGTTAGTCATTTTATTAATGGCTTAATAGCCAAATAAGCCCTCAACCTTTAGCCTAAAATGGAATTCAGCCCTCAACGTTTTATTGCATGAAATTCAGTCCATAAACTTTTATTTCAATGGAAATAAACCCTCAACCTTTTACGATTATACAATTAAGTCAAAATCTGTTAAATGACATTAACTGCCGTTAGTTTTGTACGTGGCAACTGACGTGGATAGCTTAGTTAGCTGCCACGTGGCATGCCACGTATGTAAAACTAACGACAGTTAGTTCATTTAACAGATTAGGTCTATTTCCATTGAAATAAAAGTTTATGGACTAAATTTCATGCAATAAAACGTTGAGGACTGAATTCATTTTGGGCTAAAGGTTGAGGGCTTATTTAGCTATTAAGCCTTTTATTAATTGAGCTGTTTAACATTTCATATCACCGTATAGTTTTTAGTGTGAAGCTTACGTTATGTTTACCAACAGAACCAAAATTTAATATTAAATAAGCAAGCATTTAGTAGATTATACAGTCCCCACCACGTATAGACAATGCCAAAAAGAAACCCAATTATTATTATTATTATTATTATTAATTTGTGTGCGATATATCACTATTTCATTAATTTCGGTTGAAATCATGGTTTTATGGGGACAACTCATTATCTTTGGCTAATTTCAATTTTTAATTGATTTATGAAGCAAGACTAGACTATTGATCTGTATTTGTATTCTCTCATTCTTAGTCAAAACCTACTCATGCTAGAGAGAAAAAGGACCATGATGGCGAAGATCACTATGAGGAAGATGATGCTTCTAGATCTGAGCAGCAGTCAAATGAGAAACAACAAGATCATTCTCAGTTGTCTGATATTTACTCACAGGAATATTGCGTAAGTTTCAATCCAATTATTACAATAAGTTTTTACCTTTAGTCGGGCTCTCTCTATTATGAACTTGATCCCCTGTAACAAAATTAACTATTAGAAGGAAAAAGATAGTGCTAAGACAATGAGCTACTGGAAATGGCTCCTTGAAGATTATGAATATATGACACCTTTCTTATAGTGCCTTTCTTATAGCAGGGGTCTCAAAGGGCATTCCAACTTGTCAAAAACACCATTACTAGCAGCAACAACCATCTTTCATCCTCTTCTTCAGGTTCCTTTGAAGCACCAAGGGGTTGTCTCAGGTTGTTGCTCAGTCACTCATCATCATCATCATCTTCTTCTTCTTCTTCTTCTAATGGTAAAATCCCTTTGAATGGCAACTGTCCCACAACCAGAACAGCCCAGTTCGTCTCCAAAACCCCCAAATCCGCCCCCATTTCATGCCTTCCTCACTCCAAACCCTTCCATATCATGAACAAAAAATCTTCATCCAAACCCATTTCCCACAAACTAGATGGAGTTAAGAAATTCCAATCTTCCAAAAAATCAACTTCAGAAACTCCTGCTTATTTGGGTTCCAATAATGCTGCTCCTGTAGTTGAGTCGCATTCTGCATGTCAAGACTTGTTGAAGCTGCCTGAGGAGTCCGAGGAGCTCCAGTTCACTCCTTTGGCTGTGAGCAAAACTGCAACTTGTTCTGCTTTGGATCGTTTAGGTGCTGGTATTGGTAATCATAAGAGTAGGCTTCTCGATGATGACAAATCAAGCAATAGCTCTAGTAACACCAAAACCCCACCCATTCAGGCTTCATTTTCTCCAGAGATTCAATCTACCACAACCACAGCAACCACTCCTGCCTGTTATGGTGCTGGTCATCTCATTTCTAATGTTACCGACAGGAGAAAATGTAGGGCTAGAGGTGTATTAGCTGTAGCTCTACCAGGACCAGCTGATAATAATATGTCGAGCAATATTTTTAACAATTTTGACTGTGAAGATTATGCTGCTGGTCTTGCTAACAAATCTAGTGTTTCCATGCTCCCCTTACCCACCGAGGCTTCAATGCATTGGCTTTTGTCTCCATGTCATGAGGACAGCGAAGATAACAAGGAAAATTCTTCCCCTTCGCACGGCTTGCTCGAACATAAAACACTTCCTTCTCCTTCATCACCATTATCTGATCTTTGCTTGTCCTTGGATTGTTGTAACTTCAGCAATAACACAAGTGATTCTAATAATAGCATCACTGCGAAGAGCCCAAGGAACGCAAATAATTTGCTTATTTCCACTCAAGTCCCTCAGTTTCAAGTACATTCGGATTCTTTATGTGACTATGCTCTTGTTTCATCTTCTCCAAATGCCTTACCTTATTCCACAACTGTTCCTTTGAAAGAAGAGGCAAAGCACTCCTACAATATTGATGGAGGAAACTCTCCATTCTCTGCAGATACAATAGGGAGTGAAAATGTCATGCAAACCCCAAAGTCTGACTCAAGCCTGGAAAGACATGTTGTGCTGTCTAGCTCTAGTGCAAAGGATAACGAGAGACTCTACCTTCATTCTGAGCTACTTTCAGTGGCTGGAGATCTTCAGACAGCAAGCTTGTCTCCTGAGAGCCGTTTATCAATATGGGATACAAACTGTTCTAGTTTTCAGTTTGATCGTTTGACTACACCTTCCAATTCCGTGGATCTTTCTCAGTTTCGGAAAATTTTGGATGATCAATCTTTATGGACATCAAATTCTACATTTGAGAATGTGTCACAATCACATATGAGAATATCCTGGAGGGAAGGATTAGTAAGTCGGAGTTTTGAGATGGATGAGTTCGATAGCTGCAGATGCCTATCAGATGAAGAGGAAGACTTAAATGTCAATAGCAGTGAACAATCCAAATCCTGCCAAAGTCTTGAGATGAATGCTGATGTAGGGAATGTTCCAACTTTAACTAATGCTTGTGGGTCTACTGAATTTCTAGGTGGTGAAAGCAAAGAAAAGCTTCATTTTCCAGTACATTGTTCATATGCAGAATCCATTAGCACTGATGGAGGTGGTTTGGCTCGTTCAGAGGATTCAGATTGGAACCTTTGTTACAAGAACAATATGTTTGAAGTATAGCTCATGATATAATTCCTCAACTCCACTCGAGTCTGCCACACTTGGCAGAAGGCGGTTTCCTTGGCAGTGATTGAAGCAGGTAAGGGCCAATCTTGTATCTTTTGTATTTGTAAGTTTCTTTTTTTATTATATATTCTTCTCTTTATGAAGTTATACTCTTCACTACATCTATGTAGCTCCTTCCATGCAAACTTTAGTGACGCTTATAGTGAATGCATCTTTGTACTTTAGTTTATTCCATATTTGAGGAGAATGTGACACACACAAACCAAATGGAGGTAGGAGGTCAGGGTTTAACAAAGTGGGAGTTACTAGTTATATGCTAGTCGAATTGAGAGTACACAACACAATCTGAGTGAAAAAAAAAAAGGGAAGAAAACTAATAGTACAATTTTGATTATGAGAAAAATAATTATTTAACTAATATCATATAATCAAAGTAATTCCAACCAAGAAGTTAAAGAGAATGGAATCTCATGTATCTTGAGGGGGACTAAATACACTCCACAATTTTGTTCATATATTTGAAATTTTCATTATTATTTTAAGACAAAAATACCCTTAAATTTTAAAACAAAAATGCCTATAAATTTTAAGACAAAAATACCCTCAAAATTCATTGCTCCATTAAACTCGGAAGCTGACGACAGGTCGCCTCCTCTTGTCGTCGGCCGTCGATCACCCATGGCGGTTTTGCCTTCAAAAATCGTTGAAACGTTTCTTTTGATTCTCTTTTCATTCCTATCTAATTAGTTTTTTAAGAGAAAATACAAAAAAAAAAATCCTAATTTAATGCTTTGAACCAAACACTTGTTCAGGACAAATGGCGGGCGGTGGTCAGTAATGGTTATCGGCAGCAATTTGCTTCCCAAAAAAAAAACGTTTCTCTTGATTTTATCTTCTTTTCTATTTATTTTTTTTTAAATACACAAAAAAATCTTATATCTAAAGTCTAAATCCGCGGCTTCAATTCTAGATTTATTACGTTTTGGACATTTTAGAAGAAACGACGGTTAAAAACAGAAAGAGGAGGAAATAGTTAAAATTTTGATATATTTTTAAGCGAACTTTTGTTGGTGATCGGCAAATTTTTAAAAATGATAGAGAAGGGGAAGAAGAAAAAATCTTGTATGGGTTGGGAAAATATATATTTTGTGTTTAATCGTGTTAATACAAATTTTGACATAATATTTTTTGTGTTTTTTCGTGTCTGATATAATTAAACACGTGTAAGATACAAAAACACATTTAAAAAAATCTTGTTATAAGAATAAACGATTAACATATATACAACACGACAAACACATTTAAAGAAACCGTATTACACGGATACATATTTAACATGCACGATAATCGTATCTGTGTAACACGTGTAAGACACAGTAACCGTGTTTACTTTTAATGATAAGTGTTTTACCATGTGAACAACTGTATTGTATTTATATAATATGTTATGAAAATTAATTTATATCTTAAAACAAACTATAGCTTTAATAAATATTGCAAAAAAGTAATTTAATAAAATTAATTATGGAATTAAATTAGTTAACTGTGATTAAGGTAATAAAATTTTAAAATTCTGAAAATAAAATATTGAGATTAAGAAGAAATTATTGTAAGATACAATTAACAATTCTTTACATATACGATACTATAACGTATAAATATATATCATATTTTATTATAATGTATACAATATAAATCTTATATTGTACTAATATGATATTGTATAATTAATTAATTATTTTAAATCAGTGACACTATATCACATTATGAGAGTTTACACTTACCAAATTACAGTGTATTAAGAGATTTTATAGTTTATTCTATATCAGTTATCACATTATAAAAAATTAAAATAACATAATATTATTAAACAAATTAAAATAACTAAAGTTTTCTAGTTCTTTCCAAATTACTAAATCTTTTTGAGTTGTGTTAACTCTTTTAGTTATTTTTCTTTGCACTATTAATGACATAATGCTTGAATGTTTTGTTGAATTATTTATGTTTGTTGACTTAATGTTAACTCTTTATGTTTTGTTTGTATGTTTTGTAATTTTCAATACATACTATGAATTGTATAGATTGAAAAAAATATTATTGTTTCTGTTTTATTTGTTACTAATATTTGAATATTAATTAAAATGGATGTGAATAAATATAAATTAAATTATTGATGTAAATATGATGGTTTTTTTTTTCATTTTTGATTTTGTTGTATTTTTAATCATGCTATTCATGTTGTGTTTTAATTTTGTTTAATCATGTCTTTCATAGTCAAACGTCTTATGTTGTATTAATTGTGTCGTGTTGTGTCATGTGACACAGATAATTATAATGTGTCAATTGTGTCGTGTTATGTGTTATGTGTTACGTGTAACATGTATAAAATAAATGTCGTATTTGTGTTTACGATTTAGACACATTTTATAATTCGTGTCGTATTCGTATTTCAATAATTCGTGTTGTGTCTTAACTCATGTGATATCATGACAC
Organism: Heritiera littoralis; assembly: GCA_031772115.1. Taxonomy (NCBI): domain Eukaryota; kingdom Viridiplantae; phylum Streptophyta; class Magnoliopsida; order Malvales; family Malvaceae; genus Heritiera; species Heritiera littoralis. The sequence continues at coordinate 8,816,732 of JAPDPK010000015.1, forward strand.
GAAAACACAAATTGTCAAGTCTAGTGGCCAACAGTAGTTATTAGTGGCAATTTGCTTAAAAAAAAAAACAAAACGTTTCTTTTGACTTTATCTTCCTTCCTATCTAATTATTTTTTTAAAATACACAAAAAAATCTTATATCTAAAGTCTAAATTCGTGGCTTAAGTTATAGATTTATTACTGATGTGGACTAGGTCAATTATTACTGGGCTTTTCTATAAGTCAAGTTGAAGACCATTGAACAAAATGATAATCTAAGCCCAAGAGGAAAGAGGACTCAAAAGGCCCATAAATGATCCATTGAGTTATTATTGAAGCTGTGGGGCTTAAAGGTAATTACGCGCAAAACAACTCCTATAAATAGGTCACAGGTATCATCTTTAAACCCTAAGCTCTATTTGCCTACTAAAACCCTGCCAAAACCCTGTCTGACTTAAGCATCGGAGTGCACGCGCAGGGGAAAACCCTAGCGCCCCCTAATGATTTTCTATTTTGCAGAGTTCTTGGGAACAACTTGACACGAAGATCGAGAATCCTACGTCAGCAAACATTTATTGTTGTTTCGTGCAACAACAATTGGCGCCGTCTGTGGGAAACAAACAGAAAAGCCATAAAAAATGGTGAAAAACGATATGCGAAAGACAAGGTACGTAGGCTGCGGCAGGGTGCACGAGTTACGCGACAAAATAGTCTATCGCACGCAAAGTTTCACGCGACAGAATGGTCTGTCGCACTCGAGGTGCATGCGACAGAGTCATTTGTGCGCCACAAACATGCAACAAACCTTGGCATGGCGAGAGAATAGCTCTCGCATTCGACAGCATTGGGCGAGAGGCCGCACTGGGCGAGATGCTAGCTCTCGTGCAGACAGGCCTTGGTGAGAGACCTCTTCCTGCTAGCACTGGGTGATAGCTATCTCTTGCGCAAATAGACCCCTGGCGACAGGCCTTGGACGATATATGCAACAAATCCCTTGGCGAGAGACATCCTGCTGTTAGTTCGGGCGAGAGCTTCTCTCTTGTTAGCATTGGGCGAGAGACCGCACTGGGCGAGAGGCTAACTCACGTGCAGGTAGCCCTTGGCGAGAGACCGTTTCTTGTTAGTACTGGGCGAGAGCTTCTCTCTTGTTAACATTTGGCGAGAGACTGCATGGGCGATAGCTAGCTATCGCACCCAACAGCAAGGGCGAGAACTGTATGGGCGATAGGCTAGCCCTCGCACTTGACAGCGTGGGCGAGAACTCCATGGCGATAGACTAGCTCCTTCACCTGATTGCATTGGCGATAGGCTAGCTCTCGCACTTGACAGCGTAGGCAAGAACTCCGTGGAAATAGACTAGCTCCTTCACCTGACTGCATTGGCGATAGGCTAGCTCTCGCACTTGACAGCGTGGGCGAGAACTCCATGACGATAGACTAGCTCTTTCACCTGATTGCATTGGTGATAGGCTAGCTCTCGCACTTGACAACGTGGGCGAGAGCTCCATGGCAATAGACTAGCTCCTTCACCTGATTGCATTGGCGATAGGTTAGCTCTCGCACTTGACAGCGTGGGCGAGAACTCCATGACGATAGACTAGCTCCTTCACCTGATTGCATGGGCGATAGGCTAGCTCTCGCACTTGACAGCGTGGGCGAGAACTCCATGACGATAGACTAGCTCCTTCACCTGATTGCATTGGTGATAGGCTAGCTCTCGCACTTGACAGCGTGGGCGAGAGCTCCATGGCAATAGACTAGCTCCTTCACCTGATTGCATTGGCGATAGGCTAGCTCTCGCACTAATAGCATGGGCGAGAGACTGTAAGGGCGAGAGACTTGCTCTCGCAGTCGACAGGCATAAGCGAGAGAATGAAAAATATCAAAGGCAATTATGGTTGGCGAAATGGCTTCTGCATTTAGGCTATCAACAAGGTTTTGGCTGGGAATGCAATTAATGAAGTCTGCAATAAATATCACAAAAAGACAAACTCGAAGATTCCAGGTCCCTTGTTTCTACCATGCGTGAGGATCATGCAGAAACGAACAATTTTGTCAAGTTTAATCCACTTAATTTCCTTCTCTGGTTGGCATGAATATCAGTTGAAGCATGATAAACGCACTTTTCTAGTGCTATTATTGTTTCAAAATGGACATTGTGATATGTTTGATAATCAAGAACTGACTTATGGATAGGTAAAACGTGGGAGTTCTACATCGACAATGTGATGCAGAAAACGAGAGATGGATGCTAGACTTGTTTGTTTTCTCACCTTCACTGAAAATTCTAAGAGTGCACACATACGGCGAAATACGTTTCACTGGTTTTTGCTATTATGTTGTTGAAGCACCAAAACTTGAAATACCTAGATTATCGAATATTTTCTGGATAAAGGAACAGTGTTGAAAAAGATGGCTATCGCCACCTCATTTTCGAAGAAGAAAGATCTTGGCAACAGATTGATGGGGCTCCAAAGGGCTTCGGTCGAAGGCCAAATCGTGGTTTCCATACTTCCCGATGCGACAAGGCTGGACGAGAAAGGGATCTTGCACGCCATAGCCTTGGGCGAAAGGGCAATCTTGGCGATAAGACACGGCGAGCATGGGCCACACGACAAACAACTTTGGCGATAGAATGCATTGATTAGCAACTGCCCAGCCTGCCACACTCAGGGTTCTAGGCTATAAAGTAGCACGCCTATGAGACAGTATAGCCTCTAACATGTGAAGCCAACTTTCAAGCACGACAAGCTTATCCACCGCACCCAAGCTCACCTGGTATAGTGACGGGCGAGCACAATACTCATGTGGTAGGACCTTGATGAGGTGGAACAATAGGCAAACATAGATCACACGTGGCAGGCTCCCTCGACGAGAGAGTGGCTTGCCTAATAGAGCAAAGTTGGCGAACACAAGGCACCCATGGCAAGAATCTTTAGCGATAGATTCGCTTGCCCACATGACAGAAACTTTGGCGATAGAGTGGCTCGCCCATGCATCAGCCAATGCAGGCAAGCACAAGACCACTGCAGCAGACACTTTTGGCAATTGAGTGGCATGTGGTGATTGCATGACCAACACCACAGCCCAGCCTCCGCAGCAAGGCTCACTTGGTAAAACACGTGCCAAGGCGCGAGAAGCGATCTAGATGGGCAAGCATGGAACAAGCTGAAGGGTTTAGCTGAGATACGCCCACAATGTCATATAAGCTTGCCCAGGAAAGGAAAAAGCTGGATGGAGAGCTCAAAACGAGCGAGCGTAAGTCCAATGGAGCTTTATTGGGCAAGCCCCAATCAAAGACCTCAGGGAACACACCAAAACATCAAAGGCCAACTCGTGTTCGCCCAGGTGCGTATGAACATAGATAAGTAACGGAAACCAGGCAATGCACAAAAGGTCAGACGAGTTAGTGGCCACCACGCGAGTATGGATGTGAATAATGAGTAAGAATACAACCATCCTAAGACCCAGGCAAGCAAGCCCTTGTCAACCGATATAGGAACTCGCCTAGGAGAGAGAACTCTATGGGCAAGCCATTTTGGGTGGCCAAAGCGAAGAAGGATTAGGCAACTCTGTACATCATCAAACACAACGCTCGAGAAAAAGTTCATCTTTGAATAGGAATGACAACACTGTTTCAAAGAAGAACTCAGGGAGCTATATAGTGTAAAGGTACGCTAAATACTGTAAAAGTAAAAGGTACTGTGCCGCAAAAAAAATGGAAAAACAAATGGAAAAACAAAAGAAGAGAAAGAAAAAGCTAAGGCTATGACCAGTCACATATTTGGCAGCAGGCAGTGATCTCTGGCGGCAGAATACATACAGCCCTACCTATCGCCCAAAAGTTCCCTGGTGATTGAGTACACGGAATGGGCAGAGCCCAACCTGTTGCCTGAAAGATCTCTGGTGATAGAATACAAGGAATGGGCGACAGCAGTGTCCTCAATTCGGCGAACACAGGCATGCACATGACAAATTTTGGCGACAAGGTTCCACATGGCAAACTCTTTCTGCGAGAGGTGGCTCACGCGTGTGATAGCCAAAATGGCTAGAAAGGGGGACCACTATTGAAGATCTCACAAAGATGCCACTCTTTTGAATAGTCAGTTGCATGCAAGACGTTATGCGATAGAACAATCTGTCGCTCGAAAGGTGCTTGCTACACTGCAAATTTGCGCGACTACAAGCATGCAACAGGCACTCTGTCCCGAGCTAGCTCAAGGCCACGCGACAGAGCAGTTCGCACAACTATAGGCATGCGACACGGCTCGAACATGGACAACCTTATCTTCTTCATTGTCGAATTGAACTTCAAAGCCGAGAAGCACGCGACAGGCCTTGAGCGAGACAAAGGCTCCCGTACGCGACAGACCTTGGGCGACAGGAGAGCTCCCACACGCGACAGGCCTTGGATGAGATAAGGGCTCTCGCACTAGACAAGCTCCCCACTTTGATAAAATGACAGCGAAGAAAACTAGGTGAACACAGGGCCCATAGGCAAGATTCTCCCGTTAGCACAATGCAAGCGAGCAAAGAACACCCGAGTCATGCCTTTCGGCAATGGCTATCAATGATGGCGAGCATAGAATCCAAACTACTGGTTCGCCCATTAGAAAAAACTTTGGCGAGCACATCCAAGCGCACGCCCAAGTGCGGGATCTGAGCGGAACAATCTAGAATCTTCTAGACCTAGTGCGCGCACTTATCCGACAGAATGTCAAAAAGCTTCCTTCGACCCTTATGTCGATCGTCTGACACAGAAGCTTTCAAGAACTGCTTTAGCAACCATCTAGAAATGGCTTAAGAGCCACACACTTGGCCTATTGACAACCACACATGTGAAAGAGGGTTTGTCTATATAAAGGGTGTGTCAGCTTCATGAGTCCTTTAAGCGAGACAAAGATGTGCCAGCTTAGGGTGTCAAGATCAAGGCTGTGCCTCCATTGCAGGTGTCCGAGGTAGGCACTAGCCACTGTCGTGAAAGGTAGCAAGCCAGGGAGAGCTTGGTTCAATCGAAAACAACTTGTGGTAAGCTTGTAAAGATAGATTGCTGGTACTGAGGCACGACTTAGTGCACAACCCATGGTTGACAGCAAAACATCTCAGCACTCGTACTTTACAGATTTTTCAAAGACAAAGACTTGGAATGGTACTGGTGGTAAACTTTTGCTATTATTTTGACATTTGCTACAATTAAATTGTTACTTACTCCATTTAATTGAAAATACTACATTATGAAACGAAAGGCCAATTATTTTTATCTGTACTATGATAATCCTCCATGTTTGATAGACATGTTGTAGGAATAGAAGAAGAAAAAATGGAAGCTGGCCAAAGAGAAGCGAGAAGAAAAATGCGCGAGACGGGCACAAATAAGTCCCTAAGCGAGAAGAAGACGTGAGACGGGCACAAATAAGTCCCTAAGCGAGTAGAACACGCGAGACGGGCACAAATAAGTCCCTAAGCGTGTAGAAGATGCGAGACGGGCACAAATAAGACCTTAAGCGAGAAGAAGACGTGAGACGGGCACAAATAAGTCCCTAAGCAAAAAATGCGCGAGACGAGCACAAATAAGACCCTAAGCGAGTAGAAGACGCGAGATGGGCACAAATAAGTCCCTAAGTGAAAAATGCGCGAGACGGCCACAAATAAGACCCTAAGCGAGAAGAAGATGCGAGACGGGCACAAATAAGTCCCTAAGCGAGTAGAAGACACGAGACGGGCACAAATAAGTCCCTAAGCGAAAAATGCGCTAGACGGGCACAAATAAGACCTTAAGCGAGAAGAAGACGCGAGACGGGCACAAATAAGACCCTAAGCGAGTAGAAGACGTGAGACGGGCACAAATAAGTCCCTAAGCGAAAAATGCGCTAGACGGGCACAAATAAGACCCTAAGCGAGAAGAAGACGCGAGACGGGCACAAATAAGACCCTAAGCGTGTAGAAGACGCGAGACGGGCACAAATAAGACCTTAAGCGAGAAGAAGATGCGAGACGGGCACAAATAAGACCCTAAGCAAGAAGAAGACGCGAGACGGGCACAAATAAGACCCTAAGCGAGAAGAAGACGCGAGACGGGCACAAATAAGTCTCTAAGCCAAAAATGTGCGAGACGGGCACAAATAAGACCCTAAGCGAGAAGAAGACACGAGACGAGCACAAATAAGTCCCTAAGCGAAAAATGAGCAAGATGGGCACAAATAAGACCCTAAGCATAAAAGGATGAGAGACGGACAAAAATAAGTCTCTAAATGAGGTACGTTACAATTTTATCAGATTACATTTAACGTATTATGTTGGCATTCCGGATATAAAAACGATGTTATAGTCTTATCATTTCTATAAAGGCCCGATGCGAAAAATGCGCAAGATGGGCAATTCTCTAAAAAGTCCCTAAGTGAAAAATGCGCGAGATGGGCAAATTGTGAAATCCTCAAGCAATAAAGTGTACGGATAAATGAGATACCCAAGTACGAATTCTTCTTTAGATGTAAGTGTTTCATAAGAAGAGCTGGGGAGCACTATAGATTAATTTTTGCATTGAAAGGAGTATCGAAACTAATAGGCACTTATGCATATGCGTCCTGAGGTGCTATAATGTCAAGAGCATGCTGAGTACAAACCACATCTGATAAAACCAGATAAGAACATATACATCCGCTTATGGCACTTTTTAACGATGTGCCCTCATGGCCTTAACCTAGATTCGGTTTTCTTCCTCTTGGTCAATAAAAGGCACTTGATAAAAGAAATGATGACACGATGTGATTTCTGCTACAAATAATAATGAAGTTCACTAGTTGAGCACTCAAGTAAAGATGAAAAGACTCTTGTGATAATCCCAAGAAGAGGGTAGCAAAAGAATTTGAAAAGCCCATTCTTTGTATACTCTTTCGCAAGGTTTACCTTGCGAAAGAGTGGGGAGCAATTGATGTGGACTAGGTCAATTATTATTGGGCTTTTCTATAAGTCAAGTTGAAGACCATTGAACAAAATGATAATCTAAGCCCAAGAGGAAAGAAGACTCAGAAGGCCCATAAATGATCTATTAGGTTATTATTGAAGCTGTGGGGCTTAAAGGTAATTACGCGCAAAACAACTCCTATAAATAGGTCACAGGTATCATCTTTAAACCCTAAGCTCTATTTGTCTACTGAAACCTTGCCAAAACCCTGTCTGACTTAAGCATCGGAGTACGCGCGCAGGAGAAAACCCCTACGCCCCCTGATGATTTTCTATTTTGCAGAGTTCTTGGGAACAACTTGACACGAAGATTGAGAATCCTACGTCAACAAACATTTATTGTTGTTTCATGCAACAAACATTTATTGTTGTTTCGTGCAACAACAATTACGTTACGGACATTTTGGAAGAAACAAAGATTAAAAACAAAAAGAGGAGGAAATAGTTAAAATTTTGATATATTTTTGACGATAATTGTCGCCGGTGATGGACAGATTTTGAAAAAAAGTAGAGAAGAGGAAGAAAAAAAAAATTGAAGAAAGGTGAATTAGTCATTTCGCTATAATTTTGAGGGTTGTAAAAAGTAATTTTTGGAAGATAGGGCGTATTTAGTAATGGGGTGTATGAAGAAATTTGTGGGATGTATTTAAAAGTTCCCACGTACGTTATGTGTTATGAAAGAGATTATTTATTCTAGAAGTAGAAACAAAATGTTTGGTTTTCAAAAATAAAAAAATTAAAACATTCACTTTTTTAGTCAATATTTCACAAAATTATAAAAAGGTTTATATTTTCACATTAATTTATATATTTTATTTAATTTTATGTTAATTTCATTATTTTTATTAGCAATATTTATTTATTTATTTATCTTAAACTTATGATTTAATTTAATAAAATTTATTATTTTATTTTTTCATTTATTAAAAATATATAAAAATTCCGTTAAATAATTTTCAACATTTTACAATGTTATTTTCTTAAATTTGCTATAAACTAACTTAACTTTTTTTAATAGTACTTTTTAAAACAGTATTACTTAAATAACTGGTTTTATAAAAATTTTAATCAAATCAAGTGGGCCCTTAACACAAAATTTCTCTAGCGTGTAGTGTCTACTCTCAGCTAGTCAACGTAGCCACAGAAACTGTGAAGTAAATTGACCCCATTCGGTTTTAGTTAAATTACTAATCTGATTGTAACGTACTTGACCTCAATTTAATTAGGACGAATAATCTCAGGTACTCGTTTAAAACAAACTCATTTACATCTCTACTTGCAACTAATATTATCCTTATAGTTATAACTAACGTGGACAGACCAGTATCATATTTTATGTAGACAATGAACCATTTTGAGAAGAGAATGAAAATGTTTAAGCTCTCTGGCAAAATGCAAAGAGAATGAAAATGAAGGTAGGTAGAGGTAGAGCTTGCCTCCCTAATAAATACAAATACCCCGCTGGAAGTTCAAAGCTACTAAATAGAACGGGAAATAAGTAAACAAAACATGTAATTAAGATGAGAAATCATAAGTAATTTATATATCCCATAATTTATAATACAAAGAGACCTAAACTTTCTTAACTAGTGTCATCCATATTCTTTCACTATAATCTCAATTATTGTTTTGGGATAATCATAGTTAATTCCACATTCTTGTTTATAATTAAACGAAAAGTTCCTGTGGAAAATAGCTTAATGCACACTTTGAAACCAATATTTACGCGTGAACCAATCGATGCTCCAATTTCATTCATCCGCCAATCATTGCGTGACAGTCGCAATTCCAGTACACATTGAAATTATAAAGCCTGCAAAAGCGCTCTTCTTTTCTAAGGAAAAAAGAAACAAAAGAAAGAAGAAGAAAAACTCACATCCTGTTCTTTTTTATTTTTTATTTGTTCAATTGCATCACCAATCCAGAGGCTGACCTCAAAACTTGCAGCTACAGTCTAAAAAGCAACGCCCAATGTTTGGTCTTCAGACAATCTCAAACTATCTTTTTTACAGTTATTATGCGCTTTTGTTTTTTTGCTTTTGTCTTGGAAGTCCGATTAGCACAACAAAATTAGAAATTGGAACTTACATTTTTCATGTAAAAATTATACATGAAACAACTCTATTCCTACACTCCTATAGAGCACGTATACCAAAAGTAAAAAAATATAAAAAAAAAAAACCCCAAAATAGGAAAATTTATCTGAATTATATGTTAAAAAAAACAGAATTTATAACATTTTCCCCCAAGGTCATTAGACCACGGTTGTGATGTCATTGTATCTTGGTCTTGTTCTCTCAGGTGAAAGCCCCTCCTCCATGGCTTTTCTCTTGCTATTACTGGATTGTTGTTGCAATGACTGTTGCTGTTGCTGCTCTTCATCTTGTTCCTGTTGTTTTGGTGATGGAAAGGCTGCTTTTTCTTCTTGCTTCTCAAGTATTTCTTGCTTTTCCTGCTTCTCTTGTTTTATGTTTTGATCTTTGAATTTGTTTTTTAACATGCGAGGCTTAAGTTTATTCAAATCTGATAACCTGACTGGCTTCAAGAAAAAATCTTCAGCACCTTCTTCTAAACATCTGGAAATAAAAATTATAAAAACAAATAATTTTCACCTCAAAAATCAAAGTCTTCTTTATCTTCTCATTTATCATTACAACATTTTCAAATAATTCTATTATTTGATTTTGTCTTTTTACCTGCTGATCCTTGAAGGAACATTCTCGGATGACATGATAACTACTGGTATGTTTTTTAGAGATGAAGATTCCTGTAAAATCACAGAAGAAAAAAATCCTGTAAACTTCTCAGATCTATTTTTACAGTGAAAAGAAATGGTCTTGGACAAATTTCTCCCTAGACAATAAGAAATCAACGAAAATCAAAGAAAGAGAAATGACAAATTTTGAAATCATGTTCCCATTGAATATGTTGAAACTGATTTTGCCTTAGGTGGAAAGCAAGTGGCAAAATATTCCAAAAGATTTTTCTTTGACATTCTCAAGCAAGTGGCAAACAAGACCCCATATTGGCAACTTTTTTTCATTATAATATTGTATTTGTATGGTAGTAATTTGGCAATGCAAAATCTCAAATCCCTGCCTTGAAAAAAATGATCTGAAGGGGCAAAGACTGGACGACAGAAACAAGGGTATATCAGAAAGAGAAAAGAGACAGAGAATAGAAACAAAGCACACCTTGATTTTCTTGAGCAAATCATAGCCTGTCATGCCAGGCATACAGTAATCTGTGATCACAAGATTTACTTCAACTTCCTGTACACAATACAAACCACAAAAAAAGCGGAAAAATTTTACAAACCGAGCCCAAAAAAAAAGAGTTACAAAAAAAAAAGCATCAAAAAGTTGCGTAATCTTAGATAGAAATTTCCAACCTGATTATTGTTAGGAGAAGCACGGCGCGTATTTGGGTTGGTTGTGTCAGCTTCATGTAAACCCAGAAATTCTAAAGCTTTACTGCCAGAATCTACTACAGTAACTGTCAACGGAATCAAATAATAAATGACAATTAGAGCTAAACAAAAGCAGAACAAGAGAAAAAAAGCAATGAAACCATGATTCAAGAAAGAAAAACTTCCTCAAATACCTTGATATGAAGAGGTTTTAAGTAGCCTCTCAATAAGCATTCTGTCTATGAGGCTGTCATCAACAGCCAGCACATGAAACTGTGACTCTGCTGCCATGACCATTGTTCCAATTCAAGATCCAATCCCAAAAACCAGAGGAGGAATATGTATTGAGAGCAATGGGATTGAGCTGAGACTGAGAAAGATTGTTTCTTTACTGGGATGGCGTTGGGTAGTTTTTCTTTCTAATTGTTCTGGTTCTACCGGAGGAGATGGAGAAGAGAAAGAGTTTGCATTTAGATAAGACCCGTCCAAATACACACCCCACAAAGCAAGATCCGAGCAGATTTCATCCCAAATCTTGCAAATTTTCCAAATTGATTGATTTTGAAATACAGGGCAAGGGAAGGAGAAAAACCAAGTAATAAATGAATAAAATAATAAAATAAATCTACATGGGGATTTTGAAGAGAGAAGACGGGGAGGTGGTCTTAATATATATGAATAAACTCTCATATCTTATATCAAGAACAAGGAGAGAGAGAGATGGGCAACTGTTATGTTAAAAATATGTTATTTTGATAAAGAAAAGAAAAAAGGAAAATAAAAATAAATAAATAAAAAGAGGAGTTTAAGACGAAAGCAGAAGGGAGAGAAAGAGGAGAGGGAAAGGTGGGGCCCAACAAAATCCTCTCAAGAGATACAGGTGATGTCAGCAGAGGTGCTTTTTCCTCCAAACGTGAAATCATGTGGCGCTTACCATATCTTGAGCAGGTGGGGGAGTGGTGGCAATTGCCAAAGGCAAAGAAAAAGAGAGGCCAATTTCCTTTGATTCCCTTTTAAGATTTGCTTCCCATGCATGCCCATCTCCCATCCCCATCCCCATTATTTTTTATTTTTTAATGTAAATCATAATTTATTCTCATATCATTTTAAATGAAAATTAATTTTCATTACAGTGGTTATATTGGTTTATAAAATTTTAACTTGATTAAAATTTAAATACAAAAATTTTTATTATATATTATTTTCACTCAAAAATTTAACGAATTTATATCACTCATCAATATGTGTCATGGTGCGCCATCCATCTTCCATCCGTCTTCACCCATCCATTCATGCATCTAATCTTTAACCCAAAGGTAAGGGCAGATCAGCTGGCATTTTCTATTGCAAATCCAACCAGACTTTAACCTAAATGATTGCTCATATTCCATTTTTATTCACAAAAATCTTTTGACATTGTCTTCAATGTTTTCTTTTTTTGGTTACAGTCTTCAGTGTTTTCAAAAGTGAACTTAATTTCACCTACAACCTCTAGGAAGAAGAAAGAGAATCAAAGATCATCAAACCCAAATCTCAAGTTTTTCAATACTTAATTTTTAATCAATCATTTGGATCAACTATTTTAATTAAAATTTTATCATAAAGCTATTCAAAATTTATTCATCACCGGTGAAAATAAAATTCTTTGATTCTATTATTCTTACTCTCTTTTATTTTTTGAAATATAAAATATTAATCGACAATTTAAAAAGTGTTTTTTCTTTTTCGGTGAAAGCTTTTTATCCCTTCTCTCCTTTCTTTCAAGAATTATTTTACGTGTTTCATTTTTATATGACAATATGATGAAGACAATTTCATTATTTAAATAAAAAAAGATATTAGAAAAAGAATAAGCTATCATATTTGTTGCGGTGGCTATGATGACAATTTTCCCTAAAAGTAACTATATATTTTCGTTATTCCAAAAGAATAATCTTTCCAACAACAATATATTGGTCATGATTTGATCAAACTTTTAATATCTCCTGAGAATGCATTTTATGTCAAACCCCATTGGTGACTATGTTTTGTAAGTTTTGGGAGAATCCAATAACTTTATGCTCATTTTTTTTTTGTCTTCTCTCTTTTCTTTTTCTTTACAATTGTTGGGTTAGACTATTTTAGTTAAAAACGGGCAAGGTTTATCTATACTTAAAAACGTTTATTTAACTAATTCTATTTAGAATTCCATCTAATTTATATTTAGTTTAATTAAAAAAAGAAAATTATCCTATACACTGTCAGTGGAGTTTTTTAACTCTATAAGTAGGATTATGATGATAACATGTGTCTCATTTTATTTATTTTTTATTTTTTTAATATTTTTAAAGGACATATATCATCATCCTATCTCCTCTTGTGGAGTTAAAAAATCCGACTGACAATAAATAAGATAATAATACATTAAAAAAAGCTGATAATTCAAATCCATTTAATTCAAATTATATAAAATTAATTAAAAAGATTAATTTGACTCGAATTTTGTTAACCTAAATAACCCGATATGAAGCGATCAAATTCAAATCTAATCCAACTTGCTTTTAAGCCTTTTTGAATATGCAAACTTCAGGAATCTGTTCAAAACGCATGTTATTTGAGTTAATGTTTAATTGGCTTCTAATTGATTTGATACTTTTAATTCTAAACTCAATATTAAATATAGTTTATATTTGATATGAACAGTAAAGATTTTAAAAATATTTTATATTTGATATGAACAGTAAAGATTTTATTTTATAATTAAAATAAAACACCATCAATTTAAATAACTAGATTAGCGTATAGCTTATCCTTTTAATATTTTTATACAGGATTTATTTGACGAGCTTTAATAATTTCTTGATTTTCATCTTCAATCTAACTTTTCATTTAATTATTTTAAATTGTAACACTTCATAATTTTATTTAAAGAACTTTATATAAATCTTACCCTTGTGCACGTACTATCATTTAAAGAACAAGATATTCATATTTGAAGCTTCTTATTCAACAGACATATTATTAATTAAATTTGTATTTTAACTATTTTGTTAACTATATCTAAGTCTATATCTGGCAATTTTAGACAAAGTACGAAAATGATTTGAATAAATTACACGAAAGTAACTTTGTCTACGAAAATGATTTGAATAAATTACACGAAAGTAACTTTGTCTTAATTTAAGTAAAAATAATATATGAAATGATAAAAATGAAAAAAATAAAATTTTGCATTTTCCCTATCGATACAATATTTTTATTTTTTATACTATACGAACAAGGATTTACATGAAATGCAAGTCTATCTAACTCTCAATCATGATCATCGTAAGGATTTTCATTATTTGTAAAAAAAAAAAAGAAGAAGAAAGAATTAATGCATATGGGAGTTATGGAATTACCCATCGTTTTCCTCTAAGTTTCAAATTCAATCCCGTTTTTGAATTGCTATTGAAAATAGGCGTAGCTGTAGCACCGGTCAAGCAAAATGAAAATCACCATTGAAAGTTGAAACGAAATTTCACAAAAATATCTTAAATCCAAGATTTGGTGATTGACTATCATTTGATTCTGCTTTTTCTTCGTCTTTGTCTTTTTGTGCAAGCAAGTTTCTTCAAATTTGTCATCAAAAGGGTCAAAGAATCTAAAGCGCCAGAGGTCACAACACAGGTAAACGAGATTGACCCTCTAGAAGTAGAACAATTATACGTAAACCCACCAAAACAAATTAATAAAAAATATATATCAACTATCAAGGTTACTTCAATTGATAAAGAATTAAGTTTATTTTTCTCTTATTGATCGAAATTTGAATTTTCTGTTGAATTTTTATAATAAAATTTTAACGGTGTCAAATTGATTTGAAATAATTTATTTATAAAATCGTCCGAACAATCTTTGAAGATGTCCCATATTATATATTATAAAAAAAGTATGCACCCTAAATCAAAATTTAATTATATTTTCGGATTTTCTTGAATTGATATATATTTGTACTATAATAATCTTAGATCTTCGGAGACTTTATTAGACTTTAAGCACTAATTAAGGAAAAAAAAATTAGAAAAACTCAATTGATAGTAAAGCAAGGTCTCAGATCTTAGTGGGCCAATGTGGACAAATCTTGTAGTAATTTTTGCTCCTTTTTTTTCTTCACTTTGTTGGACATAATTAACCTTTTGTAAAGATGAATAAAAAGGTGATTTTTTTTTTAATTTGATAATCCGCGTTTTCTTTTAGAGGTAAAAATAGTTCAAAATATACATTTTCAAATTTATGTTGAAAAATATAGATAAGCAAAATAATAAATTAAGTTTATAAAAAAATCTGTTCTACATATAGGGGTGTAAACGAACAGAATGTTCGATGAACTATTTGTGAATCCATTCGATTTTTCTTTGTTTATATTCGTTTACTAAGCTTAACGAACGAACACAAACAACATTTTAATGTTTGTTTTCTAAACGAATTGAACATAAACAGAGGTGTAAGTTCATTTGTTTTTATTCATAAACAAGCTCATTTATATTCGTTTATTGTTCGTTGATTTAAAATTTCGTTTGTTGTTCGTTCATTTATGTTCATTTATAACTCGTTCATTTAAAATGTTATTTGTTGTTCATTTGTTATTTACTAAAGTATAAAATTACTTATATTATATAAGTTATATAATATATACATTTTTTTAAGACATTAATGTAAAAATTTAGTACTTAATTCTTAAACATATTTATACAATACAACTTTGTTGGCTTAAAAAATTAAAAAATGTAGTAAAAAAATAATTATAAAATGGGATTAGTTAATTATGCTTAAAATAATTTTTTTTTTAAATTTTAAACATAATATATTGAAATTAAACTAATAAGAGTTTCATAATAAGATCTCATTATTATCCATTGACCATTTATATATATATTACACATATGAGTACACACACACATTTATATATATATATATATATGATACTTTAATATATGTATACCAATATATGTATATGTATATTATACAAATTGTACTTAAAATTGTAATTATCAATTTTAATAAAATATTGTTGGCTTTAGTTTTGTTGTATTTAAGATTTCGTGATTTCAATTTGTACATGAGATTTAATCTTTATGTAGAATTTTTAATATTTAATATTTAGTTTGTTCTCATGAACATGTATTCGTGAACATTTAACAAACAATCCCTACCAAACAAATAAATGAACACGAATGTTAAATCCAAATTCCTTAACCAACATGAACGAACACGAACAGCACTAAAAAACATACGAATGAACAGAAATATTAGTTCGTTTGTTCGTATTCGATTCGTTTATAGCCCTATCTACATAATCATAAGTTTAAGCTATGAAATTGGCCAAGAAAAGCTACATACTAAATGAAGTGTTAAGAATATGTTGTAATTTATCATTGTGACTTAACTGCACTTATTCAATGAAAGACAATTTTTAGAGAGATTCTAAAATCAATTTATATTGTCACACTCGAAAGATTATGATAGTTGGTACACTTATACTATATTCATGTAAACTTTGAGATTTTAGGGCTAATTTTTTCTGATTCTTATTACACTGATTTGTTATATGAGCAGTTCAATCTTATAAATACATGTAATAACTACCTAGTTCAATTTAAGGCATCCTAGCTAGAGTTCCAGTTTGATATCATGTCATTTAACATCAATATAAACCACAAATACAATTCTTGCGTAAAAGTGGTAAACCTCGATATAACAACATTCGGACCATAGCTCAATATAGTAGCCAAAAACAATCAACTTTCAAACTCAATGCCCTATTGCCCTAGTAAACTTCGTAAACTATAATATACTCAAATTTCACTGCAAAATGTGGTCGTTTGACCCTTCAAAAAAATTCTCAAAGAAATAATATAATATTTTTTGGGTTTCGGCATGTTTTACAATAAAAATTCATTTACATCCCAGTTTTGATAATTTGTATGATACAATCACATATCTAGTAAATGCACATCCCACACTATAGGAATGTAGAAAACTGTCCGAAAATAAAGTCGTTTAATTATACAAATCATATACCGAATATATGCAATGAGTGGTCTAGAGATCGAAAACTGTCAGAACTGGATATTGTACTCAAAACTGATAACTATCCCAGCTTAACCTATGAAAAAACAAAAGGGGAGTGAGTTGGGGAGCCTAATAAGTTAACTACAAAAGTACAGAGGATAGCAACATACTGTATACTATTCTAAATGCATGCAAGTACGGTAAACTTATGTTTAAAATCAATAACTTATAATTTTCTCATTTTTCAATACTCTGTAACTCTTCTAAGTGTATGGACGCGAGGACTCGGTGACGTTGTCAAGGTCTTTCAGGCTAGGTATGGAAGGTATTTTGAAATACCTCATTATCCTATTGAACTTGACATCAAATGAACAATCCTATCTTATAAACAACAATGATTTCAATAACTCGTCATGCAGAATTCGATAAAATGATGCAAATAAGGTTTTCAGTAAAACAATGTACTTGTCAAACAAATTAAATTTAAGACTTCTAAACAGTGTTCAAATGCTTGTAATTCGTGTCATGTACTTGTAAACAATTGAAATGATTGTAACTAGTGTCATATACTCGTAAACAATTCAAATGCTTGTAAACAGAGATCATTTCTTGTAATTAAGAAAACAATACTTGTAAACATTAATCGATACTCGTAAAACAATAATCAATAATCGTAATCAATTAGACAAACATTGCTGTATTTAACCAATAAAGACTCTCCCACTATAGCTTAGTGAGCCTCGTCAAACCTTGAAAACTAGGGTGCTACCTACAGCCATAGATCCTTGTCACTCTAATCCTAGTGATTAGCTAAGATTGGAACTTATCAACGACAGTGGTCGAATAAGCCTTTATGGCTATAAGGAGTATATAATACTCAGGTTGTTTCCATAATGCTCTATCAGTCTCATATCATTATGGAATGCCATAAAAACTGTAAAACGGTAACTCTTACATGTTTTGGAATCCAGTCACATAGTGGATAAAAGCAACATTATACTAAATTCGAAAAAATGTATAATCAATATGTTTTAAAATATGTTACCCGTGAGATTTTAAAGCTTTTATACATGCATTTCTAAAAAAAAAAAGCTTTTATACATGTAGAAAGAGATTCATGCAAGCTTAAAAATCCCATCAATATCATGTTATGCATGAGATGTCATATGCAATAGACACGTGCTAATTCTTTAAATGATAACTCGTACATGTTTTGGAATCCAATCACATAATAAATAAAAGCCACATTATGCTAAATCTGAAAACTCGTATGATCAATATGTTTTAAGAATGTTACCCGAGATTTTAAAGCTTTCATACATGCAATACGAGATTCATACAAGCTTAAAAATCCTGTCAATATCATGCTGTGCATGCGATGTCATATGCAATAGATACATGGTTCACTAAGTACAAACTTTTCATATACGATATTCACATTCTTAAAATCATTGCTTATGCCTATATAAAAGTTCACCTTTTTTCACCAAAATAAAAAATTTACTATTTTGTTGACCAATTTAACTTATTTGGCCGTGAAATCATTCAATATGTTTAAAATATGGGTTTTTACAATCTCCTCACCTTTAGGAATTCGATCCTCCAAATTTGACTCAGTCTGATCGAAGAAATGATGCATTCCCCTCTCTTTTCGATTCTTACATTGAACTTCGATGAGGAGAATCTTTAGGGATGTTTTATTCTCAATTTGAAACTATATATTGATGAGTGTCGTCAGTCACCAAAAATAAAATTTCCTAACTCTACTATGTAGATAACGGAGCAAGGGTCGAACCCACAGAGACTGAATTTTTTAAGTTAATTATTAAATTAAAAATCTAATCTTAGGGTTTAAGGAAAGAAGAAGTTTAGGGGTTTTGGAGACTATTCTAAAATAAAGAAAACAAGAATTATTAAGTATCAAAGACAAATAGCAAAAAGCTTCAGTTACGAGGCAATCAATCATTCTTGGATTTTTGATGTTGATCATTAATTACAAAATATCACTGTCAATTAAATAGTCAACCGTAGCTTAACAACAAGCTCTGTTACACCATCTTTCCTTACTGAGTCGTTAGTTAAAACAAGCTCTTTAACTAATCTCTAACTACTTAACCTATCTAGAACAAGCTCTCTAGATATAAGTTGTGGCAGCATTAACAACAAGAAAGATATGGGTTGACATTAGATAACAAACACATAAGCTCGGTTCATTTAATCTAAACCTTAATTCTCCTCCATCCCTAGTGATTAACTCTACAAGCAATTACGGACTTATGTTTTTGATCTGGCGGTAGATTATTTAATTTAACTAAATAGTGTGCACCTTATCTAATCAAACAAACAATCATTATAATGTGCTCAGAGAATCTTGGATATTTAATCAACAATTATATAATAGGTTCAAGAATCTCACAACATGCTTTTCCCAAGAATAATCAATTTACCTCATAACTGAATAAGAAAACTACTCACTAGACATATTCAAGATCATAAAATTCAAGTTTAATATCATAAAGAAGACAAATATCATGCAAGAAACAATCAAAGAAGCAATCTTTAATAATATAAAACCAGAATTACTAATCAAGACTATAAACTAGCAAGGAAGAACACACAAACAATATTAATTTAAATAAAGAAAAAAAAATCAGAATTAAAAATAATAAAGAAATCAGCAACTAATTAAAAATAAAGAAAAAAAATAAAATTTTATTAAAAACCCTAAAGAAAATCCTGCAAGACTAAAAGAGAAGAGGGAGGAGAGGGATGTTGTTTATGAGAGCCTTGTGCTCTTTATATAGGCCTAAGGAAGAGTTTAAAAGACTTTCCTAAGTAATGTGGGATTCAGATAAGAGTTTACTTGGGAAACAAGTAATTTGACTAGTCAAACTCTTACCTTTATCTCATCATCTTTTTACAATTATTTTCTAAGTAAAATTCCTAAGGCCTATTTTTATTAATTAATTACAGATCTAAGACAAAATAAAATCTAGTATTGAACTTGCTTTGTTGGAATTTCTTCTCAATCTCGTTTTTCTGCCCAGAATTTCGTACTAATTTTGTCTAGACGTTTGACCCATCAAATGAACTCCTATTTTTGCGATCTTGGACATTCTGGAAACCTTGAGAAGTCCTCTACAACTTCTATGAAGGCCACTTCTTGAGATCAGGTCGTTAAATTGGTCAAAAACGTCAATCTTCTAAGCTGAACAGAAAATACTGCACTTTACTCTTTTTAGCTTCTTTTTATTCCAACTTTGATATTTAATACCTAAAACATCAAATAAACATTAGTAAGCTCGTTTAGGGTTAAAACATCAATAAAGCAAATATATTAGCACATATAAAATTTCACAAAATATCATCTCATCATATATATTGTCTCCTTATGTCAACCCAATTCTTGTAATAGTCTAATATTGTTCTTAATCTATCTCATAGTTTCCAGAATTGTCTTAGCAATTTAGGAGTATCAGTCTTATGTTTGCCCACTTCTTACTAATGTATAGGAAACCTATGTCTCCTTGTATGAAATCCATAAGGAATCATTCTCATACTCATGTAATGGTTGTAACAAAAAGAGAATTTAGTTAGAGCAAGTGATGTGAGAACCCCTTTTTCCCCACATCCAATATAAGTAAAAGAGTGTAGAAATCGAAAGGCCGGAGTTGATTGCTAAGATTCCTAAATAAAAGGTTTGTTTGGTAAAGATCGGGGAAGTGCTTAATGTGGGTCCTACAAGGACTTTTATTGTCCAAATCAAAATGGGATCCTAGAGTAATAATATTTGAAGTGAAATATCAAGATTGCAAGAATCGGCATCTCAAAATTCCTCTGTTTGTGCATGTTTTGAAAAGCGTGCAACAATTTCAAAAATTACGATTACGTCCATATGCCCGGAAAATAATCATGAATAACGATCAATCTAAATTGATTTATGACCAACTGATAGTTATAGGTGAATATTCATGTGAAGAGGTTTTACGTGATTCCAACCCGTAGATTGAATAAATAACAAGAATGAACAAGTAGGGGTACTTTGGTAAATTTACCTATTTGACTTGTTAAACCCTATCTAAGGCCCATACAATGATTAGAAAATGTTAAATAGATATGTTTCATGATTGAAATGAAATGTTTTGGAAGTTGAACTGACTATTTAAATGGAAATTGAAGTGAGAAGGGTAAAATGGAAAATTTTGGAAAACTTAAGCACATTTTCGTAATTTGCCACCTAAGATTTTTTTTTTACTATAAAAATCTCTTTTTCTTCCATTTTTGGCCAGCCACCATTGTTGGAAGAGAGAGAAATCCTGGTTTTAGAGAGAGAAAGTCATAAAAATCTTCGTGTACAAGTCCTAAATCGAAAAACACCTTAAAAGAAAATTGTTCTACTCAATGAGCTCTACCACATACCTTGGAATCAGCCATGGGAATGGCCATTTGATAGGTGAAACCCTCCCTTGAAGTTTTGGCCAATAAAAGGTAAGAGAGAGAAAATTCAGTTTTGATTTAATCGGATATATGTGATAGTTCTAAGTCTGTAGAGCATGAATATAAAATTTGATTTGAAAAATTGTGTTTGAATTGATCTCTTCTGCTTGAAAACAAATTGGATATCTAAGCTTGCTTATTGAGGATTGGTACTAAGGAGATTGCTATAATGTAATCGCAATTATTTGGTAAGGGATATGTATAAAGGACATAGGATATCGTGTTGCATTGAATTGTAGCCTAATTATGGTATATTGGATTTTGATTGATTGTGTTTGAAGTTTTGAAAGCAAGTTTTTAACTCTTTAGGTAGTATTCTATCTAGGAGCAGCCGACTATCCAAGAGGAGCAGTTGCTGCCCAAACACAGAATTTGGATATTTTTATCGTAACTGACTTAGACTAGTCAACTACCCTAAAGACCAGTCAACTGCCCATAACTAAAATTGATCAAAACCAACCGACTGCCTTAAATACCAGTAGATTGCTTTTTACCCAGAACCATACTATCTTAAAAACAGTTGACTGCAATGTAGGCTAGTCGATTGCATTTTATCCAGAAGCTTTCTATATGAAAACCAGTCGATTGCCCAAGTAACTAGTCGACTGCCCTTTTTATAGTCAGATTTTAAATCTTAAGAATTTTAATTTGAAAAATTAAAGAAATGCATGGTAGCCGATTGCCCCAAAAGAGCAGTCAATTGCCCTAAACTAGAATGCTTACTACTTGTAAATAAAATATTTTGAAACACTTTTTATTGTGTTACTACATTTGCTGTTCTAAATGCAACTATCACTGATTTTATGTACTTATGGACTAACAAGAGATAGGTTCTAATTGAACATCGTTTTACGTGAAGTGCTTTGAATGGTTTACAAAATATGGTAGGAAGTTTTGAATATCTGATTGAAATGAATGTTTTGAATGTTTTAAATTGACTAGCTCTGTTTTATTGAGAATTTTGATTATTTGACTGAAGTTAAAGTTTTGATTGTCTGACTAAAGTTAATATTTTGAGTGTCTGACTGAAGTTAAAGTTCTGATTGTTTAACTAATGTAAATGTTTTGAATGTTTTGGATTCATCGATATTGTTTTACTAAAAGTGTCCATTTTCCGACTGAAGTTAAATGTTTTCAATTTAACTGAATGTATTTTTTTTGAAAAGTGTGATTTTTAAATGAAACTTGGTTCCTAAAAGCTTATGTTTTGATTACTGGGGTGGCAAATCCCTAGCCAATCTAGGCACTCCCTAGCACTGACAAAAAAATATGTGTTTATATTACTGTATTCATTTTTAAAAGCATAAAATATTATTTTATTATTTTCATGGGAATCAAGTAAATGTTTTCAAACTATTGGCCCCATAGTTGCTTGCAGGCACATGCTATTCTGATTGATGTTGGTCACGTCTTTAGCACCCACAGTTGTCACTTGACCAGTGTACTCGTGGATTCCTTTTGACTATGGCCATATGTCGTCATTACTCCTACTTATGTTGCATGAGTTTATCGGGTGATGCCTAGTCTTCACTATACTATTTTCTTGGGGTGGTAAATCCCTGGCTAATCTAGTCACTTTCAGACTTTATTGATTTTTGATTTCAGAGTGTTTGCTAAATATGTTTTTTGATCTCTGAACTGTTTACTGAATTGTTTTCTAAGTATCTACTGATCTGCTTACTAAGTGCTCATAGATTATGTATTGATTATTTACTGAACTATTTTCTGTAACATCTATTAATGGTTTTCTGAGTGTCTACTTGTTGGCTCTACCGAGAGGGAGGGTGAATCGGTTTTTCTAATTCTTTCTAATTTTCCTAGCTCTTAATGCACAATCCAAGCAAAATAAACAATGATGAAATAAATGCAGTAAATAAGAGTAAGGGAAAGAGAAGCAAACACAAGTTTATAGAGGTTCGGCCAATCTCTTGCCTACGTCCTCTCTCCTTGAACTCCTTGTCAAGGTTTTGATTCACCTCTTCCTTGAGAATCCTTACAAACCACTTGAAGGTGTGGCAAGACCTCTTACAATCCTTCTAGAGACTTTGAAATCTCCTTCTAAGCCTCTACCCTTGTATTGCTACCCAACACTCTACAATATCAGACCTTACAAGGATAGCTCACCCCTTGAATAACAAGAATTTCAGTGAATGGGTGAAGAATACAGATGAGTCTCACAAAATGGAGTAAACATAATGAACACTTTCAGATTTGAATTTCTCTCTTGAAGCTTGAGAATTTTTCAGTGCTTGTTCTAGCTCCAAACTTCATAAATACCTCTATTTATAACCCACCAAACGGATAGAACAGTTGGTGAAGCATTTAATGCAAATCCTCCCGTTGAAACCCTCAAAAACTAGTCGTTACTGTCAGGTCTCGTGCAAAGGGATCGATCTTGCTACAGTGGGGATCGATCCCTTTTCTCCAGAATGCTTTGCAACTTTCTCCTGGATGGTTCAATGGCATTCTGCCAATTTGGGATCGATCCTGCTACAGTAGGGATCGATCCCTTTTGTCCAGTAGGCCCTCCTGCACTTAACTTGCTGCAAAGTTTGTAGCTTTTGTGATTTTAAGTCAGTTCAAAATCTTCTAACACTTTTCTAAGAGTATTTACTGACTTTTTCAATTGAAATCTTAATCCAAGACTTTGTTAAAATAGTTTCAATCATTGAGTTCATTCAAAGCAAATTTACTTGTATAAAAATCTTTTTTAAGTTTACTTGAGTTTTGTCATTTTCAAAATACTTGTCAATTTAAAGCTAACAATCTCCAACTTTTTGATGTAACAAAACTTAAGGTAAATTTGCTTATGTGTTTGAAAATTGAGGTTACTTGATTATTTGAAAAACATTACTCCCCCTCAATATTTGCTCCCCCTCAATTTAATATAAGTTTACCACATTAATTCTCCCCCTTTTTGTCATAGCAAAGGAATAAATAGCACGGAGAAATGGTTAGTGGTAGAAGTCAATTTAAAGCAATAAGAGTAAACCAATAATAAGCAAAATAAGCAATAGTATTGGCAAGAAGATAGAGAGAAACAAAAAGCAACCCAATGCCATTAAAGCACAATTAATATCAGAACATGACATAGTCATTGACAGAAAACAACTAGAAAGCATAACTAGCAAAGTCATTAACATAGTCATAGACATAGTTATTAGCATAAAACAACTAGAAAGCATAACTAGCAAGGACATTAACATAGTCATAGACATAGTCATTAACATAAAACAACTAGAAAGCATGAGACATGCCACAACGAGGAGGATCAACGCCTTGGGAAGGTCTTGTGATATTGCTCAACGAAGTCCTCGTGTTGCATGCGGACATCCTGAATTTCATCGAACAAGGCAGCTTGGTTGGCCTCGATGTGATCAAGTCGCTGACCTACGTCATGTTGAAAGTTCTGAAGCATATGCATGATCTGGTCAAGAGAGGCTGACGAGGAGCCGGAAGGTGCAGAAGATGTGGCTGCTGCAGGAGCGTCGGCTGCATCCGCTCCTTCTTCGCCGTCTGGTGCCGGAGCATGTTCGGGAGATGCAGGCTGACCATGACCCTTGACCTATTCGAAGGTGTTACCCGCTGGATGAAGATACCATCCCAAGTTATGGAGGGTGGTGAGATTGATTGTGGTGTTGGCATCCGGAAGTATGCCAACCTCACATGAACAGTCAACGCCTTCAGAGATTAAGTAGTAGGCGAGAGGCTGAGGGAAGACAATGGTGTGGACCTTGCCACGAACAATCTTCACCCAATCATGAAGGATAAAGTGTAGGAGGTCTGGTTGTTCGCCGTCAGGTTCATGAATATGATGAAGCCAAAAACGATCAAGTTTGCGAAGGTGAGAATATCGGGTGCCAAGAGGGCGGAGATTCCATGAGATGATGATATGGAGGAGGCATGCGAAGACAGGAAGGTCACTTGCACGATTATCGGTAACGGGAAACGCTAAGGGGACATCGATATTTTCATAGATATTACCTTTGTCAGGAAGTCTAAAAGCAAGGGAGAGGGATTGTGTGGTCAGTTCAACAGTTTTACCCATGACATAAGAGCGAATCCCTACAACCGTACATTTATCATTGGGATCATAGATGATGTCGGCATTGGAAAAGAAGGCACGAATGATGTTTGACGGGACCGGAGTATTGATTTTGAGGAATTGGGTCCAACGATATTCATTAAACTTGGCGAGTTAAGGAAAATTAATGGATTCAAGGAAATCGAAATCAATAGGACGCCAATGCTTAATGGGCATATTGGCAAAGTTTGCTAGAAATTTGGTTTTCTCATTAGCATGGCGAAAACATCGATTAAAGGTGGTTGGTATGGAGGAGGAGGAAGTGGAAGCACTAGTTTTGCGTTTTTGAGCAGTGTGCTTAACCTTAGGAGCCATATGGAGTAAGAAAAAGATATAAAATTTGGTTGAGAACTTTTATCGAACAGGTGGTGTGCACAAGTTTGGGGAACTATGGATGAGTGTGTGAGAGAGATATGACCTAACCAACAGCAGAGAGCCACAACCCAATATGCATTTAACAATTATAACAAGGAATTTCGGATGAACAACTACAAATAGGCTAAGTAAAATTCCTAGCAAAAATACAAGTGTCAAATGAAGTGAAAACCTAGATGGAGAGGAAATTAATGCAAGATAAGCAAATGGGCAGTCAAGACATGATGAAAGTAACTAGAAATGCAAGAAAAATGGAATGAAAAATGTGAGAAAAACTTACAATTGAAATGTTGGGTGAATAGTAACCATGGTGTGGAAGAAGAAGGAAGAGAAGAAAAGAAGAGATTTTGTCAGGAAATGAGGAGGGGAAACGAAAAAGAGAAGGAAATGAGGAAGATTGGTGAAAGAATGAAGCAATTTGGTGTAAAAATGAGTGAGATCAAGAAGTTTTGGATGAGAGGAAATGGTGAATGGCGTTGGGAGTTGAAGAGGAAGGTGAATAGTTGGAAAGGAAGAAGGGCCCGACGTTTTAAAAGAAGCGCGAAGTCAATTCTGTTACGAGGGAATCGATCCCCACTGTAGAGGGATCGATCCCTTTTAGGCAGAATGCTTCCCATAACCCAGACTTTTGGCCTGACAGACTGGAAAATCAATCCTATTCGGGAAGAATTGTCTCCTTAGTCACTGGCCTCAGTTTTGATGCATAAAAATGATTTGAAAACAAAGGAACTTATGCATGTTTACCATCTTAAAAGAAAAATTTGATTGTTTTCACTTGAGATGCAGGAAATGAGATGGAAAACTTCAGAAAAAAATGCTGAAAACTGCAGCAAAGTGCAGAAAATTGCATACGTATGCAGAAACAATAGGTGGACATGGCTGTGATAGTGTTTTAACATTAGAAATGTGTTTTGGCGAATGAAAAAGGTTTATCATGATCGAAACACATAATACTCAACAGTTTATCATGAACATGAACAGTACCTCAGTAAGTTAAGGTCATGAATTGCAAGTAGGAATTACATTCTTCAAATTGCTGTCTTGCAATCATCACAAACCAACTTAAGATATTCATGCAACATCAAATTACTTTAAGGAGCAGTCATTATGCCTAATTCACCTCTAAGAGTGCAAAATCTCTCCTTGTCCAAGGGCTTTGTGAAAATATCAGCTAATTGGTGCAAGGTGTCCACATACTCTAGAATTATGTCCCTTTTTTGCACATGATCTCGTATAAAATGATGTCTAATTCAATGTGCTTGGTTCTAGAGTGTTGGATGGGATTTTTTGTAAGATTGATAGCACTAGTATTGTCACACTTAACGGGAACTTGGTTCATTTCTATTCCATAGTCTCTCATTTGTTGCTTAATCCACAAAATTTGAGCACAGCAACTACCGGAAGCTATATATTCAGCCTCGGTTGTGGATTGAGCTACGCTCTTTTGTTTCTTAGAGAACCATGAAATAAGCCTACTTCCTAAGAATTGATATGTTCCCGATGTGCTTTTTCTATCCACTTTGCATCCACCAAAATCTGCATCAGAATAGGCATGGAGATCTAGTGTAGAATCTTTAGGATACCAAAGTCCTAAGGAGGAAGTGTCTTTGAGGTATCTAAGGATTCTTTTTTACTGCTTGTAGGTGTGATTCTCTAGGGATGACTGAAATCTAGCACACAAGCATACACTAAACATTATATCGGGTCTACTAGCAGTTAAATATAGCAATGAGCCAATCATAGACCTATATAGTTTAGTGTCTACACATTTTCCTCCTTCATCCTTATCAAGCTTAATATTTGTGCTCATAGGTGTAGAGAAAGGTTTAGACTCATCCATTCCAAATCTTTTGAGCAAATCTTTAGTGTACTTAGCTTGATTTATGAAAATACTTCTTTACATTGTTTAACTTGAAGTCCTAGAAAGAAGGTTAATTCTCCCATCATACTCATTTCAAATTCACCTTGCATTAGTTTAGAGAAATTTTTGCACAATGACTCATTTGTAGATCCAAAAATGATATCATCTACATAAATTTGAACTACTAATAAGTCATGACCCTTAGATTGAATAAACAAGGTTGTGTCTACCTTTCCCTTGTAAAACCTTTTCGATTAAAAACTTTGAAAAGTCTTTCATACCAAGCTCTAGGAGCTTGTTTTAATCCATATAAGGCTTTTGAAAGTTTGAAAACATGATTAGGAAATTTTGGATTTTCAAAACCGGGAGGTTGCTCAACATAAACTTCTTCATTTATATAACCATTTAAGAAAGCACTTTTCACATCCATTTGATATAACTTAAAATTCTTGTAGCATGCAAAGCAAGTAGCATCCACTAATGGCTTCTAATCTAGCTACCGAGCATAGGTTTCATCATAGTCTATTCCTTCTTCTTGTCTATATCCTTGAGCTACTAACCTAGCCTTGTTTCTAACAATAATGCTATTTTCATCCATCTTGTTCTTGAATATCCATTTGGTTCCAATGATGGGATAATCTTTAGGTCTTTCTACTAATGTCCACACTTTGCTTCTCTCAAATTGATTTAATTCTTCTTGCATGGCCATAATCCAATTTTCATCATTTAAGGCCTCATCCACTTTCTTTGGTTCAAATTGTGACACAAAGGCTACATGTTGACATATGTTTCTATGTTGACCTAGTCCTAACTCCAATGGTTGGATCTCCAACAATATCATTTTCTTTCACATATCCTAGTTCTCTAGGACACCTAGATTCCTTCTCAATTATTTCTTGTTCCATGGACTCCTCATTTTTGTTAATAGCAAGATCTTCTAATTGTTCTCTAACATTCTTTCTGAGATGGATCAACTATAGGTTCATCAAAGATCTCTACTTCATCATCAAGATTGGTTCTACTAGTGATATTTGATTCATCAAAGATTACATGTATTGACTCTTCTACTACAAGTGTTCTTTTATTGAAAACTCTATAGGCCTTAGAATTTAGAGAATAGCCAAGAAAAATACCTTCATCACTTTTAGCATCAAATTTTCCTAAATTATCTTTACCATTGTTCAAAACAAAACATTTACATCCAAATGGGTGAAAATAACTTATGTTAGGTCTTTTTCCTTTATAAAGCTCATAGGGGGTTTTCTTTAAAATAGGCCTTACCATAGCTCTATTTATAACATAGCAAGAAGTGTTTACTGCTTCAGCCCAAAAATATTTAGGTAAGTTATTTTCACAAAGCATGGTTCTAGCCATTTCTTCTAAGGTTTTATTTCTCCTTTCAACTACCCCATTTTGTTGAGGAGTTCTAGGAGCTGAAAAATTGTGGCTAATACCATTTTCATTGCAAAATATATCAAAACCAAGATTTTCAAATTCTTTTCCATGATCACTTCTAATACTTGAAATAGAGTAACCTTTTTCATTTTGAACAAGTTTTGAGAAAACAGTGAATTTTTCTAAGGCCTCATTTTTAACACTTAAAAAGAACACCCAAGTAAACCTAGTGTAATCATCAACTATCACAAATCCATAGTGTTTACCTCCTAAACTAGTTGTCCTAGTTGGTCCAAAAAGATCTAAGTGAAGAAGTTGAAGTGTTCTAGAGGTAGTGACACACTTCTTAGGTTTAAATGAAATTCTTTTGTGTTTTCCTCTTACACATGCCTCACAAACTTTGTCATTTTCAAATTGAAGCTTAGGCAATCCTACTACTAAGTCTCTTTTGGCTAGCTTAGACAAAACATGCATGCTAGCATGGCCTAATCTTCTATGCCATAACCAAGGTTCATCTTCTCTAGTAGCCATAAAGCATACATTTTTGCTATTAAGTTCATTTAAATCCACAATATAAATATTTCCTTGTCTATGTCCAATAAACACAATTTGATTAGATTTGGCATTAACAACATTGCAACACAAATCATCAAACATAACTTTAAATCCCTTATCACACAATTGACTAATACTAAGCAAGTTATGTTTCAAGCCTCTAACATACAAAACATTTTCAATGGTTGAGGAAGAGTTACCAATGGAGCCAATTCCTTCAATTTGTCCTTTGGAGTTCTCTCCAAACGTGACCTCTCCACCACTTTTATGCTTTAAGTACTTGAATTGGCTCTTGTCTCCCGTCATGTGTCTAGAGCATCCACTATCAAGGTACCAATGCTCCTTGGACTTAGCCTTGTAGCAATACTCTTCCTCCTACAAACACATCAAGCTTTCATCTTAGGTACCCAAATTTTCTTGGGTCCTTGAGAGTTAGTATCAATAATTTTTGATCCTTTAGGGATCCATTTCAACTTTAAAGACTCATCATTTGAATTCAAAACATGTTTAGGCACCCAAATCTTGATAGCCATTTTTCCTCTAATTATGGTCTTCCTAGAGGTGCATGCTTGTGAAGAATGTCCTAGTTTGTTACATAATGGGCACAAAGCAAATTTTATCTTTAACTAGGAAGTTTTTAAGATGAGTCTCTTTGTTAGATGCATTATAGCCTAACCCTTCTCTATCAAAGAATGCTCTTTGAGTTTCTAGCATTTGATCAAGTTTTTGTTGACCCATGTAAAATCTAGAAAAGGAGTTATGCAAATTAGTGTTCTTCTTATTTAATTCTTCTATTTCTAGATTAGCATTTTCTAATTTCTTCTCACATTCTAACTTAACATTCACAAGCATTTCATTTTCCTTTTTCAACTTAGAGATCATTTTCTTATATTTCAAGTTCATGCATTCAAATTCATTTGCCAATTCATCAAATGCATCTTGTAATTCATCAAAAGTGTATTCATGAGTATCTAGCAAGTTAGAAGTTACCTTCTCATCTTCAAAAGCCATGAAGCAAAGGTTAGCTACTTCATCTTCCACATTTTCTTCATCGGAGGAGTCACTATCACTCCAAGTAGCCACCATTGCTTTCTTCTTTTGTTTCTTTTCATTTTGCTTCCTATACAAAGGACAATCAAATTTAATATGGCCAGGTTTTTTGCATTCATAACATATAATTTGGTCCTTATCTTTCCTACTAGTTTCACCTCTATTTAACTCTCTCCTAGGGGGTCTCCTAGAGTTTCCACTAGCTCTCATCCTCATGAATTTATTGAACCTCTTGGCGAACATGGCCATTTCTAAATCTTCTTCATCACCACTTACATCATGATCATCTTTTGATTCCTCACTTGGTGGATTTTAGTGCTACTCCAACTTTCTTTGGGGGATCTTGATTTCTCTTAATTTTCATCTCATAAGTGAGCAAGGATCCCATAAGTTCATCTAATGATAGTGTATGAGGGTCCTTGGATTCCTCAATAGCAGTGACTTTAGCTTCCCATGATTTGGGTAAGCTATTGAGAATCTTTTTCACCATCTCTACATTAGAGTACGTCTTCCCTAAAGCTTTAAGACCATTTATTATGTCCGTAAACCTAGTAAACATGTCACTAATTGACTCATCATTCTTCATTCTAAATAGTTCATAGTCTTGAGTAAGCATGCCTACTTTGGTTTCTTTGACTTGTGTGGTTCCCTCATGTGTGATTGCTAGTTTATCCCAAACTTGTTTAGCATTCTCACATTGTGAAACTCGATTATACTCACTTGGTCCTAATGCACAAAATAGTGTGTGCATTGCTTTAGCATTAAGTTGTGCCATCCTAATATCATTAGTATCCCACTCATCTTCTTTCTTAGGCACATCCGACCCATCTACTTTCTTAATAGGAGTAAGAGGACCTTTAACAATAATTCTCCACACTTCATAATCATTGGCTTGAATAAATAGCATCATTCTAGTCTTCCAATAGGCATAGTTTTCACCATTAAAGAGTGGAGGTCTAACCGTAGAGTGTCCCTCTCCTACCAAGGGTGTAGACAAACTAGTTTGAGCCATTAGTGATCGTTTTTACTCGATAGATGTTAATCTAATTCAATCTCGAGCCCAAGCTCTGATACCAATTGTTGGCTCTACCGAGAGGGGGGGTGAATCGGTTTTTCTAATTCTTTCTAATTTTCCTAGCTCTTAATGCACAATCCAAGCAAAATAAACAATGATGAAATAAATGCAGTAAATAAGAGTAAGGGAAAGAGAAGCAAACACAAGTTTATAGAGGTTCGGCCAATCTCTTGCCTACGTCCTCTCTCCTTGAACTCCTTGTCAAGGTTTTGATTCACCTCTTCCTTGAGAATCCTTACAAACCACTTGAAGGTGTGGCAAGACCTCTTACAATCCTTCTAGAGACTTTGAAATCTCCTTTTAAGCCTCTACCCTTGTATTGCTACCCAACACTCTACAATATCAGACCTTACAAGGATAGCTCACCCCTTGAATAACAAGAATTTCAGTGAATGGGTGAAGAATACAGATGAGTCTCACAAAATGGAGTAAACACAATGAACACTTTCAGATTTGAATTTCTCTCTTGAAGCTTGAGAATTTTTCAGTGCTTGTTCTAGCTCCAAACTTCATAAATACCTCTATTTATAACCCACCAAACGGATAGAACAGTTGGTGAAGCATTTAATGCAAATCCTCCCGTTGAAACCCTCAAAAACTAGCCGTTACTGTCAGGTCTCGTGCAAAGGGATCGATCCTGCTACAGTGGGGATCGATCCCTTTTCTCCAGAATGCTTTGTAACTTTCTCCCGGATGGTTCAATGGCATTCTGCCAATTTGGGATCGATCCTGCTACAGTAGGGATCAATCCCTTTTGTCCAGTAGGCCCTCCTGCACTTAACTTGCTGCAAAGTTTGTAGCTTTTGTGATTTTAAGTCAGTTCAAAATCTTCTAACACTTTTCTAAGAGTATTTATTGACTTTTTCAATTGAAATCTTAATCCAAGACTTTGTTAAAATAGTTTCAATCATTGAGTTCATGCAAAGCAAATTTACTTGTATAAAAATCTTTTTTAAGTTTACTTGAGTTTTGTCATTTTCAAAATACTTGTCAATTTAAAGCTAACACTACTGATTGGGATACTGAGTGTTCCTGACTATTTACTGATTGTTCCATTGAACTGTTTTCTGAAACGCTTACTGATTGTTTACTGAGTGCCTACTAAATTATGTACTGAGTGTTTACCGACTAATTACTAATTGGTTACTGAACTGTTTATTAAATCGTTTACTGAGTATTAATAAATTGTTTCATTGAATTAATTATTGAAACATTTGTTGATTGTTTGAACTATTTACTAAAACGTTTACTGATTGTCTGAACCGTTTACCGAATGGTCTACTGACTGTTCACTGATTTGTTTACCGAACTGTTCACTGATCGTTTTTTGAACATTTTACTGAGTGATTTACTGAACGGTTTACTGAATGACTTACTAAGCATTTTACTGAACTGTTTACCGATTGTTTACTAAACTATTTACTGAATTATTTACTGATCGTTTTACTAAAACGATTATTATACTGTTTACTAAACCATTTACTGATTGGTTTATTGAACTGGCTACTATATTGTTTACTGAATTATTTACCGAGTGATTTACCAATGTTTTACTGAACTGTTTACTGGGTGATTTACCTAATGTTTTACTGAACTGTCTATTGAGTAATTTACCGAATGTTTTACTGAACTGTCTACCGAGTAATTTACTGAATGTTTTACTGAACTGTTTACTGAACGATTTGCTAAACGTGTTACTAAACTAATTACAAAATCTATATACTAAATTGTTTATTGAGTGCTTACTGAATGTATACACGTGTACATCATCGATTTCTATTGATTTTAAATCATAAATGATTTGATAACGATTGTTTACTGTATAGTATTGCTACCGAAAGATTGAAAGGTTTTGACACTGATTTGATACGCATGAATTTCTTTTATGTAAAGTTTTCATAAATTCCCCATAGTTAGATTTAGAGACTGGGACAAGTGAGGTGCTATAAAGTATCCTTCTGTACTCAACTTGATACTCCTAATCGATTATAGTATCCTTTCTGATAGAGTGCCCAAACACTGTTTTTAAGATTGACTGTAAGTTTATGAACATGTTTTCGATACATGCATATAGGTGTGCATAGTATCAATTCTTTTATATATATTTCTTACCGGGGATAAGCTCACCTCTTCTACCTTACAGATTTATTTGCAGTAATAATTAACTGTTAAGGAAAGGTTTTGAGCGAATTCCCACAAGGCTTCGATAGGGTACCTTGGAGGTATGATTATACTGTTTACTTTATTGTACAGTATACTAGAGTGTGCATGGATGTAAACAAAAAGATACTGAATGTTAAAGGTAGTCCGTGACACTGGATATTTATAAATTTTGATATGGGAATGTAGATAAAAGTAATACACATTGAACTAACTGTACTAGGAACAATCTGAATAGTTAGATATTAATTCAGTTAATTAGATTTTAGTTTACTATCAAAGTGAGGACACTGAGCATAGCCCAACCGACCGTGTGAAAATGGAAAAAAGTTAGTTTCGATTTTCAGGAATCAGAATGTTATAGGTGATCATCCTAGGAGCCTCAAAAACATCAATAACATAGGCACTTTTATGTCCTTTAAGTCTATATAGTCCCTTTGGGTTGACTGTCACTTTGAAGATAGTAGGTCGTTTTAAGTCGTAGCTTAGATCTCACGGCTTCCTGTCAATATTCCCAATAAGGGGAGGTAAGCCTGAAATGAAATCCCTATCTAAATAGTGCTTGTGGGTACATCATGTAATTGACTAATTCCCTACACACAGCTTTATCACTATTCAAAAAGATTTGGTTGTATAAGCTGAAAATGGGCTACTTATTTAATTGATCAATCATGATCTTATGCTCACCTATATCTTGGGGAATCTCAATCAGAGTCATTTTAGTGTGCTCCCTCTTTCAAGTTAAAATTTGTGTAGGTTGGAGTGATCCCTCGAGGTATCTGTTGCTTAACCTTTTTTTGCTGACATGTGAGACCTTTCTGTAGAACTCTTATCAGTTCCTTATTCTTACCGATAACTTCTTTTTTTTTCTTAACTCTATATTTCATATATTTCAATAAATTCTCATAGTTTTACAATACTTCAACTGAAGTTCGATTTTAGTCAAGTCGAATGCATTCAAACATCAAAACTATCTGGCTGATAAAGAGGTGAGAGAGATAGAGGTCTACATCATCCCCTAACACATTTTAGTGTTCTCATATAGTATATTGTTTGCATTAGAATAGTTCATAACTCACTGTTCATATTCAAACAATTATAGTACATAGATGTGAATAGGATGCAAACGACACTTTAGACCATTCTTAGTTTGAGTCAACAAGACAAATCCTGCTCCTACGCTAATCTATCATGATCCGAAGAATGTGACATTTTTGGAAACAAAAATAGCAGAATTATAGAAATTTGGGCTAATTTTTTTTCTAAACTTGTAACAATGGTTTGTCATGCGAGCAATCTTATCTTATAAAATCAAGTATTTAAATACCTAATTCCGTTTAAAGCACTTGCCTAAGGTCCCAGTATTATATCATTATGATTCACAATCGTTTGATTTATTAAATTCATTTCAGTATAAAAGTGGTAAATCTCGAGTTACTTATGCGTTTTCTGATATATATTCATTTACATCCCTAATTCACTAATTTAACTGATACTTATGTGCAAATAGTTAAAGATCATCAGAAAATAATTGCAATTACATATGCCAAATATAAACTGCGGACGCTTTGGAGCTTGAGAAGTGTCACAGTAGACTGTGAGAATTAGAATACTCTTACTTGTTGCATCTATAACAAGAAACAAATTTTGAAGTAAAACTTGATTGAAGTATACGTACTTTTAGTTGATCACAGATAACTTTGTGATGATGGTGGTATTTGTAATTATGTCAATCATTTCCTATCACTTTGGTGGTTTAATTCACCAACCATGGAGTGTTTATGACTTAGTTTGTTGGGCGTAAGATTTTTGTCATTGAATAGTTCAAGTAAATCTAGTAGTCTTTTTAGAAATTAAACGTCTCATCTAGTCCATAGCCTGAGCCACTGTTGTAGACTTAAGAGCTGATCATTCTTGCAATTGTGATGCATTTGATTAAACGCTTAGGGCATATATTTTGCTTGTAGGTTTTGTGACCTTAGGTGAAGATTTGGAGTGATGATTTCCTTAAAGAAGCCTAAGTTGGCATAAGAACATGGACCAAAAGCATGAATTTAGTTGTTCATAAATTGCATGTAGATAACTAAATGAAAATGTTTCAGTAATAACTACGAGGTTAACACTTGTAGAACCTACGACCTCAGAAGGAGATTAGGCAGGATGCGTGCCATCATATATGCACCTTTGGCAAGGACTTAAAGCCATATGAGGATATAAAATGATCTAAATCTTTCGCTTATCATATTGCATTTAGATGCCTGGACACGAACATGAAGTCTTATCCACTAAGTCGCATAATTATTTGTTCTAGCATCTTCACATGGTGATGCAAAATACCACTCATGAGCTTGATTATCTCTTGTCATATGACATTCTTTTCTAGGATTATGTGGCATTCTTTCTCGTGTGTGCATTTGAATGAAGCCCTTACGTTTAAACTTAGTTGGTGGCTTGCAAGTGCTCCACTAGTATAGAGCTAAATTTTAGTCATAGATTTGAATGACTCCAATTGATTTCCTTAGCCTATGTAGGTGATGAAAATGAAGTGTTGTATATAGCTCGGTTGTTTCCCACATGGCATAAGAATGGTTGGTGCGATACTCATTACACAAGAAGGTGATGTTCATATGACACATAAGTAGTAAGGATGAGATTTTCTTCATGAACTTGAATGATCTCTTCAAGGTACCTAAACGGATGTTCACTTTCTTAGGTTGCTCAAGTAGTAAAGATTGACTTTTAGGTATATGTTTGGATGGTCATCGTAGGGTGGCTTCTATAGAGCCCATAACCAATAATGGTGTGACTCTCTTCCTGAAGCCACATATGTTCTACAATAATTAGGATAAATGAAGCTTCCACTTCTCAACCTGGACAGCTATAGTAGAATATATAAGCAAAACTTAGCTTATAGACTCGCATATTCCCAAAAACATTCAAGTAGTAAGGCTTTCTTGTTACACTCAAACTGATTGAAAATGCAGGTGATACTCCCTTCATTAATTCTAATGGTCACCATGATGCAAATAGATGATATGAATGGGAGGTTTTCCTTTTAAGACTTGGAAGACTGCCATAAAACATAAGATTGAGGTGTAGCCTTTATAGTGATCTTGCGTGATCACCATAGGAAATATAATAGATGAGAAGCCTTTCTCATAAGCTTAGATAACAACCATATAGACGACTAAGGTGAAGCTTTGCCCATAAACTCAAATAATCACAATAGATAAATCTTTTACTTGGAGAAACAAAAATTTGTTGTGAAGTACGTAATTAACAAAGATAGAGTCTTACTATAAGGTAGTTTGATGATATTTTGCCCTATAGGGGTAACCGTTTGTCGAGATGAAGTTTCATTATAGATATTGAATGATTGCCACAAATAGTAAGGGTAAAATTTCATTAGTTGCCTGAGTTAGCTAATATAGAGATCTCATTCACGAATTCATATTGTTGTTATTTATTGATTATCGCTTTCACTATCAACTTAGATAGTCCTTGTAGATAGTGACGAAATTTTACTCATGACCTTCATTAGAGGTTCAAATAACGGCCATAGATTAGATGAAGTTTAGCTGAGAAACTCAAATAACCATACTTCGTATGGCATTAGGGATACTCAAATTCATGGATTGTTGTGGTGCATATAGTTATGAATGTAATTTGTTCTCAAAAACTCCTTCAGAGGTATATAACATGAAAATGGCTTGAACTTTTCTAACATGACCATAGGCATTTGCCATGATCATCGAAAGTGATGAAGTTTCGCTAGTAGACTTGACT
This sequence comes from Heritiera littoralis, assembly GCA_031772115.1. NCBI lineage: Eukaryota > Viridiplantae > Streptophyta > Magnoliopsida > Malvales > Malvaceae > Heritiera > Heritiera littoralis. The sequence continues at coordinate 8,853,953 of JAPDPK010000015.1, forward strand.
TTACTAGTCATGGGGTGCATAGCTGATATGGATGATGTCTTTGCATTTCGAACACGAATGATTATTATGGCCTTGTTTTAGGTACGGACAGGCGAGGCATATAGACAGGCACAGTCCTAATACTAAGGTATCAACAACAGCACAAGCACCAGTAGTAGTAGCACCTACTAAGGAGCCAAAGAAGGCTGCCACATCCCAGTTAGGAGAGCCATATCTGCTAAGAAGGGAAAGAAGCCAGTTACTTATGGTATGGTATATGCTTTGGATAAGGAGGCTGTTGATACATTGTCTAAGGTGATTAAGGGTAAGATATTTATCTTTGATATATCTACACTTATATTATTTGATCCGGGTTCTACGCATTCGTTTATATCTCATGCTTATGCAATTAAAATACCTGAAGAGCCTGAAGTCTAGGGTATCAACTCTAAATTAACACGCCCTTTAAAGAATCTCAGATGACTGATGTGATATATCATAATTGTAAATTAAGGGTAGGAGAGAAAGAATCCGTAGTAGACCTAATTTTGCTTAATATGTATGACTTTGATGTGATATTAGGTATGGATTGGTTAGCTGCAAATCGTTTGAGCCTAGATTGCTATACTAAATATGTAATATTCTCTTACCCAGAAAAGTATACTATAAAACTATTTGAGTAGTAATGAAAGTAAAATATTTTACAGAAATCTGTCCAAGTATGATATCTAAAGAATTATGCATGTTTTTGAAGGATTCATAGCCTACATGGAGGACGTAGCAAAGAAACGTTCGAAGTTACACGAGATTTCAGTAGTTAGGGATTTCCCAGATGTATTTCTAGATGAATTACTGGGACTTCCTCCCAATCAAGAGATCGAGTTCATTATCGATCTAGTCCTTGGTATAGAACCCATTTCCAAGCCTCTCTATCGAATGGCACTGGTGGAGCTAGATGAGCTCAAGAAACAGCTCCAGGAGTTACTAAACAAGGGTTTTATTTATCCCAGTGTCTCTCCTTAGGGTGCACCAGTTCTTTTTGTCAGAAAGAAGGATGGTAGCCTGTGACTCTACATTGATTATCGGTTGCTTAATAAGCCTACTATCAAGAATAAAAACCCTTTGCCCAGGATCGATGATTTAATTGATCAGCTCAGGGGTGCACAGGTATTCTCCAAAATTGATCTCAGATTTAGGTACCATCAGATGAAGATCTGAGAATTAGATTTTCCTAAGATGGCATTCAGAACTCAGTATGGATAGTATGAGTTTCTGGTTATGCCTTTTGAACTTACTAATGCCCCTGCAGCATTTAGAAATTTGATGAATGAGGTGTTCAAGCCCTACTTGGATAAATTCGTTGTCGTATTCATTAATGACATACTAGTTTACTCTAAATCCTGGGAAAAACATGAGCAACATCTGTATATTGTTCTGTAGACCCTTAGAGACTGTAAGCTATACGCTAAATTCGGCATGTGTGAATTTTGGCTAAATTAGATTACTTTTCTGGGCCATGTAGTGTCTAAAGACGAGGTGTCAATTGATCTATCTGAGATGGAGGCTATAGTGTAGTAAGAAAGGCCTAAAACAGTGATGAAGATTCAGAGCTTTCTGGGTCTTGTTGGGTATTATTGTTGGTTTGTTGAGGATTTCTCTAGATTGGTTGCTCCATTGATGTGTCTCACACGCAAGGTGTGAAAAATCGTAATTTTCAAAATAAATATAAATTAACCGGAAATTTAATTTGGATAAACTGAAATCCAAATTAATATAAGAAATGAAAATGGAGAAATATAATTTGGATATTAAGAAATCCAAATTATAAGAAATACAAATGTGAGTAATTATATATTTATATAATTTTATTGTATAAATATATTTTTAAATATATTATATATGTTTTATATAATTACATATGTATATATATATATATATGAAATATAGTATATATATTATATATGGATATATACTATTTTATATCATTAAATAAATAAATGTGTATATTATAAATATATATATATATATTTATGTATATATATATATATATATATATATATGAAATATATACCTTGTTATTTTAAATAAAAGTATATAAATATATATAAGCAATATATATTATTTTATTTTAAAGTGATGTGTATAGATATATATATATATAAATGGGTTATATAAATATATAAATATATATATATATTAATATTGTAATTATATATATAATTATATAAAAGAAATAATTATATATAATATAAAAAAATGTAAAACAGAAACAGGATCGGGACCCCGTTTCTGTCTAAAAACAGAGGAAGCCAGTCGACCATTGTCGGTGGCATCGGAGAAGGAAGAGGAGAGATGGGCGTTGCCAGTGAGACGAGAGGGAAGAGGAGAAGTGACTTGCGACGGCCCGAAACGGGAAAAGGAAAAATTGAAGGAGAAATCGGTAGAAGCTGAGAAAAAAAAGAGGAAAATAGGAAAGTGGTGGTGCCGGCTGATTCGGCCACCGCCACTGCAACCACACCGTCAGCGGAGGAAAAGGAAAGGGTAGGAGGCCACCGGCGAGAAGGAAAACGGTGGAGGAAGGAGGAATAAAAGGGAGAAAGGCCGAACCCATTTCGGCCAGATCTGCCGCCGTGTCGTCGATCTGGGTGGAACGGAGACCACCAGCAGCTTCGTTGTGATGTCGACCAGTTGTGGAGTTGCCGAACCACCGGAGAACTAGCCACTAGAGGAGAACCGGTTGTGAAAGGGGCTGAACCAGTCTGACCAGGAAAAGAAAAGAAAAGAAAAAGAAAAGAAAAAGAAAAAAGAAAAAAATAGAAGAAAAGAAAAGGAAAAGAAGAAGAAGAAGAAGAAAAAGGAAGAATAAAGGAAAATACGTAGGAAAATTCGTAGAATTTATTATTATTTTATTGAATAATTTCCTAAAATTCTAAAATATAGAAATTTGAATTGTAGAATTTTACGAGTATCGAGATGATGGAAATCGGGAGAGGTGGAATATGGGCGCGACAGTAACGAGGAAGTTGCCGACCTGGAACAGGTAAGGGAGGCATGTGTAGCCTGTAAGAATATCCAGTATGCATGTTTTAAATATGCATTATTTTTATGAAATATTGTTTAAATTAGTTGCATGAAATGTTTTAAATATCCAATCTCATGAAATGAACCAATATCAAAACATCATTGGGGCGTCCTCTACACAGTGACACACTGTATCGGAGCCCGGGTGTAGTGAAAAGTGGGCAAGGGTTGCTAGGTCGTCACCAGAAGTGACGCGCCACATCGACGCCTGGATGTGGTGTTAAATAGGCAAAGGTTTCCACACCACAATGGACGCGGGTGGGTAAAGAAGTTAGTCCATAACCATAAGCTTAGGTTAGGATCTTGGAATATAGGTATGTTTAGTGGTAAGTTAGGTGAGATTTGTGAGGTTATGAGTAGGAGGAGGGTTAACATCTTGTGTCTTTAAGAGACCAAATGGGTTGGGGAAAAGGGTAGAGAGATAGCACCTTGGCAATATAAGCTTTGGTACACAGGGAAAGAGACCGAAATGGAGTAGGTATCTTTATAGATAAAGAGTACCATAAGGATGTTGTACAGATTAAGAGACAAGGGGATAGCATTATTTTGGTTAAACTAGTTTTAGGAGAAGAGGTGTTGAATGTCATTAGCGTGTATGCACCCCAGATAGGACTTGATGAGGTTAGTAAACGACAGTTTTGGGAGGATTTAGATAAGGTAGTACAAGAAGTACCCATTGGAGAAAACTTTTTTATTGGCGGTGATCTTAATGGACATGTAGGTACAAGTAGAGAGGGTTTTGAGAGAGTACATGAGGGTTTTAGTTATGGTGTAAGAAACGAGGGAGGAGATGCTATCTTAAATTTTGCTTTATCTTATGACCAAATCCTAGCAAATACATTGTTTAAGAAGAGAGATTCTCATCTTATAACCTTTAGAAGTGGACCAAGAGCAAGTCAGATAGATTTCTTTTTAACTAGGAGTAGGGATAGACATAGATGTTTGAATTGTAAGGTTATCCCAGGTGAGAGTGCTACCGCACAACATAGACTCTTAGTTTTAGATATGAAGATAGATAGACGACATCGAAGGAACCAACAAAAAGGAATTGAACGGATTCGATGGTGGAAGCTAAAAGAAGATTGTCATACAATATGTAGAGATAGTTGGATTCAAAAAGAGGCTTGGACAACAGAAGAGAACCCAAATGTAATGCGGAATAAGATGGCAAAATGCATTCGGGAGGTAGGCAAAGAGACATTAGGAGTATCAAACGGAAGAGTGCCGACTGGAAAGGATGCAACATGGTGGACTGCAGCAGTAAAAGATGCTATAAAAACTAAGCGAGAGCGTTACAAGGCTTTGAAGAAGAACAATACAGAAGAGAGTTTTTTGGAATATTAGGTAGCAAGAAAGGAGGCAAAGAAGGCTGTGGCAGAAGCTAAGATGAAGGTTGCGAAAGAGATTTACGACAAGTTGAACACAAAGGAGGGAGAGAAAAGGATATACAGATTGGCGCGAGCAAAAGAAAGGAGGAGTCGCGACCTAGGAGTCCTGAAATGTATTAAGGATGAGCATCAAAGAACTCTTGTTAAAGATAATGTCATTAAGGACGGGTGGCGAGATTATTTTAACAAATTATTTAATGACGGACAAAATAAAGTTTTGGATAATATTTCGGTGCCTCTCAAGGATTTAAATTGGTGCTTTATGCGTAGAATCCAAGAGACAGAGGTAAAAGAGGCACTAAAGATGATGAAGAATGGAAAAGCTGTTGGACCTGATGACATCCCAATTGAAGTTTGGAAATGCCTTGGAGATGTAGGAGTTAGGTGGTTGACAAATCTATTTAATAAGATTTGGCACACTAACTGTGATAACCGTAAATTTTCCATTTATTGAAAATAAATATTGGAGAAAATAGATATTAGAAATAAATAAATAAATAAAATTGTGAGAACGGGATATTGGTGAAAATCTCGAGAATTGAGAAAGTGAAGGATCGAGAAATTCGTGTGAAGGAAAATAAAATTTGAATTATGGAAAATAAGGAAAGGAGGAAATTTAATTTGGATAAATGGAAATCCAAATTAAATAAGAAAATCAGAAATTAATATGATATATATTTATATAATTATAGATTATATAAATATATTTTTATACAAATACATATGTACTTAAATGATATATAGTATATATTATTATTATACATTGGTATATATATGAATATATACTATTTTATAAACTTAAGTAGTACATATGTATACTTTATGTATATATACATATATACATATATGGAAAATGTAAATATCAAATTACATTAGAGTTTGAATGTATATATATTGTAAATACAATATATATGGAATTATTACATTTATATAAATATTTATATAAATGTTATTTAATTTTTAAGTATGCAAATATACATATATATATATATACTAGACATATATTTTGTAATATACAATATATATTTTATATATAATATATATTGTATTATATTATATATGAAATAATATATGTATAATATATAGTATATATTATATGTATAAAATATATGATATAGTATATAGTATATAGTATATTATATACTAAATATAGAAATAAGATAAAATAAAAAAGGGGAAAAATAAAAGAGGAAAGGGAAGGATCGGGGAAGGATCCCGACCCTCCCAGCCAGACCCGTCGGTGGCGGAGCTGCCATTGCCGGCGAGGGAAAAAGGAAGGGATGTCGTCGCCGGCCAAAGAGGAAAGGAAGGAAACAACCGACGGCGGAAGAAAAGAAAGAGACAGAGGCAGAAAACGCGGCGGAAGCCGAGAGAGAGGAAAAAGGAAAACGGACGGCGCCGGCCAAATCGATGGCTGCCACTGCAATCGAAGCTTCGCCGAAGGAAGAGGAAGACGTGGGAAGCCACCGGTGAGGCGGGGAACGGCGGAGGAAGGCTGACGGAGGAGGAGAAGAAACCGAGGCAAAACCGAGTAGATCCGCCGCCGTGCCGCCGATCTAGGCCGAGCTGAGGCCACCGGCAAGTTCGTCTCAACGCCGGCCAGCTGCTGAGCCACCGAGCCGCCGAAGAACTGGCCACCGGAGGAGATCTGGCGGTGAGGAAGGTAGAGCCAGTCTGACTGGTTTGAACCGATCAGACCAAGGAAAAAAAGAAAAAGGAAAAGAAAAAGAAAAGAAAAAAAGGAAAAAGGAAAAGAAAAAGAAAGAGAAAGAGAAATGAAAGAAAAGAGAAAAAGGAAGAAAAGAGGAAAAGAAGAAAAAGAGAGGAAAAAAAAGGAGAATTTCAGAAATTACGGGAATCGGTAGGAAATCCCGAAAAGTATTAAATTATTTAAATAATTTATTTATTTAAATAATTATGAAAAAATTCTAAATTTTAGAATTTAATTTCCAAAAAATATCCTCGATGATCGAGCCGATGGAATCGGGCAAGGCGAACACGGGCGCGACCTTCGAGAGGTAGTCGTCGACCCGAAACAGGTAAGGGAGACATGTGCCGCCTGTAAGGATATTCGGCCACATGTTTTAAATTATGCATTTAATTTATAAATGCAATTTATAATGATTAGTTTTGAAAATTGTGGTGATTTATCGGTTTCAAATTGTGGTGAAATACCAGTTGAGAAATATAAACTGTATTTTCCGTGCAGGAGGCTAGCCAAATCGGCATCCGTTATACTGCCGAAAAAATTATTGAAAAATTACTGAAATTTACCGAAAATCACTGAAAACCAAAATAAAAGATTTGATTTCACGTGAATCGATTTTCGAGTACGAAAATCGAGAAATTAAGTAAATTTAATAAAACATGAATATAGTGATATTTAATTTTAAAATATTCATGTTTTCGAGAATGGTGAAAAGGAAATCACCGAAAATTCACCCGGTAAGTGATATTTCACGTGAAACGAGATGAAAATGAAAAAGAGACTGAAGTAAATTTTTTTATAAATATTCTTAAATATTCACTTGATTTTACATAAAACCTTTATGATTTTAATTATGGAAATAATTAATTATGAAAATTTCGTAAAGGTTAAGAAATGAAGAAAAACTATGATTTCGAGACTAGAGGTCTCTACATGTGTTTTTAGAAGAAAACATGGTGATAGAAATTTAAAGTTAGAAAATAAATAATTTATTTTCATAAATTATAAAAATGATTTGTTTGAAATTCCGATAATTATAAAACCATGTTTTCGATTGAATGCATGGAAATGCGTGCATATGTGTTTTACTGTGGAAAAAGACAGTTTTGCCTTTCTATACTTTCAGTGATGATTTTACAAATTGTCTTCATCGTATGGAAAACATGATATATACCTTTATGAAATAATTTAAAAAATGTTATTTATTTTATAAATTTCATAAAGGTGATTATATTTACATGTGAGCCTTATGGATATTTGATTTACGGTGTTTAAAATCCATAAAGGCTATGGTACGGTTTATACTGTTTTGAGACGTAGGTCCCAAGCTTCATGCATCACATATACTGTTACTGTCACGTGTCTGATTGACCAGCTAGTCATCAGCGTCCCGGATTGTCGCCTAGCAAGCGTACACCGAGGACATATTGTAGATCATGGCCATAGATCTCATTATTGTTTACTGTGTCCCTAGTGGACGAGATAGCATGATTTGATTGTAGGGTGATGCCTAGTCTCACTTACTGTTTACTGAAAGGATTTACGGAATCCTGTTTACTGTACTCTTTATTGTACTGAACCACTGTTCACTGTTTACTGATGAAAGATCGTATGAAAACATTGTGTTACTGAACTGTACTGTTTACTGAAATGGTAGCCATTGATTACTGTTTTACTGAACTGAAAGCTACCATTTACTGTTTACTGAACTGAAAGCTACCTTATACTATTTACTGAATTGGTAGTTACTGTTTACTGTTACTGATTGAACCGTATCGAATTATTGTTTTACTGAATATACTGTTAAACTGAACTGTACGATACGGTTACTGATTTGAAAAGAGAAATAAATGTTTATTCTAAAAGAATAACATAAGAATTATTTCTAAGATAGAAATAATCGAAGAAGTAATTATCCAATGATTGGATATTTACAAATCACTGTACTGTACTGTACTGTTTTTACTGTATTGAAGAGAAGAGAAGAGAAGAGAAGAGAAGAGAAGAGAAGAGAAGAGAAGTAAACCACTATTTTTATTACTGAACTGCCACGTGTTTTAAAATATACTGAAGTGAAAATAGATAAGTGGTTTACTTTGTGGAAAAACGAAAATTATATCGTTTTGAAAACAATCGATTTAGTACTCTCTACAGTTGCTTCTAGGTTCCAGAACAAGTATGGTATTCTAAAATACTTGCCTTACTCTATCTGGATCCCTAGCCGACTGTAGTATCCTTCCTACATGTGTGCCTAGAGCCAACTAGAGCTGAATGTTAAGTGTGACATATAACTCTCTTACTGAACCGTGGTTTGCTCACTCCCCAATTTTAACATTTCAGGTTTGGATGATGGTGAGATCCAATATTTGTGGATTACGGCTGCACATAATGGACAATGTGACAGATCGACTAAGATATATGAGGTACGATCATTTATTTTCTGTATTTAGACATGTCTACAGTACTACATATTTGTAAATAAGATAGGGGATGTGTATAACGTTAACAATATTTTATTAAATTGTTTAACATCAAGTTTAAAGTGAAGTATCACAGACAGTCCAACCAGATAAATTGTGTAAAATAAGGTGAAAAATGTGGTAATCGGTCGTTACACTAACAAAATGCCAGAGGAATGGAGGAAGAGTGTCTTAGTACCTTTATATAAGAACAAGGGAGATATTCAAAGTTGCGCCAACTACCGAGGCATAAAATTGATGAGTCACACGATGAAACTATGGGAGAGAGTGATAGAACGGAGATTAAGAAAGAGTGTAGAGATATCGGAGAATCAATTTGGTTTTATGCCGGATCGATCAACTATGGAGGCAATATATTTGCTTAGACAACTTATGGAGTGCTTTCGAGTAATGGGTAAAGATCTCCATATGGTCTTTATAGATTTGGAGAAAGCATATGATAAAGTGCCTAAGGAGGTACTATGGTGGTCCTTAATGAAGAAAAGAGTTCCTTTGAAATATATTAAACTAATTAAGGACATGTATAGAGGCGCAAGGACACATGTAAGGACAGGTGGGGGGCAAACAAGTGAGTTTCCTATCACGGTGGGATTACACCAAGGGTCAGCATTGAGTCCATTCTTGTTTGCGGTAGTTATGGACGAACTGACAAAATCCATCCAGGATAAGGTGCCTTGGTGTATGATGTTTGCAGATGATATTGTCCTATGTGTGGAAACTAGAGCGGAGATCAATACAAAGTTGGAATTATGGAGACAAACGTTGGAATCAAAAGGATTTAAACTAAGCAGAGTGAAAACTGAATACATGGAGTGTAAATTCAGTTCTAATCGACTGGAAGAGCATGATGTAGTGAAGTTAGATGGGGTGGCGATACCTAAGCGGGATAATTTTCGATACTTGGGATCAATAGTACAGATGGATGGAGAGATTGATGGTGATGTGACCTATAGGATCCAGGCTGGATGGAGTAAGTGGAGAAGTGCTATAGGTGTGTTGTGCGATAAAGGAATTCCTACATGGTTGAAAGGCAAGTTTTATAGGACAATTGTTAGACCAACATTGTTATATGGTGGTGAATGTTGGGCGACTAAGAGGCTACATACACAAAAGTTGAGTGTAACAGAAATGAGAATGTTACGGTGGATATGTGGATATATAAGAAAGGATAGAATGAGAAATGATGATATTCGTAAGATGATTGGAGTGGTACTTATCGAAGACAAAATGAGTGAAAATCGTTTACGTTGGTTTGGACATGTAAGACGTAGACCTGTAGATGCTCCAGTTAAGAGAATAGAGGCTATGGATGTTGAGAGAAGGATTAAGACTAGAGGAAGACCGAAAAAGACTTGGAAGGAAGTAGTTTGGAAAGACATGGAGGCTTTAGAATTAGATGAGCAAATGGCCTTGAATAGGAATTTATGGAGGCAGAGAATACATATGGACGATCTAATGTGATTTTAGATATTGGTTCATATAGCCTACCCTAATCTATTGGGATAAAGGCTCTGATGATGATGATGATTGTGGAAATTAGTTGGTTGAAAAATTGTGGAGAATTAGCAGCTGTGAATTATAAACTGTTTCTTTTTGTGCAGGGAGGCTAGTCAATCGGCAGCCGTTATGCTGCCGAAAAATTTTAGAAAATTTCATAAAATCATAATAAATCATTTTATTTCACGAGAAACGATTTCCAACAATGAAAAATTGAGAAAATTAATTATTTTCATAAAACATGAATATATTGAATTCTATTGTTAAAATATTCATGTTTTCGAGATTTGGTGATAATGAAATCACTGAAAATCCTCCCGATATGTGAATTGAACATGAGATGAAATGGAATATGAAAAGACACGAAGTGAATATTTTATTAATATTTCTTCAAATATTCACTTGATTTCATAAATAACCTTTATGGTTTAATTGTGAAAATAATTATTTATAGAAATTCCATAAAGGTTAATTAAAGATAAAAAATAGTATTTTGAGACTAGAAGGTCTCTACACGTGTTTTTAGAGGAAAACATGGTGACGAGATTATTGAATTTGGAAAACAAATATTTTATTTTTCCATAAAATATGAAAATATTTGAATTGAATTTCGATAATTTTTAAAGCCATGTTTTGGAAAGAAATCACGGAAAAATGTACGTATATGTTTTACAGTGAAAAAGAAACAGTCATGAGATTTATTTTACAGTGTGATTATTTTATAAACTGTTTTCACCGTATGGAAAATGTGATTTATGCCTTTATGAAATAATTTGAAAGATGTTATTTATTTTATAAATTTTATAAAGGTGATGATATATACATGTGAGCCTTATGGATAAATGTGAAATATTTCAAATTACTGTGTTTAAGATCCATAAAGGCTATGGTACGATTTTTATACTGTTTTGAGACTTAGGCCCGAGTTTCATGCATCGTACTATTACTGTTACTGTCACATGGCTGACTGACCAGCTAGTCATCAACGTCCCGGATTGTCACCTAGCAAGTGTACACCGAGGACATATTATAGATCATGGCTATAGATCTCAGTACTGATACTGTGTCCCTTAGTGGACGAAGATAGCATGATTTAATTATAGGGTGATGCCTAGTCTCACTTACTGATTACTGTTTAATGAAATGATTTACTGAATCCTGTTTACTGTACTATACTATTTACTGTACTGAACTACTGTACTGTTTATTGAGCAAAACCGTACCAAAACACTGTTTTACCGAACTGTACTGTTACTGTTACTGTTGATTGTTTACTGAAATGGTAGCCACTGATTTCTGTTTTACTGAACTAAAAGCTACCATTTACTGTTTACTGAACTAAAAGCTACCTTATACTGTTTACTGAATTGGTAGCTACTGTTTACTGTTTACTAATTGAACCGTATCAAGATACTATTTTACTGAATAGTATTGTACTGAATATTACTGTTTTACTAAACTGTAAGATACGGTTGCTGAACTAAAGAGAAATTAATGTTTATTCAAAAAGAATAACATGAAAATTATTTCTAAGATAGAAATAATTACAGAATTGTTTATCCAATGATTTGGATATTTACAAACCACTGCACTATCGCGTGTTTTAAACTGTACGGAAGGGATATAATAAAATGGTTTATACCATTTTCATAATTATGAGAAAAGAAAAGGAAATTGTGTTAAAATAGAACAATTTATAAAGTACTCTCTATAGTTGCTTCTAGGTTTTGGGACAAGATAGGTATTTCAAAATACCTGCCTTACTCCATCCGGATCCTAGCCGACTGTAGTATCCTTCCTACATGTGAGCCTAGAACACTTCTAGGAAAATATAAATAAAGTGAAAAAGTTTTTCAGCATATAGGTAACTGAATATTAAGAGTTGCATATAACTCTCTTACTGAGCCGTGGTTTGCTCACCCCTTAATTTTAACATTTTAGATTTTCGAGGACTGATAATCTAACATATGAGGATCTCGGCTACGCATTTAGAGACACTGCGACAGCTCGAATTAATCACGAAAGGTACGATAATTTGTTTTTCATATTTAGACTTATCTACAGTACTACTTTCTTGTAAATTAAGATAGGGGATGTAAATGATAAATACTTTTTAAATGTAATAGTTTAATGAATATGAAAAGTAAAGTATCGCAGACAGCCCAACCGTCAAAATTGTATAAAAATATGTGTATTATTGGGTTACTAGACTGTTGCACAAGGATATCGAGTTTGATTAGACAGATGCTTATGAGTACAGTTTCTAAGAACTGAAGCATCGACTGACCAAAGTACCTATTTTTACCATTCCCAGTGGTTCTAATGGATTTTAGTATACAGTGATGCTTCCTCACAAGGATTGGGGTGTGTATTAATGCAGCATGATAAAGTGGTTGGTTATAGTTCTCGTCAATTGAAGGACCATGAGAAGAACTATCCTACACACGATCTGGATATAGTTGTCATGGTGTTTGCACTGAAGATATGGCGCCATTATCTATATGATGAAAAGTTCCAAGTGTTCACTGATCATAAGAGCCTCAAATATTTATTCTTGCAGCATGAATTGAATATGAGGCAACGTAGATGGATGGAGCTGCTAATTGCGAGATACTAAATCACCTGGGGAAAGCAAATATGGTGGTAGATGCTTTGAACAGGAAAAACATAAGTATGGTCTCCTATATGATGATTCGGGAATATCATTTGTTTGAGCAATTTGCCAGCCTCAATCTGAATGTCACTCTTTTTAAGAGATGGGGTTTGAGGATTTTGATTTTATTGAGATTGCTAGTCAGGTACAGATGGGTACTCAATCTGATTATGGCATTGGTTCTAATTGCATTTTAAGATTCAGAGGCAGGATTTCTATTCCTGAAGATAAGCAACTAAGGGAGTTGATTTTAATAGATGCACATACCTCTAGGTAGCTTTACATCTAGGCAATAATAAAATGTATCATAATCTACGTAAGGAGTACTGGTAGCCTGAAATGAAATAGGACATCGTTGAATTTGTTGTAAGATATCTCACATGCTAGCAGGTGAAGGTAGAGCATCGTAAACCAGCAGGATTGCTTCAGCCTCTACTGATATCGCAATGGAAATGAGAGCATATTACTATGGATTTCATCACGAGATTGCCAAAAACTAGGAGGAACCATAATGCTATTTGGGTGATCGTTGACAGATTGACTAAATCAGCCCACTTCCTTGCCATGAAGTCCATTGATTCTTTAAACACCTTAGTCGACCTGTATGTCAGAGAGATTGTCAGGTTGCATGGAGTCCCAGTGAGTATCACTTCTGACAGAGATTCTAGGTTCATATCTCATTTATGGGAACATTTTCAGGATGCCATGGGATCTCGATTAAGTTTCATCACAACTTTCCATTCGCAGACTAATGGCCAGTCTGAGCGCACTATTCAGACGCTCAAGGATATACTGAGAGCTTGCGTGTTGGATTTTAAGGGCTCCTGGGATGATCATCTTCCATTGGCAGAATTTGCTTATAATAATAGCTATCATTTTGGTATCGGTATGGCATCATACGAGGCTCTTTATGGCAGGAGATGTCGATCCCTTATTGGTTGAGAAGAAGTGGGTGACAGAAAGATTCTAGCTCCCAATCTTGTTGAGCAAGCTTCAGCAAATGTTCAAATTATCTGTGAAAGTTTGAAGGTTGCTCAGAGTCGGTAGAAAAGATATGCAGATGTCAGATGCTGACCCTTAAAGTTTTCAGTGGGGGATTTTGTATTTTTAAGGGTCTCACCGTCTAAAGGAATCATGAGATTTGGTAAGAAGGAAAAATTGAGTCCTCCATATATTGGGCCTTTCGAGATCTTAAACCGAGTAGGAGATGTAGCATACTGGTTAGCACAACCACCAGAGTTATTCGGTGTTCATAATGTCTTCCATGTATCTGTGCTATAAAAGTACCATTCATATCCACCACATGTGATTAGGTATGAACCGTTGGAAATTAGAGAAGACATGAGTTATGTTGAAAAGCCGATTCGAATCTTGGATAGGAAGGATAAGGTACTACGATCTAAGACTATTCCTTTAGTCAAGGTTCTCTGGTAGTATCATTCAAAAAAAGAAGCTACGTAGGAGTTAAAGAGCTTAATGAAAGAAAAGTATCAAAAGCATTTTCACTAATAAGCCTACTCAAATTTGGCGGACCAAATTTCTTAAGTTGGGGAGGATGTGAGATTCACACTTCCTATTACCATACTATAAACCATTGAATAAGGTTTCTCATAACTATTTCTGTACTTTGATTGCTATAGGTATAATTAAGATTAAAACTCTAGCTACTGAGACTTGTACAGTCTGGATGAAGACGAAACTCCATAGTACTATTATTTAGAGCAAATTAATATGATCGTAAGTTTCTGTAACTCAAAATCATTTGTTTTGGTCATTTTTGAAAAAAAATGCAACAAATTTAAAAATGACAATTAAGGACATAGGCCAGAAGAAGTTTTGTGAATAATGGTCAAATTGAGTGGACTTTAGACCAACTGATAGAAGCATGATAATCTACGTGTGATAGAGTTCTATGCCATGCCATTAGATAGACTAAATCACACGCAAATAATAAAATCAACCCGATTGACTCGATAGGGTTATTTTGGTAATTTTGCCCTTATGATCAATCAAACCTTGAACAATGATTAGAATATGTTTAATACTCATATTTTATGATGAAATAAAATATTTAAAAGTTAAACTGACTAGTTAATAACATTATGGAAGTGTAAGGGCAAAATGGTCTAAAATCTTTAAGTATAAGGGCATTTTGGTAAATTATCATTAAAATATTATTTTTTTCAGATTTTTCTGGTTTCTTCTACCTCTTGGCCAGCCATTCTTCATCCTTTCTCAATTCCACCATAACCAAAGCTTTAAGAAAGAGAAAAACCTTTGAAACACACACCAAATCACTCCGAAACCGAAAAATATCTTCACCAAACCTGTGCAGAATTCAGTGCTCTGTAATTTGGTACCAATTTCTCATCCAAAAGATGTGATAACCGTAAATTTTTCATTTATTGGAAATAAATATTGAAATAAATAAATAAATAAAACTGTGAGAACGGGATATTCGTGAAAATCTCGAGAATTGAAGAAGTGACAGAATAGGAAAAAGGTGTGAAGGAAAATTAAATTCGGAATTAAGTATAAGATGAGAAATTGTGGAAAAATAATGAAAGAAGGAAATTTAATTTGGATAAATGGAAATCCAAATTAAATAAGAAAATGAGGAAGAAAATATATATATATATTGTAAATACAATATACATTGTATTATTTCATTTATATATATATAAATGTTATTCTATTTTAAAGTATATACGTATACATAATATATATATTTTTGATATATATTTGTAATATACAATGTATATATACATATTTATATATATATATAATACATATATATAGTACTATACTATATATAAAATAATATATAGTATAATATGTATATAATATAAAAAAAAGAGAAACAGAATAGAGGAAAGAATCGGGGGAAGGATCCCGACCCTTCCCGAAACAGTGGATCGACGGCAGCAACCATTGCCGCCGCCGGCGAGAGGAGGCCAGAGAGAGGTAGAGGACGCCATCGGCCAGAAGGGAGAAGTGGTTGTCGGCGTCGAAAGGAAGAAAATCGGAAGGAAACAGAGACGAAAACCGGCGGAGGCCGGGAAGAAAAAGGAAAATGGATCTGGCGGTGCCGGCCAAACCGGCCGCTGCCACTGCAGCCACACCATCGCCGGAGGAAGAGGAAGACGTGGGAGGCCACAGGCGAGGCGGAGAACGGCGGAGGAAGGCCGACGGAGGAGGAGAAGAAACCGAGGCAAAACCGAGTAGATCCGCCGCCGTGCCGTCGATTCGTGACGAACGGAGGCCAGATCCGGCTTCACCGTGGTGCCGGCCAGCTGCTGAGCCCCTGAGCCGTCGAAGAACCGGCCGCCGGCGAGGAACCGGCGAGGAAGGAGGCAGACCGGTCCGGCGGGAAAAGAAAGAAAAGGAAAAAGAAAAAGAAAAAGAAAAGAAAAAAAAAGAAAAGAAAAGGAAAAGAAAGCAAAAAAGAAAAAGAAAAAAAGAAGAAAAAGAAAAGGGGAAAGGAATTCCGGGAATTTGGAAAATTCTCGAGAATTCGGAAATTACGGGAAATCCCGAGAATTACGAGAATCGGTAAGAAATCCCGAAAAGTATTAAATTATTTAAATAATTTATTTATTTAAATAATTATGAAAAAATTCTAAATTTTATAATTTAATTTCCAGAAAATATCCTCGATGACCGAGCCGATGGAATCGAGCGAGGTGAACACGGGCGCGACCTTCGAGAGGCAGTCGCCGACCCGAAACAGGTAAGGGAGACATGTGCCGCCTGTAAGGATATCCGGCCATGTTTTTAAATTGCATTTAATTTTTTTAAATGCTATCGATAATTATCGGTTTATAATGTGGTGATTTATAGGTTTTAAATTGTGGTGAAATACCAGTTGAGAAATATAAACTGTATTTTCGGTGCAGGAGGCTAGCCAAATCGACAGCCGTTATACTGCCGAAAAATTATCGAAAAATTACTGAAATTTACCGAAAATCACTGAAAACCAAAATAAAAGATTTGATTTCACGTGAATCGATTTTCGGGCACGAAAATCAAGAAATTAAGTAAATTTTATAAAACATGAATATAATGATATTTAATTTTAAAATATTCATGTTTTCGAGTATGGTGAAAAGGAAATCACCGAAAATTCACCCGGTAGGTGATATTTCACGTGAAACGAGATGAAAATGAAAAAAAAAGATTGAAGTGAATATTTTTATAAATATTCTTAAATATTCACTTGATTTTACATAAAACCTTTATGGTTTTAATTGTGGAAACAAATAATTATGAAAATTCCATAAAGGTTAAGAAATGGTGGAAAACCATGATTTCGAGACAAAAGGTCTCTACACGTGTTTCTAGAAGAAAACATGGTTAAGGGATTTTGAATTTGGAAAGTAAATAATTTATTTTTACATAAATTATGAAAACATTTGATTTGAATCCCGATTTCTTTGAAAACCATGTTTTGGATAAAAGGCACGGGAAAGCGTGCATATGTGTTTTACGGTGGAAAAGGACAGTTTTGCCCTTCTATTTTTACAGTGATGATTTTGCAGACTGTTTTCACCGTATGGAAAACATGATATATACCTTTATGAAATAATTTGAAAAATATTATTTATTTTATAAATTTCATAACGGTGATTATATTTACATGTGAGCCTTATGGATAATTTGATTTATCGCGTTTAAAATCCATAAAGGCTATGGTACGGTTTATACTGTTTTGAGACTTAGGCCCCGAGTTTCATGCATCACACTTATACTGTTACTGTCACGTGGCTGATAGACCTGTTAGTCATCAGCGTCTCGGATGTCACCTGGAAAGTGTACACCGAGGACACCATATAGATCATGGCCATAGATCACATACATACTGTTTACTGTGTCCTTTGGGGATGATTACTGGTCCATTATTGGACGATGATAGCATGATTTAATTATAGGGTGATGCCTAGTCTCACATACTGATTACTGTTTACTGAAAGGATTCACGGAATCCTATTTACTATACTGTACTGTTTACTGTGCTGAATTATTGTACTGATTACTGTTTACTGATGAAAAATCGTACCAAAATACTGTTTACTGAACTGTACTGTTTACTGAAATGGTAGCCATTGATTACTGTTTTACTGAACTGAAAGCTACCATTTACTGTTTACTGAACTGAAAGCTACCATATACTGTTTACTAAATTGGTAGCTACTGTTTATTGTTACTGACTGAACCGTATCGAGATACTGTTTTACTGAATACTGAATATACTGTTTTACTGAACTGTACGATACGGTTACTGATTTGAAAAGAGAAAAATGTTTATTCTAAAAGAATAACATAAGAATTATTTCTAAGATAGAAATAATCGAAGAAGTAATTATCAAATGATTGGATATTTACAAATCACTGTACTGTCACGTGTTTTTACTGTACTGAAGAGAAGAGAAGTAAACCACTGTTTTATTACTGAACTGTCACGTGTTTTAAGGTATACTGAAAGTGAAAAGAGATAAGTGGTTTACTTTGTGGAAAAACGAAAATTATATCGTTTGAAAACAACGAAAATAGTACTCTCTACAGTTGCTTCTAGGTTCCGGAACAAGTCAGGTATTTCAAAATACCTGCCTTACTCTATCTGGATCCCTAGCCGACTGTAGTATCCTTCCTACATGTGTGCCTAGAGCCAGCTAGAAGATTTTAAAGAAAAAAAATTTATTTTCAGCATATAGATAGCTGAATATCAAGTGTGACATATAACTCTCTTACTGAGCCGTGGTTTGCTCACTCCCCAATTTTAACATTTCAGGTTTTGATGATGGTGAGATCCAATAGTTGTGGATTACGGCTGCACATAAAGGACAATGTGACAGACCGACTGATTTATATAGGTATGATCATTTATTTTCTGTATTTAGACATGTATGCAGTACTATTGCTTATTAAGTAAGATAGGGGATGTATGTAATATAAACAATGTTATATAAATTTGTTTAATAGTTAGTAAAAGTGAAGTATCACAGACAGCCCAACCGGATGAATTGTGTAAAATAAGGTTAAAAATGTGGTAACGGGTCGTTACAGATTTAATGGTATCAGAGCGTGGTTGGCCTGATGTCTGTGGATACTTTGAAAGGAAAAGTGTTAAACATCCCCGGTAGTACTGTGTCGTCTGAATACATAAAGAAAATAAATGATTGTAAATTAAGTAAAATGATTTAAAGGGAGTGAGAAAGTATAAATTGAAAATGTGAAAGAGGAAAATAGGCTCAGAAATTACCAAAAATTGGTGATTCTTATAATCTAAATGGAGGCCTGTTCGGTAAGGAACCGAAAGGACTCGGTGAGGGCCCCACCAGTACTTTACGGTCCGATCGAACTGAGACCTGAAAGTGATGGTATAAAGGAGGGAAATGACATATCATCATTAAATAGACTTTAAGATCACCAATTGAGGGTAATTTGAAGAGAGAGAAAATTTTTAGCCAAAAATGACCAAAATACCCCTGACTCCAAATTTTTACTGGGAGTCAGAATAGACCAATAGAGGTTGGATTTGATCGATCTGACAGAGAAATTGATGATATAAAGCTGAGTAACAAGCAAATAATCCAATTATGGATTTTAGTGAACTTCTCTGTCGAAATCGAATGAGATCTAAATTGCTGATATAAGTATCAGAAAGGATACTATCAGCACATAGATGATCAGATCATTGATTTAAATGTATACTGAGGAGAAAGAAATAAATGCCGAAACGATGAAAATGTCCCTATGTTGGGCGATGTTCTGAATAGTGATAAAATCAAGTTAATCTTGAATCCATTGATGGTAATGGAGTTATAAATGACATAGAGGATGTCATATGGATATAACGATCCCTATTACTGATTCCACTGACACTTAGAGGACGGACGCGAATTACGAGTGACCCAGTGAACGAGCTGGGCATTCTCAAAGAGGTTAATACACGTGTGTACAGGCGGACGGCGGACGAGCCGAGGCCTTATATGATACGATCCGATAAAAGTGTAGTGGAATGCCACAAGATGATTGGCCCGGTTATTGATTGTAAGGGCATGAATTACAAGTGTCTCGACTCGGATAATTATTACGGGATCGTGGATATTATGAAAAGTGAAATGATTATAAAAAAATGACTGAGAAGGTGAATAGTACAGATGAGGAAATTCATAGTAGTACGGTTGATTGAGGTTCTATACATTTATACTGTTTTGAGGTATTAAATGAATATTTAATTATAGAACTCGAGCATTATGAGATATGCCTTGCCATTGATGTACTGCATGGAGTGTTGTGAATTGGAGAATATTCCAAAGAACAGTAAAGTGATAAAAAGAAGATGACAGCTAACCAGAGTTTTCAGGACCCTTGAGACAGAACTGTGATGGGTGACCCGTAGTGGATCATGTGTTGTGAGGTGTGGGCGAACTATGTGGTCGCCGACTCACTTGTAAGGGTAAACCTGGGGCGAAAGGATCGCCTAGGGGATGCTCGCCGACGGCCGATATGAACGGGCAGGACTCTTACAATTATTTTAATGGCAACACGAGTGAAAGGAACTAGGTACGTAAGGGTGCCAGGGCTCAAACCTCGTGGATAACATACTCAAGGGAATTAAACCTGAATTTATTAAATGAAATTGATTTTAAAGCAAATTACAGAGATAATAAATTGGTTAGCTGTGACATGTGTTGATAACTGTGGTACTAGATACAGCTTACTAGATTGAGATTCGTAATGCTGTAAAGTATGAGTAAACAATAAAATCAAGGTAGAGTATGAGTCGAAATGAATCAAATAGTAAATGTCTCTGCCTTGAGAATACACAATGTAAATGACAGGACATAAGGATGAAATGTCCGAATTAATAAGAAATATGTGATTAAAGAAAGTATCGGATTTGATTTCCGATAGAACTTCCAGAGTTATATAAATTGGAGGAATCGAGATAACATTGACTCGATTTTGAATATGAAATCTGATTCTAAGCTTATATCGGAGAACTTAAGAAAGTCCGAAAGCTTAAGAAATCCACTCTGGAAAATGTGAGAATAATGAAATTCACGTGTATAAGGTGTGATTGAGGGAAATACAAATAACGTAAATTGAAGATAAAAAAGTTATCTGTATAAGTGTAAGTGAGAGAAGCACTGATGATATTGAAATGTAGATGAAATAAAGTGATATAGTAAATGATTACTATTTAATAAAGTTCTTGTGAAGAACAAGTATCCATCTACATGAGGAAATAGACGCTTTATGGATCTGATTTGATATGCGTGAGGAGTTTATAAGACTAGCCTCGGTATAAAGCGTCCTTGGATAAAAGATGGAGACTAATGTCTGTACGATGATGATTAGAACTCGGAGTAAATTTTACGAGTTCCTATTGAGGTTACGAGGTTAATGAAATACCTTGTGATATATACATAAGCCTAATGAATGAGGCATCCATACGTGAGTAAATTGATGAAATACTCGTAGAGTCTAAAGTATAAATGGAAAATAAGAGCAGCTTGGTTATATGACCCTACGGACTCTTAAAGACTGTAATTTATAAGTTAAGATTGGCAACTAAGAGACTTGGCTAGACTGTATCTCTTTCTGAGATATATGATCTCGAGATAACAGAATGACAGTGAATCTGTCTATGATAGAGATAATGATTGAGATACGAAAGTAATGAGTCTAGCTAGATACTAATGCCAATCCATAAAAGAGTGATGCGACTAGTTGCTCTACTAATGTGATGTAATTAAAGAAAGATGTTAAGTCGGTTAATGGATAAGTGGGAAGAAAAGGTGGTATGCAAGATTTTAAAAGATCTTAGCAGTATAGTACCATACCAATCGAGAAAACCGACTAAAAGGATGAGAGTAAAAGCATGAAAAGATAAAAGTGGGAATATGAAAACCAAAAATGAAAGTTGAATAAGGAAATAAATTGCATGATGAGAAGGGAACATCAATATGAAACAGTTCCCGAAATTAAGACTGAAAAGTGACTCGTGTTGGTTATCACATGACAGTGGGTAGATGTAAAATCAAGCCAAATTTGATCAGTGAAAGAAATGGTACTAAAAGGAGTAAGATAATAGATATGTTTACTGCCAGTATATAAATAAAAAAAATGATTATACATATAACCACCGTAACATGATAGAAACGGTGGAAGTATATAGATGATGTGGTGATCAAAAATATAAATTGAGGATTCAATTGTGGAATCTAAATTATGAAAAGAGATGTAAAGACCATACTACATGAAGAGAATATAATAGTCTCATGATTTATGATTGTAAGAGATGATCTATAGTAAAGTCTACAATGAGATGCAGCCTTGATGAAATAAAAGAGAAAATGAATACTGTGAATAATAAAGAGTCCAAAAGAGATATGATGATATGGAAGTGATTAAAGACTAATGATCTAAATAGAATCACGTTCCATTATCGGAATCCTTTATTCTCTAGTGCCTTCGTCACAGTATGAGTGAGAAACAGCGGAGATGTATATGTACAGTTCCAGTGAGCATTACATGTGATGGGAGTCTCTGAGTTGCCATATGCTAATGAGAAATAGCAAAAGGCTTTGAGATCCCAAGTGTATTGATAGCATCGCTCCGTACTAATGTGAATATCTTAGCGTAATATTGAAACGCTTGAAGATACATTGAGAGAGCAGATGCATGAGATATGAAAGCTACTGGGACAATTACATATAACTGATTGACATGTGTACATGATAGTACCAAATTATGTCGACTTGGCACTAAGTGAGAAGAATGGATGATGAACAGTATAGATCAACTGTAATATGAAAAATACTGTGCATGGACTCTTCTATGAAAAGAGTATAAATGAATAACTCCCGATGTGAGAAATGAATCACGGGAGTATAGACATATATGATGAAAGATAGCATGTAGTGGTCTAAAGTATTCTTGATGTTGAAGGTGTACTGGCAGTATTACTTGGAGGATGAACTAAAGGACAAAAGTCGTAAGTATACGAAATGTACCAACTTTGGACTTAAGTTAAATTCGGAGGACCGAATTTCTTAAGGTGGGGAGAATGTGATAACCGTAAATTTTTCATTTATTGGAAATAAATATTGAAATAAATGAATAAATAAAATTGTGAGAATGGGATATTGGTGAAAATCTCAAGAATTGAAGAAGTGACAGAATAGGAAAAAGGTGTGAAGGAAAATTAAATTCGGAATTAAGTATAAGATGAGAAATTGTGGAAAAATAATGAAAGAAGGAAATTTAATTTGGATAAATAGAAATCCAAATTAAATAAGAAAATGAGGAAGAAAATATATATATATATATATTGTAAATACAATATACATTGTATTATTTCATTTATATATATATATAAATGTTATTCTATTTTAAAGTATATACGTATACATAATATATATATTTTTGATATATATTTGTAATATACAATGTATATATACATATTTTTATATATATATATAATACATATATATATAGTACTATACTATATATAAAATAATATATAGTATAATATGTATATAATATAAAAAAAAAGAGAAACAGAATAGAGGAAAGAATCGGGGGAAAGATCCCGACCCTTCCCGAAACAGTGGACCAACGGCAGCAACCACTGCCGCCGCCGGCGAGAGGAGGCCAGAGAGAGGTAGAGGATGCCATCGGCCAGAAGGGGGAAGTGGTTGTCGGCGTCGAAAGGAAGAAAATCGGAAGGAAACAGAGACGAAAACCGGCGGAGGCTGGGAAGAAAAAGGAAAATGGATCTGGCGGTGCCGGCCAAACCGGCTGCCGCCACTGCAGCCACACCATCGCCGGAGGAAGAGGAAGATGTGGGAGGCCACAGGCGAGGCGGAGAACGGCGGAGGAAGGCCGACGGAGGAGGAGAAGAAACCGAGGCAAAATCGAGTAGATCCGTCGCCGTGCCGTCGATTCGTGACGAACGGAGGCCAGATCCGGCTTCACCGTGGTGCCGGCCAGCTGCTGAGCCCCTGAGCCGTCGGAGAACCGGCCGCCGGCGAGGAACCGACCGCCGGCGAGGAACCGGCGAGGAAGGAGGCAGACCGGTCCGGCGGGAAAAGAAAGAAAAGGAAAAAGAAAAAGAAAAAGAAAAGAAAAAAAAAAGAAAAGAAAAGGAAAAGAAAGAAAAAGAGAAAAAGAAAAAAAGAAGAAAAAGAAAAGGGGAAAGGAATTTCGGGAATTTGGAAAATTCTCAAGAATTCGGAAATTACGGGAAATCCCGAGAATTACGAGAATCGATAAGAAATCCCGAAAAGTATTAAATTATTTAAATAATTTATTTATTTAAATAATTATGGAAAAATTCTAAATTTTAGAATTTAATTTCCAGAAAATATCCTCGATAACCGAGCCGATGGAATCGGGCGAGGTGAACACGGGCGCGACCTTCGAGAGGCAGTCGCCGACCCGAAACAGGTAAGGGAGACATGTGCCTCCTGTAAGGATATCTGGCCATGTTTTTAAATTGCATTTAATTTTTTTTAAATGCTATCGATAATTATCGGTTTATAATGTGGTGATTTATAGGTTTTAAATTGTGGTAAAATACCAGTTGAGAAATATAAACTGTATTTTCGGTGCAGGAGGCTAGCCAAATCGATAGCCGTTATACTACCGAAAAATTATCGAAAAATTACTGAAATTTACCGAAAATCACTGAAAACCAAAATAAAAGATTTGATTTCACGTGAATCGATTTTTGGGCACGAAAAATCAAGAAATTAAGTAAATTTTATAAAACATGAATATAATGATATTTAATTTTAAAATATTCGTGTTTTCGAGTATGGTGAAAAGGAAATCACCGAAAATTCACCCGGTAGGTGATATTTCACGTGAAACGAGATGAAAATGAAAAAAAAAAGATTGAAGTGAATATTTTTATAAATATTCTTAAATATTCACTTGATTTTACATAAAAACCTTTATGGTTTTAATTTTGGAAACAAATAATTATGAAAATTCCATAAAGGTTAAGAAATGGTGGAAAACCATGATTTCGAGACAAAAGGTCTCTACACGTGTTTCTAGAAGAAAACATGGTTAAGGGATTTTGAATTTGGAAAGTAAATAATTTATTTTTACATAAATTATGAAAACATTTGATTTGAATCCCGATTTCTTTGAAAACCATGTTTTGGATAAAAGGCACGGGAAAGCGTGCATATGTGTTTTACGGTGGGAAAGAACAGTTTTGCCCTTCTATTTTTACAGTGATGATTTTGCAGACTGTTTTCACCGTATGGAAAACATGATATATACCTTTATGAAATAATTTGAAAAATATTATTTATTTTATAAATTTCATAAAGGTGATTATATTTACATGTTAGCCTTATGGATAATTTGATTTATCGTGTTTAAAATCCATAAAGGCTATGGTACGGTTTATACTGTTTTGAGACTTAGGCCCCGAGTTTCATGCATCACACTTATACTGTTACGGTCACGTGGCTGATAGACCTGCCAGTCATCAGCGTCCCGGATGTCACCTGGAATGTGTACACCGAGGACACCATATAGATCATGGCCATAGATCACATACATACTGTTTACTGTGTCCCTTTGGGGATGATTACTGGTCCATTATTGGACGATGATAGCATGATTTAATTGCAGGGTGATGCCTAGTCTCACATACTGATTACTGTTTACTGAAAGGATTCACGGAATCCTATTTACTATACTGTACTGTTTACTGTGCTGAATTATTGTACTGATTACTGTTTACTGATGAAAAATCGTACCAAAATACTGTTTACTGAACTGTACTGTTTACTGAAATGGTAGCCATTGATTACTGTTTTACTGAACTGAAAGCTACCATTTACTGTTTACTGAACTGAAAGCTACCATTTACTGTTTATTGAACTGAAAGCTACCGTATACTGTTTACTAAATTGGTAGCTACTGTTTATTGTTACTGACTGAACCGTATCGAGATACTGTTTTACTGAATACTGAATATACTGTTTTACTGAACTGTACGATACGGTTACTGATTTGAAAAGAGAAATAAATGTTTATTCTAAAAGAATAACATAAGAATTATTTCTAAGATAGAAATAATCGAAGAAGTAATTATCAAATGATTGGATATTTACAAATCACTGTACTGTCACGTGTTTTTACTGTACTGAAGAGAAGAGAAGTAAACCACTGTTTTATTACTAAACTGTCACGTGTTTTAAGGTATACTGAAAGTGAAAAGAGATAAGTGGTTTACTTTGTGGAAAAACGAAAATTATATCGTTTGAAAACAACGAAAATAGTACTCTCTACAGTTGCTTCTAGGTTCCGGAACAAGTCAGGTATTTCAAAATACCTGCCTTACTCTATCTGGATCCCTAGCCGACTGTAGTATCCTTCCTACATGTGTGCCTAGAGCCAGCTAGGAAGATTTTAAAGAAAATGAAAAAATTTATTTTCAGCATATAGATAGCTGAATATCAAGTGTGACATATAACTCTCTTACTGAGCCGTGGTTTGCTCACTCCCCAATTTTAACATTTCAGGTTTTGATGATGGTGAGATCCAATAGTTGTGGATTACGGCTGCACATAAAGGACAATGTGACAGACCGACTGATTTATATGAGGTATGATCATTTATTTCTGTATTTAGACATGTATGCAGTACTACTTGCTTATTAAGTAAGATAGGGGATGTATGTAATATAAACAATGTTATGTAAATTTGTTTAATAGTTAGTAAAAGTGAAGTATCACAGACAGCCCAACCGGATGAATTGTGTAAAATAAGGTTAAAAATATGGTAACGGGTCGTTACAAAAGAGGCCAAAATCAAGGTGTAATCAGACCTGCAGGTTTCGGCCACCATAGGTAAGAGAGAGAAAGCTTAGTTTTTCATAGTTTTAAGGCTTTATACCATGTGATCTTCATGTTTAGCTAGGTGTTCAAGCTTAAATTGAATTAAAACCATGCCAAACACATGCCTAAGGTTTTGACCATCATGTTCCATGAAAGATTGTGTGGTTGTTTGATGAATTATGGATGTAGAATTGAATTAGAACATGTGTAGAGCATGAATACAAGCTTAAATTATTGAAATAAATTGTGTAGGTATGTGGGTACTATTCATCCATGTGAAGAGCAGCCATGAATTATGCTTGATTCAATGTGTTTTAGGTACAAAGAGAATGTATAAATTAATAAAAGACTATCGGTGAAATCAGAATCGAAAACGGAGTAGTTTTGATGCTAGTTGCAGTGTTAGCACTGGTATGAAATAGACCAGTTTTGCAGCTGCAGTAAGCGATGTGATAGTTCTTAGGATCTTAAATATTCTTTCTATGGAAGTGTGATGAATTGATTGTATCTGTGTGGTATTTTGCAGCTCGAAAATGAGTGGTGCAATTTGGGTGCTATCAAGCAAATCAGTAGAAACTGAGTTGTAAGGAGTATGTGTAGAAGACGTAGGGATACTATGATTGCATACTGCTCTTGAAAATGAAATTATGAAATGATTTTGGAATGATTTGGATTGGTTTTGTGAACCTACTGTTGGGTTATAAACTGTGCTTTCTTTTAGGAAGGTTAGGGTAAACTTAGTCGTTATGCTATTGAAATTTCGTAAAATGTACTTTGAATTTTATATTCTTGAAAATGGATCTTTGAAGTGTTTTGAATGGTATTCTTAGGAGACCTAATGGGTTTAAATTTCAGATAGTCCGTTAGTAGCATGAAATTTACAACTAAGTTTCCAAATTTGATTTTGATAGCTTTCTCCAATTTTGTGTTTTATACAAGTGATGGCATTGATATTGTATGTAAATAAAATACTTCGAACTCTAAATTATGGATTGAGAATATTTTATGATTTTTTTATTATTGAACTACTATTATTCTAATTTTAATGATTTTATAACCTAATTGATATCTGTTTACTATTTTGAATATGAAAATGTGTTTCTACTGAATTATAAACTATTTTGGGACTGTTGGCGCCATAGTACCTTCGGGCTTAATCATGCATTCTGAGTGAGTGATCGTATGCTGTTAGACTTGCCAAGTCTTTAGCTCTTGCAGTTGTCACCTGGCAAGTATATACTATGGACCTTTTAACTATGGCCATTTGTCATTATTAATCCCTCTGGGGTCTTTATTATGCATGATTTTATCGAGTGTAGCCTAGTCTCTGCTAATTTGCTATTGAGTTGTTTTACATCTGTTTACCGAATTTGATCGTACTTAGGAAATCTAATCAATTGTTTTGATTTACTAGTTGATTGATTTCTGAATCTAATCAACTAATCTGACTTGTTGATAAATCTGATCGCCATTTTGATTATTTTATGAATTGAATTTTTAATTGATTACTGTGTGATTGTTTAATCTATTTCTGAGTTGTTTTTGGAAATATGGAATCGAAAACTGTACTTTTGAACTACATGTTTATCTAACAACTTCTTATTCTCTATAGTTGGAATTAGGGACCAAGACAAGTGAGGTGCTTTAAAGCATCCTTCCATACTCAACCTGGTTACATAACCAATTATAGTATCCATTCCTTTAGTGTGCCAAAAACTTATTTATGAAAATGCTTTATAAGTGCATGTAGTTATGCATAGTATCAGTACTTTATAAGTGCATGTATTTCTTACTGGGCTTTCCCCGAGCTCACCCCTTCTTTTCTCTCCAGATTATTTGCAATAGATTTTCTAAGTTCAGAGGTCACTTTTTTCGTATCCTTCAGGCGATAGTTTGGACACCGTAGAGGTATACATTGTTTTACTTTTTATGTATATTTAGACCTTGTAATTACAGTACTACATTGTATTTAGATTATACAAGGGATGTAAACATATTTTGTAAACCAATTGTAAATATTTTTTTTATGTATATCGGAGTTTCTAGATTTTAAGGTTGTGATTGTTAAATAAATTCTGAGCGTGTACTTGACAGATAGCCCAACCAAGTATAATTATGTGAAATGTGATATCTGGATTGTGACATAGTAGTATTGTACACACATAGTCTGAACATATAAAAAGTAAATTTGTATACCTCTATGGTCTCTGGATAACTGCCTAAGCGACTTCCAAATGGACAGGAAACTACTGTAGATAATTTGGAAGGAAAGTAAAAGGGTGAGCTTATGCCCAGTAAGAAATATATATAAAAAAGAGTTGATACTATTCATAACTACATGCGTGTATGATAAAACATATGTCTATACAAAACATGCTCCTATACTTAGATTTATTATTAGAATAAAGTTTAGGCACTCTATTGGAAGGATACTATAATTGGTTAGGTAACCAAGCTAAGTACAAACCCTAAACCCAGTCCCTAAATCTAACTATAGGGAATTTTATATAACTTATTTAATAAATAGTTCAGAGGTTTTGTTTCCGATCAATCATTTCATAGGCAGCTTAGAAAACAATTAACAATCACGCAGTAAACAATACGAAATTTAGCTCAAACAATTGTTTTAATGAGATAATTAGTAAACAGCTGATCAGATTCAGTAAACAATGAGTAAATCAAACCAATTGATTGGATTTAGTAAACACATAGTAAAACAGTTCAGTAGCAGTATAGTGGAGACTAGGCAACACACAATATTAGCATGCAGTATAAGAATCCCAAAAGGGAGTACTAATAAGACGTATGGCCATAGTCAGTAGTGGTCCACAGTGAACAGTTGTCAGGTGACAACTATGGATGCTGAAGACATGACTAAGGTCAACAGCAACAGTACATTTGATCACTCACTCAGATAAGCATGATAAGCCCGAAGGTTACTATGAGGCCAAAAGTCTCAAAACAAATTATGAAATAGTAGAAACATTCTTTAGAAATTCACTTTAAAAATAGATCTTTAGTTAGTCCATAAATCAATCAAATCAACAATAATAGCAGCCAAAATAAAAATATTTGGCAAATATTCTTAATTCAGAATCCAGTGCTCAAAATATTTTATTTACATATAGGAATGACATCAGCACTCGTAGAAATCTTGAAAACGAGGAAAATCAATAAAACCAATCTCGAAAATTGAGTTACAAATTAGGTTGTCATAGCGACCTACATGTAACTCTTATTCATACACTTTTTTAACTTTATTTCTTTCACATTATAATCTACCCCTTGTAGTTCTAGTGTTTAGGGTTTGATTTACGAAATTTTGGCAGCAGAACAGTATGATTAATCATATCCCCTCTTGCATTGAAGCACAATTTAATAATCATCAACACAATTTCCCAATCTCAATCATTCCATAGTATTCAATCTCATATTATCCCAATTCAATTAGTATTAATGCAACATAGAATCCCTATGCTTTTTACATATATCCCTTGCCACTTGAATTCTGCCGAATCACTCACTAGCACCAGTATTTCACACCCCACTTCCAAGCTGCAAAACATCATGCAAACACAGTCAATTTACCACAGTTTAGTTATAACAAGTTTATAACTACTTGAGATCAACTACATTGCGTAGTGGAATTGCAAATCCGATCAACTTCATACCGATGCTAACACTGTAACTACCTTCAAAACACCTCCGTTTTTTGTTCTAATTTAGCCAGTAGTCTTCTATTAATTTATACAACTTCCTAGGCACCCAATTTACATCAATTTGAGCGTGAATTCCTCATGCTCTTCTCTTGGACGAAATGGCCTTCCTAATCTACACCTTCTATTTCAATGATTTAAAGTTACAAACGTGTTCTACTCAGTCTTTACATTCATTCTTCATCACTTTTGCATGACAAAACACCATACTCTTACATATACATGGTTGGCTGTAACCCTAAGGGAGAGATTGACATGATTTTAATTCAATCCAAAGCCAAATACATGCTTAAACATCTTGAACACATAGCTTAGAACCATTAAAACATGAAAAACTCAGCTTTCTCTCATCTTGCTTAGTTGGCCGAAACTAGAGGGAGCCCAAACACCAAGAAAATGGCCTCTTCTAGGTTGGATTTTGATACTATGCTGAAGAGCTGGATAGGTTTGGTAAAGACAGTTTTTGGTTTCAGTGAGTTTTTACTAATGTTTTAAGGGTTTTCTCTCTCTTCACAAGCTTTTAATGTGAGAAACAATGGTGGAAAGGTGGTGGCTGGCCTTAATGAGGAAGAAGACTAGAAATTTCATGAAAAATAAATATCTTGGTGTGGAATGATAAAAATGCCCCTTAGATAATTTTGAAAATTACAACATCCCTTTCTTTTTGATTTCTATTTAAACGTTCAGTCTAACTTCCCAATATTTTATTCACTCATAGAATATATATGTATTTAACATGTTCTAATCATTGGATAGGCCTTTGATAAGGTTTGACTTATCGAAAGGGTAAAATTACCAAAATACCCCTAACAATTAAATTGTGTAAATTTTAATTGTTGCGTATGTTTTAGTCTACCTGTGAACATGGTATAAAACTACTTCACACTAGGATTTATCTGTATTTGTCAGTAGATTTTAAGTCCATTTAGATTGATAATTATTTTTGAAAATTCTTGCAACCTATAGACTTAACTGTCATTTTTGAAATTTTTGCACGTATTTCAAAATATGCACAAACGGAGGAATTTTAAGATGAGGATTCTTACCATCTCAGTATTTCACTCTAAATATCAGTACCATAGGGTTTTATCTTCATTGAAGCAGTATAAATCCCAATAGGGCCCACAGTCCAAATCTCCATTATACCTACTAAACACAAGGTATATGAATAGTTATGAGTTAAGGAGGTAAGAGAATGAGTGTTTTGTTTTCGAAATAACCTATTTCGGCCACTAAGGAGGTAAGAGAATGAGTGTTCTGTTTTTGATCCTGTTTGTTCCATATGATTTTCTTCGATGTTTAAGCATGTGTAAGAAGTGAGGTTGAAACAAAAACATTTGAATCACACTCCTTTAGTTTCGACCAAGAGGGCTGGTGAGTGTATAAGAGAATGAGTGTTCTGTTTTTGATCATGTTTGTTCCATATGATTGTTCTTCGATGTTTAAGCATGTGTAAGAAGTGAGGTTGAATCAAAAACACTTGAATCACACTCCTTTAGTTTTGACCAAGAGGGCTGGTGAGTGTATGTTGCATGGCTTCATATGAAACTGATGTATATATGATGTAGACAATATGAGGAGTATGAATATACTGTTCAATTTGCAAAATACCTAGTGTAGAATGATGCTATGTTTTCAGACAAGATGAGTTAGTAAGGTTATAATGCTTAATTTTATAGATTAATGGTTCTAGAATACAGTACTAATGAATATAAGACTGATGCTAAAGTCAGATTCGAAAAAAGAAGTGTTTTAACTGTAGTTGTAGTTCTGGCATCTGGTATGAAGTAGACCAAAATTGCTGTTGTAATAGGAAATATAAAAGATCTATAAGTGTACTACATGCTTTATAAAAGAAGTACAAGCAATTGACTATGTTTACACTGTTTTCTACAGCTCCGAAGTAAATTAGGGGTGTTGGGAAGTAAGCGAATACATGCTCACTTACCTATGCATTGCTATTGTTTTGGTGATATTGAACTGCATTGTGATTAGAATTGGTAAGAGACATATATGGAAGACGTAGGTGATATCATGGTCTATTTTAAATGATTATGGTTTTATGAAAAATAATGACATTGATCGTTTATGGTTTGAAAGAAGAATTTATGTTTTCGATTCATTGATGTTTCCAAAGTTGGATTTTTAATTGTCTGTGCTTTTGAAATGATTGACGTTTTAAGATTGAAATAGTATGACTGTATTAAAATCAATTGATTTTGGGTATTTGAACTGTGTTTGACTTGTAGGAGGGTTAAGGTAGGCTATACCGTTATGCTGTCGAAATTTCGTAAAACGATTCCATAGATCATAAACTGCTATTGAAAAACTAACCAGTATAGATAAGGATACGAAAAAGTTAAGGATTTGTTAGATTGGCATCATGCATGTTAGTCTATATAAGTTTGTAGCTCTGCTTTGAAAATGATTAATAATAATTTTAATCTTTTTCGAGAAACCAATATGTTTTAGAATTATTCTTATACATAAATAAAATATTTTGAGCACTTGTTATGGCTCTGAGAATATTTTATATCATATATGCTTTTACTGAATGTTATTATTTTGAACATAACTATTATTGATTTTGAAGGTTTAAGAAATGTATAAATGGAAAGTTTTTGAATCAAATTGATTATTGTAAGTGACTCCGATTGTTTATGCACTATTTTGAGACTATTTTATGAACTATATGATTTTGAAATGTTTATGAACTATTTTGAAACTGTTGGCTCCCCACATTACCCTTGTGGTAATCATGCTATCTTGCTCTGGTTCTAGCTCTGAATGTTGTTTAACTGTGACCCAGTTATCAGCATTCGCAGTTGTCACCTAGTCAGTGTACACTGTGGGCTCTTTTATGACTATGGCCACATGTCCTCTGATTCCGATATATTCCTTACGTGGGATCTTTGTATGATTTGACTGGGATGGGATTATTGCCAGGTCTCCATTGTATCGACTTTGATTCTAAATGATTCTAATCCTGAATCTGATATCAATTTTGACACTGATTCTTAATGACTAAATCTGATATCAGTTTTGATATTGAACCTCAACTATTGAATTGGTATTGGTTTTGACACTGCTTTTGAATGATTGAATTTGATATCATTTTTTATATTGTTCTTTTGAAAGCTATTTAAAATCTACTGATATTGAATATGAAATCGTATCGTTCGTACTACTTATTGATTTTGAAATGGAAGTTTATTGGTTTTGAAAACGAAATGTCTGATCTGCATGCATTGATTCTGACATGAGTTTTAGGACTTTAAGATCATTTGATATCAATATTGAAATGCCTATGAAATACTTCTTAGTAAACTTTTTGTAAGAACCTAGGGATTGAGACATGTGAGGTGCTTCAAAGCATCCTTCTATATTCAACTCGATATCCCTAACTGATTATAGTGATTCCTTCCTTCGAGTTGTCCGTTATTGTCTATGTCTGAGTGTTTATTAAACGAAAGATTATCATTGATTGTGTACTATTATAAGAGCCTCGCCCGTCTCACCAGGCCGTTGGCGAGCATCCTCTTGGCAACCCACACGCCTCAGGTTTACTCTTACAATCTTCAAGGCCTCGTCCATTCCAGTGTGCCGTCGGCGAGCATCCCCTAGGAGTTCCACACTCCCAGGTTTGCCTTGACAGCAAGAGTAGGCGGTCGCCCAACACTCACTAACAACATATTGTCCACTCTGGGCGGTCGCCCACCTTCACGGCTTTGTCCCAAGGCTCCTGAAAAACTCAGGATTAATGCCTTGAGCGCGTTTGTTGAGGCTCGAACCCTGGTACCCTTAAGTACCCGAGCCTTACACTCATGTTACCATTGAGACTCAATGGTAACATGAGTGTAAGGCTCGGGTACTTAAGGGTACCAGGGTTCGAGCTGCAGCAAACGTGCTGAAGGCATTAATCCTGAGTTTTTCAAGAGCCTTGGGACAAAGTCGTGAGGGTGGGCGACCGCCCAGAGCGAACAATACGTTGTTAGTGAGATGGTAACATGAGTGTAAGGATCGGGTATTTAAGGCTACCAGGGTTCGAGCCTCAGCAAACGTGCTCAAGGCATTAATCCTGAGTTCTTCAGGAGCCTTGAGATAAAGCCCTGAGGGTGGGCGACCACCCAGAGCGGACAATACATTGTTAGTGAGTGTTGGGCGACTGCCTACTCTCGCTGTCAAGGTAAACCTGCGGAGTGTGGAACTCCTAGGGGATGCTCGCGGACGGCCCACTGGAATGGGTGAGGCTTTGACGATTGTAAGAGTAAACCTGGGGTGTGTGGGACGCCTAGGGGATGCTCGCCGATGACCTGGTGAGACGGGCGAGGCTCTTACAATAAGATCTATGACCATAGTCTATAGGGCATCCTCGGTGTACACTTGCTAGGTGACTCCGGGATTGCTGATAACTTGGTAAGTCAATCAGCCACGTGACAATAACAGTAACAGTAAACACGTGAGCATGATATGGAGCCTAACAGTCTCAAAATATTACATTTATGATGAAAATATCTTTAAGGAATTCAAATCAAATATCATTTAAATTTTTAATAAAATTCTAAAAAGGTATATTAAATCACATTTAACAGTACAGTAAAACAGTCGATAAAATATTCATGTCTTAGTGAGAAAATTTATAAATTTTCAAAATATTTGTAATATAATTCAAAGGTCGTATTTAACATCTCACTTTAATAAGATTTAATGACATGAATATTTAATGAATAATTTTCGATAAGATTTCCATTTATGGAAAATATTGAAAATAAGTTCCAAAATCTACAATTTCACTCATTCCGTGCTCATAAAATATTTCAAGATATTTTAAAATTTTTGGAGGGATTTTTTGGCAGCATGATAGATGCAATTACTCTAATCCCTTGCACTTAAAACACAGTATTTTGCCAGCCGTAAACCACATATTTGCATGATTTTCAAAGGCAATTCCATACCACATAATTTTATAAAATTATACTTATCAAAATCATGCATTCGATATATCCCTATGGCTTACATACTCATCCCTTATCTGTCTTATGTTATCGAACTTCTCAATAGCACCACTTTCGATTTATTCCTCCCGGTTGCAAAACATGTTGTCAACAATATTAATTCATTTAATTCCTTACCAATTGCCACTATATATATATATATATATATACACACACACACACACACACTTGAATTTAAATCTTTTTCAACTCCATCCAAATTACATTAACATTGTTGTATTATTTCTTGTCCATAAATTTCCCAAATGCCCCACATTTGATCTCAAGAAATATGCTTGATTCATTCATTCATTTATTCAAAATTTCGTTTCTTTTCTCAATTCCAATTTCAGTTTTTTTTCATTAACCCATATGGTTGCTTTGACCCAGAGCACTTTAAGGTCCCTCATCCCCAATCATTTATATATATATATTATATATATATATATATATATATATATATCTATATATATATATATATATATATTTCTTATTTAGTCTTTTTAAATACTCCTTGTTATCCTAGTATAAAGTTTTTCTTAGCTTCATTCTCAGCAGCCATACCATGAGCTGTTAATGCCAATGTTTGCCTAGTTTTCATTCTTCAAACATTTCTCTTTTCATGATTTCTTTTCTATTCATTCAAACATTTCTTCAAACAAATTTCAATCATTAATTTTCGTCATTAACCAGCCCAAGCTATGGCCGGCCATACCACTATTCACGTTATTCTCTGTTTTGGAACATCACCAAGTCAATTCCATGGTTTCACAAATTATCATTCCATCTAACTCCAATCAAGTCTCCTCTTCATTCTTTATTAATCTCTGTCAACTTAGATCAAAATCACCCATTTCTTTTTTTTTTCTATCATAGTCGAGACCTTAAATTTCCATTACACTTTATTTTTCCTCAATCTAAAGCATAAATCAGATTTTCTATGCATAAATAAATAAAACCCATGGCTGAAATAAAGGAAACATTACCGAATCTCACCTTCCTTCACTGCCGAACTGTTCAGCCACTTAATTTTACTTCGGTTTTCCTTCTTTCCAGCTTACAAATTCCAAAGTTTAAGAGTTCTAAAGATGAAGGTTGATGGATGTTTTGGGGATGAAACAAGATGAATTCGGTGGAAAACATAGAAAGAACGAGAGGAAAGCATGAGGAAAATGCAGAGAAATGACGCAATGGGGGGAGTAGAAAAAGGAAGTCGGTTCTGGGTTGAAACAGAGAAGGTGATGTACTCTTTGTTAATATATCATCCAATCATATGGCGCCACATGTACCACATGTTTATTTTAACTAAATTCTCCCTTAACATGTCTATATTTACAATTATACCACAATAATATCTAATAAATTTTCAATTTCAGAATTTAAATTTTATTTTAATTAAATTTAATTTATTTAATTAAATAATGGTCAAATATTGACCATTTGACTATTCTCCTATGTTAAATGATCATTTTGCCCTAGGTTATGAAAAATCTTGATAATTTCGCTTTAATTGCTGAAGTCGTAAAAACTATGTAATTGGACTCTAAAATTTATAATTCCAGCACCAATAAATCACATTTAATGTATCTTAATGAATGGCGGTAGTTTTGTTGCCGCGCAGTGTACAGATAATGAGAAATTAAAATTTTACCCCTTTTTGATCGCCAAGGAAATTTTCCAATCAAACAACCTTTTTCGATCAATCTTTTGGCACTATAATATTCTTCTTTTTATATAGATTATCATGATATTTTTATTTTGTCCCAACTCATTTTAATATGGGCATAATTTATGAAAATGCCCTCGGGATGTAACTGTCATTTTTCAATTTGTTTCCAAAATTCTCAAAATAATTCCAAATGACATAAAATTATTTTTATGGCTCCAAATAATTATTTTATATTTATTTCACCCATTGTACACTATATTATCAATCTTGAATCCATCGAAACCATAAAATTTAAAGTGGGGTCCACATAACCAATTCACTTAATTTCACCAAATAAATTAATTTTAGTAATTAAATAATTACAAAATATCCTGTACAGTACAGTAGAATCGGGTTTCACATTTTCTCCCCACCTTAGGAAATTCGGTCCTCTGAATTTCGCTTAATTTAGGAAGTACAACTATTATAGGTACTTTTCTTCCTTATATAGTTTCTAACTTTCAATTAATCTTTTCTTTAAAATGATACTGTCATTATACTTTCACAGTCTGAATTTCCTTTAAACCACCACATTCCATTTTCACAATTTATTTGTACTCCCTAAAATTTCTTAACAGTTTGGGAGTTAACAATTTTCACTTCTCTTCACATAATAGGTGATTCACACATTTATCACGTATTATCTCGTTTGGTGCCAAGCCAATATTAATTTGTGACTATCATTTAAACAATTTTAATCAATAGTATGTAATTGTTCCAGTAGCTTTTTAAATCTAATGCACTCGCTCTCAATATATATCATTAAGCGTCTACATAATGCGCTCAGATATTTATATTAATACGAAGTGCTGCTGATAGTAAATTTGGAATCCCAAAGCCCTTTTGCTATTTTCTAAAAGCATGTGGCAAATCAGGAATCCCTATCACATGTAACGCTCACTGGAACTTCACATACATTCATATCGTTTCATAAATAT
The DNA here is from genome assembly GCA_031772115.1 of Heritiera littoralis. Lineage (NCBI taxonomy): Eukaryota > Viridiplantae > Streptophyta > Magnoliopsida > Malvales > Malvaceae > Heritiera > Heritiera littoralis. Next base: position 8,891,966 of record JAPDPK010000015.1, read on the forward strand.
TTTTCGACTATGGCACTCGGGAGATCAAGAAACCTGGTGATGAAAAAGTGAATCAATTTGGTCAATTAGTCTACAATCACTTCTATAACATCATAGTTCCTTTAGATTCTTTATTATTCCACAATAGTCATTTTCACATTAATTTAGTTAAAGCTGTACTTCCCTTGCAAACTTTAATATTAACCATCTCTTACAGTGAATGAAACGTTAAGTAATAATTTTCTTCGATATCTCTTTTTATACAGTATTGCCATTACCTCCCGTATTCTTTTGGTACATTCAATATCACTTAATTGTAGGATGTACCTGGGGATGTAATCTTTTCACAATTCAAATTCTGTAATTGAAATTATCAAAATACCAGTTTCGTCTCCACATTACTTATACAATTTCACAATTTCCAAGATATATTTATCCATTTTCATAACTGGCAGTAAATCATTTATATATTCTTCTAAATATAACTAATTTCATGTGTTAAATCTGGCTTGATCTTAAATCTAGCCATAACCACATGATAGTCAGAGAGAATCATATTCAATTTTAGATTGGGAACTATCTCGTAATTCGTGTTCCCTAACCCTCATATGACTTATCTTTTAATACATTTTCATCTTTTCACATTAATCATTTTAGTTGCTTTTCCAAATGGTATTGTACTTCACTGTTAAAATCTTTTAACAATTTTGAATACTATATTCATACATATTCATCCATTTCCATTTTATTTTCTTACATATTTGTATCATATCAATGAAGCAGCCAATTCCACAAACTCCTCAACAATTCATTTATATTATTCAAGTAAACCTCGTAAATTTCATACCTCAATCACTATATTTTAATCTCACTCACTAAGCAGTAACCTCTATTTTAGACAATTCAATGTTCACTTTATCATTCAAGACCACACGTCTCTGAAAGCATATGGTTCAGTTAGAACTCATATTTACTGAGCTTAACAATAAAATTTTCAGTTTCCATAAGTCTGTGGAATTATTCAAGGATGCTGTTAATATTCTTCAAATGAGTTAAAATATATTCACACCTCATGGTTACATGCCATTTTAATTTATTTATATGCAATTGAAATATCCCTTTCATTAAACTCACATACATTACAAAATATTTCATTAATCCCTTAAGTACCACAAGAAACTCATAAAAGTTATACTGAGTTTCTAAACATCATCTTATGAGCACCGGTTTGTAAGCTTTTTATCCAGTAACATCTTGTTCTGAGATTGATCTTAAAACTCCATATACATCATTGAGTGGATCAAGTAAAACATCAATCCCGAACAAATGAATATTCATTCTCAATAATAATACTATTGAACATTTAGAATTGGATTCACAATCATAAGCTATTCTTATTATTTCAAACCACATCATCTGTGTTTTCACCAGTTACACTAATAGATGGGTTCTTTATTCATTAATCTCTGAAATAATTTCTTAAACTCTTCAGACTCTTTCATGTTCTTCGGTAAGAGCTTATAAATAGATTTCGTGTTGTGAATCGAGTCAATAATCTCTCGAATCCACATTACTCCGAAAATTTATTTAGAAATTCATCTGGTAAATTTTGAATCATAAATTTCATACCACGTTGGACGCTTCGTCTCTACATCCTGCAAATCCACTATGTATTTTAAAACACATATGTGTAACTTTCAAATCATTTAACATATATTTCACGTCGATTCACTTATTTATTTCTCATTTCATATTATACCATTCAATTATGGTGAGAAATAACACACTAAGTACAATAATTTCACTAATCCATTTCACAGCTAGCCTATTCCTTTCTATAATTCACTTTGAAATCATATTCATTTAATAAACTCAGGTTAGCTGTCATTCTCCTTTTCTCTTGCAATAACTTTACAGTTCTTATACACACTTCCCAAATTTATAATACTCCGACCAGTAAACCATTCTGTAAAGCATATTTCAAAATATTTTGATTCTATAAATATCTGATTTATACTCATAAGTAACAGAAAGAGATATATATAGAACCAGAATTAACAGCACTAATATTGAATCATCAATACACAATTCACCTTTTCAGTTACACTCAGTAAGTGTATCACCTTTCATAATATTCAATAATCCCTAACCAAATACCTCATCTTTTCATGTTTAATTCATGCCCTATAGAATCCACAACAGGGCCAATTGTCTCGCAACCTCCCATAGTATACACTCCGGGTCATATTTACTCATCAAAGTATAGGTGGGGTTAGTAGTAGGGATCATTCTACATGTAATACATTCTTTACACCATTAGTTACTCTACCACAATCAGTCAATTCCAAATCAATTTAGTCTACTATGATTCAGAAGAATTATTTTGATATAGGGGCATATTCGTAAATTCCCAGTTCACTTCTCCCTCATTAAGGTACATTTAAAAAGGTGATCTTAAGATCTTTCTAATGATATCACATGCACTTAAATATCATCATTTTAAAATCTGGGTTCGATCCGGATAGAGAAGTCTTGGTGGGGCCCTCACCGAGTTCCTCTCTGTACCTTACTGTAAAGACCTTCTCTAAGATTAATAGCTCACCTAGTTCATGTAAAATTCTTGGGTTACGATCCCTTTTTAATAACCTTTAATTCATAAACTTCCACATCATTTTAAATACTTAACCCAATTTTCAGTCACTTGATTCATTTATACTTTCAGATTATACAATACTACAGGGGATGTTAACTATTTTTGACACTTTCTATTCCAAAGGCATCAACAGACATCAGGCCAACCTTGGTCTGATACCATTAAATCTATAGTTGTCTAAATATACAGTACATAACATATTTTTACACATTTCTTACGATTGGGCTGTCTGTGATGCCTTTAACACTTAAACAGTAACAGTAATAAATAATAAACATTTATTTGATTGATAAATTCAGAATATGTAAATCTTACAATATCTCTTATTTCTTTACATCCCCTGTTTCTACTTTACAATTCAAGTAGTACTGTACAATTTATCTAAAGTATAAAAGAAAGTACAAAAGAAAGTACAAATACCTCCCAATCTGACTCAAGTAGTCTTAGTAAATAGATATCAGTTGATCCTTAAGGCTTATCCCCCTTTTTAATCTCTAAAATATCATGTGGAGTTGGAAAAATAAAGGGGTGAGTGAAACGTACTCAGTAAAGGAATCATATGCAAGACTGATATAACGAAATCTATTTGCTGAAAAACATTATTTTTTCCTATTAGCTCACTAAGCACAGTAATGGAAGGATACTATAGCCGGTCGGGAAATCCAGATGGAGCATGAAATGTATTTTGAGATACCTGTCTTGTCCCGAAAACCCAGAGCGACTATAGGGAGTAATTTATAAATCGTTATGATATAACAGTTTAAGACTCATTTCTCAATAAATATAAATGGATAAACCATTTACTTCTCATTACTTCAGTAACAGTTCAAAACACGTGACAATATAGTAGTAAAGGAGTACAGTGAGCAATAGGTGTAAAACGATAAAAACAATTTACAGTCACTTCAGTACAGTATGTCATAATTATCTAGAAAATTAGTGGATAAACAGTTCAGTAATTATTTCTAATTTTACAAATAATTTCATAATATTCTTTTCCATCAACAGTAGTTTTCAGTACGGTTCAGTAAAACGGTTAACAGTAATTATCAGTTTAGTAACCGTAAACAGTAATTCAGTAAAATAGTAACTGTAGTTCTCAATTCGATAAAGCACTCAACAGTGAATCACAATTCAGTAGTAATCAATAGTAGTTCACAGTTTCAGTAAAACAAAATTCAGTGATTCATAGTGCAGTATCAGTAAACAATAGGCGGAGACATCTAGGCATTATCCTCAATATATCATGCTATAATCCCTGTAAGGAAACAGTAACAGTAAACAGTAAGATCTATGGCCATAGTCTATAGGACGTCCTCGGTGTACACTTGTCAGGTGACTCTCGGACTGCTGATAACTTGGCAGGTCAATTAGCCATGTGACAGTAACAGTAACATTAAACGCGTGAGCATGATATGGGGCCTAACAGTCTCAAAATATTTCATTTATGATGAAAATACCTTTAAGGAATTCAAATCAATTATCATGTAAATTTTTAATAAAATTCCAAAAAAGTATATTAAATCACATTTAACAATACAATAAAACAATCGATAAAATATTCATGTCTTAGTGAAAAAATTTATAAATTTTCAAAATATTTGTAATATAATTCAAAGGTCGTATTTGACATCTCACTTTAATAAGATTTAATGACATGAATATTTAATCAATAATTTTCGATAAAATTTCCATTTGTGAAAAATATTGGAAATAAGTTCCAAAATCCACAATTTCACTTATTAATTTTCATCATCGTCAACCCAGCCAAGCTATGGCCGGCCATACCACTATTCACGTTATTCTCTGTTTTGGAACATCACCAAGCCAATTCCATGGTTTCACAAATTATCATTCCATCTAACTCCAATCAAGTCTCCTCTTCGTTCTTTATTAATCTCTGTCAACTTATATCAAAATCACCCATTTCTTTTCTTTTTTTTCTATCATAGTCGAGACCTTAAATTTCCATTACACTTTATTTTTCCTCAATCTAAAGCATAAATCAGATTTTCTATGCATAAATAAATAAAACCCATGGTTGAAATAAAGGAAACGTTACCGAATCTCACCTTCCTTCACTGTCGAACTGTTAAGCCACTTAATTTTACTTCGGTTTTCCTTTTTTCTAGCTTACAAATTCCAAAGTTTAAGAGTTCTAAAGATGGGATACAAACTGGACAAAGGTTGATGGATGTTTTGGTGACGAAACAAGATGAATTCGGTGGAAAACATAGAAAGAACGAGAGGAAAGCATGAGGAAAACGCAGAGAAATGACGCAACAGGGGCAGCAGAAAAAGGAAGTCGGTTCTGGGTTCAAACAGAGAAGAGAAAGTCCTATTTTGTTAATATATCATCCAATCATATGGTGCCACATGTGCCACATGTTAATTTTAACTAAATTCCCCCTTAACATGTTTATATTTACACTTATACCATAATAATATCTAATAAATTTTCAATTTTAGAATTTAAATTTTATTTTATTTTCATTAAATGTAATTTATCTAATTAAATAATGGTCAAATATTGACTATTTTACCCTAGATTATGAAAAATCTTGACAAATTTTGCCTTTAATTTTTGAAATCGTAAAAACTATATAATTGGACTCCAAAATTTATAATTCCAGTACCAATAAATCAAATTTAATGTATCTTAATGAATGGAGGTGGTTTCGTTGCCACGCGGTGTACCGATAATGAGAAATTACAATTTTACTTCTTTTTGACCGCTAGTGAAATTTTCTAATCAAACTACCTTTTTCGATCAATCGTTTGGTACTATAATATTCCCCTTTTTATATAGATTATCATGATATTTTTACTTTGTCCCAACTCTTTTTAATATAGGTGTAATTTATGAAAATGCCCTCGGGACGTAACTGTCATTTTCAAATTTGTTTTTCAAAATTCTCAAAATAATTTCAAATGACATAAAAATTATTTTATGCCTCCAAATCATTATTTTATATTTATTTCACCCACTGTACACTATATTATCAGTCTTGACTCCATCAAAACCATAAAATTTAAAGTGGGGCCTATATAACCAATTCACTTAATTTCACCAAATAAATTATATCTTAGTAATTAAATAATTACAAAATATCCTATATAATACACTAGAATCGGGTCTTACAACTATCACGTATAGAAATGTATATAGGATTCATGTATAAAGTTCGCATGATATCTGTTCTTTTATATATGTTTCTTACTGGGCATAAAGCTCACCCCCTTTTACTCTCACAGATTATTTGAAGTAAGTTGATACCGAATTAGGAGTATTTGGGAGTATTCCTTCGAGACTGTTGGTTATACATTGGAGGTATACTTTTGTACAATATTTATGTATTCAGACAGTATATGTATAGTACTATGTTGTACTTTTCTTTAGTACATTGAGATGTAAAATCGTAAAGTACTGAATGTCAATTATAGTCTTATTTGCTTAGTATAGACTTGAAAATATAATGGTTTATGTTTGATGAAATTGACATAGGAGGTAATATGACTAAATTAGAACTTGTATGATGTTGATTAACAATGTAAGCTAAGTAAGTTTAAGCTTAATTCGGTAAATGTGACACTGCACACAACCTAACTCAATGAAATGAAAGGAAAAAGTTAGTACGTATTTTAATGAATGAAGCATGACATAAATAGGTTCCTTTTCTAAAGAGGAAGGATCTTTTAGCTTTCATTTCTGTCCAAGCTCTGTTCATTTATGTTATGCCTCATCCTTTTCTTATTTAATTATATCCTGGTAACGCCCAGATACTTGACTAATCATGTCAAGAGCATTGTACTTAGTGATTAGTCTGGTTCACACCAAATACTTAGTGGCAAACTCACAGTTACCTTCGTGGATGTAGGCTCATTATCGAACCACCTAAATCCTAGTGTCTCTCTTTCTACTTACTTTGTTCACACTCTGCAACAATTATTGCTTTCAATGAGAGTCGAACTTAAGGTTAAGGCAAGTTAGCCTATAGTAACTTGATTGAATTCATGACGCCATCCAAGAGAAGGGCTAGCAATAAAGAAAGCGACTCTACATCCTTTAAGAGATCTCAAGGATGGAAGGAAATAATAGTGATCTTCAACTCTTAAGAACAAGCAGATGACAATACTTGCAACAGTAATCTATTGGTGATTATAGCTATCATCATTAACTTTAACCTAAAAAGGGTCTTTTTTCCTTAGCAGCAACGCATTGAATGTACTTTGTTATAAGGCTACAAGTAAGATAGGATTAATAGAAAATCATTTAAGATCATTCTAAGAACGACAACATCTTGTAAAGTACCTTGGTAAGATAAAAGGCATAATCACCTAACCTCTCACTTTGAAAGATGAGTCTCGTGAAGCAATGACCATGGCAAAACTTGTGATTGTGAATTCTCCCTCCCCTTACAATGCAATTCTTAGATGTTTTAGCCATTATAAGTTGGAGGCTATTGGATCAATATTCCATGGAATGGTTAAATTCTCAACTTCCAAAGGAATCGAAATAATAAGGAAGGATGACATGCCAACAAATGGATGTTATGCCGTTAACATTGAGCAACAAGAGGAGGAAGGAGAGACTCGACTCGTAAATGACCTTGACACCAAGAAAATGTTAGAAAAGGCTAAAGCCAAGCTTGAGGAATGTGAGAACTGTTTACATTGTACTGTACAAGAGTTCATAATTATTTATTTATTTTTGTATATTTTTGTAAATTATAAGTAAATAGTAGTATGGGTCGCACTTGAATTTTAATACTCAGATGTGTGTGTATGACTGAAGAAACAGTGAACAGAAGGTGTAATAATTATATTATGGAAAATTTGAGGCCAAAATACCTCATTTGCATTATTTTGGGATGTATGACAAACAAATTAGAAAATGATGGTTAGTCCCAAGGGTATTTTCATAAATTGTACCCAAACTAAAATGAATTTGGACGAAGTAAAAATATCATGATATTCTACATGAAAAGGTGTTTAAGATAGTATCAATAGATTTATCAAATCAGTGGTTAAATTGGAAAATTTCACTGGCGGTCTGTTAGGGCTAAATTCGTAATTTCACACAATCGATGTACCGTGTATCGACGAAACCACTTTTATTCATCAAAATACATCTAATAAGAGTATTTGGTGATGGAATCTGAAATTTTGGAGTGCAATTACATAGTTTTTACAATTACGGAAGCTTAAGGGCAAAATTGTCTGAAAATCTCATAACTAGGGGCATTTTAGTCATTTCACCCCTTTCTAGAAGAGTCTTTATAATTCTTCATCCATCTTGGCCGGCCACTATTCACCTTCTTCCTCCCTTGTTCCCCCGCCGTTGAAGAAAAGAAAATAGAAAGAAAGAAAAATTTCCATATCTTGCAAACTAGCCAAAATTTCAACAAACTTACAACTAGGAAATTGTTCTATTCTCTCTCCTCTTTCTAACCATCCCTATAACTCATCAAATAAGTGACAAATTTGGAGATAGGAAGCCTTGAAGTTTCGGTCAAGGTATGGTCTTCACTATCCATGGTGTTTCATTTAATTCTAATGGTGTAGGAAGACTAAGTTAAGTACTCTAAACATGTTGGTAGCATTAGATTTGATTAAATTGAACAAAATAAAATGATGCCATTGAAAGGGGGGTTTTGGCCAAGCTTCGTACTTCATGGATTCATAGTGTTTCATGCATGAAATGGATGCCAAAATGATGAATGAGCATGGTAGAACAAAGAATATGGCATGAAATTGTTGAAATTCCTTAAGGTGTGCATGATGGTAGATTCGGCCTAGGCAAGGGGACCCATGTTCATGACTGCATTTGAGGGTTTAGAGGTGCCATTAGACTGTAGAAATTACAAGGAGTCTACCGGTGCGATCAGATTTAAAATCCTACTTAAAAAGGAGAAGTGTTTTAGTACCGATAGAAAATATACTGCATAAATATTTGCAATGTACAATGTGGCTGCAATTGAGCATGAATAATAGCTTATAAATAAGTATTAAATGAGCTAATATTTTTGGTAAAATTATCTGCAGCCCGGGAGTATTGGAATACACGTGGTGCAATCGAGAAGGTCAATTAAATCAAACAGGTAAGGGATGTGTGTGTAGTCTGTAGGGATATTTCGAATGCATGATTTCAATGCAAATAAATTTATGAGAATATCTGGAAATGAAATCCCATTGGAAACTGTGGTTTTTGGCTGGTATTATACTATGTTGAAAGTGCAGGGAGGCTAGGATATTCGCAGCCGTTATGCTATTGAAATTTCTTAGAAAATTTTACAAAATTGTCATGAAATATTTTACTGCATTATTGATTTACTTCCTAGCCTTAGAAATGTGATATTTAATATTTTTCATAATATATGAATTTACCGAAAAATATTATTTAAATATTCGTGGCACCGAATTTAATGAAAGTAAAGCTACTGAAAATTTCTTCTAAGTGTTTTACAGTGTAATATGTGGTTAATAAAGTGAAGTGTTGAAAAGTGAATATTTTATAAATTATTTTCATTATAATATTCATTGTATTACAAATAAAACCTTTATGGACTGACTAAAGATTTTACTTATTTTATTGATTTCCATAAAGGTGATACGATTGTGTGAATATTATTTTGAGACTGATAGGCCTCGTATCATGCTGATATGTGATATGTGAAGCTGTTGATATTGATCCTATCTTCAGCTTTCCGGTTAACACCTAATCAGTGTACTACTGAGGATAATTATAGACTATGACCATAGATCTCATGAGATGATTTGTGATAACCGTAAATTTTCCATTTATTGGAAATAAATATTGGAGAAAATAAATCAGTGGAAATAAATAAAATTGTGAGAACGGGATATTGGTAAAAATCCCGAGAATTGAGAAAGGAATGGATGGTGGAAATCCGAGTAAAGGAAAATTAAATCGGAAAAATAAGGTTGGAATTATGGAAAATAAAGAAGAGAGGAAAATTTAATTTGGATAAATGGAAATCCAAATTAAATAAGAAAATAAGAAATGAAAGAGAAATACGTTTATATAATTTATAATTTATATAAACGTATTTTTATACAAATACATATGTATTGAAATACTATATAGTATATTTTAATATACATTAGTATATATATATATGCATATATACTATTTAGTAAATTTAAATAATACATATGTATATAAATATGATATTTTATGTATATATATAGATATATATATACATATATAAGAAATGTAAATATTAATTTACATTAAAGTTTAAAAAAATATATAAAGGCTATTTAAATTTAAAATATATTAATATATATATATACACACACACACACACACTAGGTATATATTTTGTAATATACAATATATATTTTTATATATAATATATATTGAACTATATTATATATGAAAGAATATATGTATAATATATAGTATATATTATATGTATAAAATATATGTTATAGTATATAGTATATAGTATTATACTAAATAAGGAAATGAGAGAAAAACAAAAATAGAAAGAAAAAAACCGAAGGAAAGATCAGGAGGATCCCGACCCTCCCCAGCCAGAGGCCGACGGTGGCAGAGCTGCCACCTCCGGCGAGGGATAAAGGAGGAGGGAGAGAGAAGGATCATGCTGGTGACGAAAAACGGAAGGAAAACAGAAACGGAGAAAGAAAATCCGGCGGAAGCTGAGAAAAGAGGAAAAATAAGAAAATGGTGGTGCCGGCAGAATTGGCCACCGCCACTGCCACTGAAGCTTCGCCGGAGGAAGAGGAAGTGGAAGAGGTAGGAGGCCACCGATGAGGTGGAGAACGGCGGAGGAGGGATGACGAAGAGGCAGAAAGAAGCCAACCTAAACCGAGTCGATCCGTCGCCGTGCCGTCGATCCAGATCGAACGGAGGCCAGATCTAGCTTCACCGTTGCGTCGACCAGCTGAGGAGCCGCCGAACCGCAGGAGAACCGACCACCGGAGAAGAACCGGCAACGAGGGGAAGGTGACTGGTCTGAACCGATCTGATCGGAAAAAGAAAGGAAAAAAAAAGAAAAGAAAAGAAAGAAAGAAAAAAGAAAAGAAAAAGAAAAAGAGAAAAAGAAAGAAAGCAGAAAAAGAAGAAAGAGAAAGAGAAAGAGAAAAGAAAGAGAAAGAGAAAGAGAAAGAGAAAAGGAATTCCGAGAATTTGAAAAATTTTCGAGAATTTGGAAATTACGAGAAATCCCGGGAATTACGGGAATCGGTTATAAATCTCGGAAAGTGTTAAATTATTTAAATAATTTATTTATTTAAATAAATTGAGAAAAATTCTAAAATTTAGAATTTAATTTTCAAAAAATTCCCTCGATGACCGAGACGATGGAATTGGGTGAGATGAACACGGGCGCGACCTTTGAGAGGTAGTCGCCGACCCGAGACAGGTAAGGGAGACACGTGCCGCCTGTAAGGATATTCGGCCACATGTTTTTAATTATGCATTTAAATTTTATAAATGCAATTGAAAATGATTGGTTGAAATTGTGGTGATTTATCGGTTTGAAATTGTGATGAAATACTAGTTGAGAAAGATATTGTATTTTTTGTGCAGGAGGCTAGCCAATAAGCAGTCGATATACTGCCGAAAAATTATCGAAACATTATTGAAATTTACCGAAAATCATCGAAAATCATAATAATGATTTGATTTCACAAGAAACGACTTTCAGACACGAAAATCGAGAAATCTTGTATTTTTCATAAAACATGAATATAATAATATTTCATTTTAAAATATTCATGTTTTTGAGAATGGTGAAAAGGAAATCACCGAAAATTCACCAGTAGGTGATAATTCACGTGAAACGAGATGAAAATGAAAAAGATTGAAGTGAATACTTTTATAAACATTCTTAAATATTCACTTGATTTAATATAAAACCTTTATGGTTTTAATTATAAAATAATTAATTATGAAAAATTCCATAAAGGTTAAGAAATGATGGAAAACTATGATTTCGAGGCTAAAGGTCTCTACACGTATTTTTAGAAGGAAACATGGTTACAAGATTTATGAATTTGGAAAATAAATATTATTGTTCCATAAATTATGAAATCATGTGAATTTAATTTCGAAAATTTTGAAAACCATGTTTTCGAGTGAAAGCATGGAAAAGCGTGCATATGTGTTTTACGGTAGAAAAAGGACAGTTTTTCCCTTCTATATTTTACAATGAAGATTTTGCAAACTGTTTTCACCGTATGGAAAACACGATTTATACCTTTATGAAATAATTTGAAAAATGTTATTTATTCTATAAATTTCATAAAGGTTATGATATTTACATGTGAGCCTTATGGATATTTGTGAATTAATTTGATTTACGGTGTTTAAAATCCATAAAAGGCTATGGTACAGTTTACATTGTTTTGAGACCTAGGCCCCGAGTTTCATGCATCACACTTATACTGTTATTGTCACGTGGCTGATTGACCCGCCAGTCATCAGTGTCTCGGATGTCACCTGGCAAGTGTACACCGACAATACCATATAGATCATGGCCATAGATCATTTACATACTGTTACTGTGTCCCTTCGGGGATGATTACTGGTCCATTATTGGACGATGATAGCATGATTTAATTGTGGGTGATGCCTAGTCTCACATACTGATTACTGTTTATTGAAAGGATTTACAGAATCCTATTTACTACACTGTACTGTTTACTGTACTGAACTACTGTTCACTGTTTTACGGTTTACTGTTACTGATGAAAAACCGTACCAAAACACTGTTTACTAAACTGTACTGTTTACTGAAATGGTAGCCACTGATTATTGTTTTACTGAAAAGAAAGCTACCATTTACTGTTTACTGAACTGAAAGCTACTGTATACTGTTTTCTGAACTGGTAGCTAGTGTTTACTGTCTACTGATTGAGCTGTATCGAATTACTTTTTTGTTGAATATACTGTTTTACTGAACTGTACGATACGGTTACTGATTTGAAAAGAGAAATAAATGTTTATTTTAAAAGAATAACATAAGAATTATTTCTAAGATAGAAATAATCGCAAAAGTGTTTATCCAATTATTGGATATTTGCGAACCACTATACTGTCACGTGATTTTACTGTACTGAAGAGAAGAGAAGTAAACCACTGTTTTATTATTGAACTGTCATGTGTTTTAAAGTATATTGAATGTGAAAAGAAATAAGTGGTTTACTCTGTGGAAAACGAAAATTATATCGTTTTGAAAACAACGGAATTAGTGCTCTCTACAGTTGCTTCTAGGTTCCGGAACAAGTCAGGTATTTTAAAATACCTGCCTTACTCTATCTGGATCCCTAACCGACTGTAGTATCCTTCTTACATGTGAGCCTAGAACCAGCTAGGAAGATTTAAAAGAAAGTGAAAAAGTTTTCAGCATATAGATAGCTGGATATCAAGTGTGACATATAACTCTCTTACTGAGCCGTGGTTTTGCTCACTCCCCAATTTTAACATTTCAGGTTTTAATGATTGTGAGATCCGATAATTGTGGATCACGACAGCACATAACGGACAATGTGACAGACCGACTGAGATATATGAGGTACGATCATTTATTTTCTTTATTTAGACATATATACAGTACTACTTGCCTATAAAGTAAGATAGGGGATGTATGAATATGAACAATATTTTATGAAATTATTTAACAGTAAATGCAAAGTGAAGTATCACAGACAGCCCAACCGGATAAGTTGTGTAGAAAAACATGGAAAAATGTGGTAACAGACGGTTATAGATTTAATGGTATCAGACCATGGTTGGCCTGATGTCTGTGGATACTTTTGGAAAGAAAAGTGTTAAAGATCCCGAGTAGTACTGTGTCATCTAAATACATGGAGAAAATAAATGATTATCAATTGAGTAAAATAAACTGAAGGGAGTGAGAAAGTGTAAATTGAGAATGTTAAAGAGGAAAATAGGCTCAGAAATTATCAAAAAATTGGTGGTCTTATAATCTAAATGAAGGCCTGTTCGGTAAGGAACCGAAAGGACTCGGTGAGGGCCCCACCAGTACTTTACGATTCGGATCGAACTGAGACCTGAAAGTGATGATATAAAGGAGGGGAATGAAATATCATCATTAAATAGACTTTAAGATCACCGATTGAGGGTAATTTAAAGAGAGAGAAAATTTTTAGCCAAAAATGACCAAAATACCCCCGCTTTTGAAATTTTATCGGGAGTCAAAATAGACAAACAGAGGTTGGGATTGACTGATTTGACAGAGAAAATGATGATATAAAGCTAAATTACAAGCAGAATAATCCAATTATGGATGTTGGTGGACTTCTTTGTCGAAATCGAACAAGATCTAAAATTGCTGATATAAGTATAAGAAAGGATAATATCAGCACATGGATAATGAGATCATTGATCCCAATGTATACTGAGGAGAAAGAAATAAATGTCAAAATGACGAAAATGCCTTTATGTTGGGCGATGTTCTGAATAGTGATAAAATCAAGTTAATCTTGAATCTATTGATGGTAATGGAGTTATTAATGGCATAGAGGATGTCATATGAATATAGCGATCCCTATTACTGATGCCACTGACACTTAGATTACGGACGCGAACTGTGAGCGACCTAGTGAATGGGCTGGGCCTCACGAATAGAACCTTGAGAGGTGACCCAGTGAACGGGCTGGGCATTCTCAAAGAGTACAGTACACATATGTAAAGGCGGACGGCGGACGGACCGGGGCCTTATATGATGCGATTCGATAAAAAGTGTAGTGGAATGTCATAAAATGATTGGCTCGTTTATTGACTGTAAGGGCCTGAATTACGAGTGTATCAACTTGGATAATTATTACGGGATCGTGGATATAATGGAAAGTGAAATGAATACAGAAATGACTGAAAAGGTGAATAGTATAGATAATGAAATCCATAGCAGTACGATTGATCGAGGTTCTATACATTTATACTATTCTGAAGTATTAAATGAGTATTTAATTATAGAACCGGAGCATTTGAGATATGCATTGCAAATTGATGTACTGTATAAAGTACTGTAAATTGGTGAATTTACATAAGAACAGTAAAGTGATAAATAGAAGGAGATGACAGCTAACCTAAGTTCTTCAGGACCCTTGAGATAGAATAGTAATGGGCGACCCAATGATGGGCGACCCGTAGTGGATCATGTATTGTGAGATGCAGGTGAACTATGTTATTGCCGACTCACTTGGAAGGGAAAACCTGGGGCGAAAGGATCGCCTAGGGGATGCTCGCCGACGGTCGAAACGAACGGACGAGGCTCTTACAATTATCTCAATGGTAACATGAGTGTAAGGAACTAGGTACGGAAGGGTGCCAGGGTTCGAACCTCGTGGATAACATGCTCGAGGGAATTAAGCCTGAATTCATTAAATGGAAATGATTTTAAAGTAAATAATTGAATTGAATCGGTTAGCTGTAAAATGTGTTGATGACTGTTGTAATCAATACAGCATAATAGAATGAGATTCGTAATGCTGTAAAGTATGAGTAAACAGTGAGATGAAGGTAGAGTATGTATCAAAATGATTTGAATATCAAATGTCTCTGCCTTAAGAATACACAGTGAAAATGACAGGACATGAGGATGAAATGTCCGAAGTGATAAAAGATGTGTGATTAAAGAAAGTATCGGAGGTGATTTCCAATGAAATTTTCAGAGTTATATAGATTGGAGAAATCGAGCTAACATTGACTCGATTGATGATATGAGATTTAAATCTGAGCTTATATCGGAGAATATAGAAAGAATCCGAAAAGCTTAAGAATCAACTCTGGAAAATATGTGAATAATGAAATTCATGTGTAAAGGTGTGATTTATGGAAATACAGATAATGTGAATTGAGGATAATGAAGTTGTCTGTATAAGTGTAAATGAGAGAAATACATATGAGCTTGATACGTAGATGAATTAAAGTGATATAGTAAATTCTTACTGTTTAATAAAGTTCTCATGAAGAACAAGTATTCATCTACATGAAAATAGACGCTTTATTGGTTTAATCAGAGATACATGAGGAGTTATAAGACCAGCCTCGGTATAAAGCATCATTAGATAAAAGATTGGAGATTGATGTCCACAAGATGATGATAAGAGCTCGGAGTGAATTTTACGAGTTCCTATTGAGGTTACAAGGTTAATGAGTTGCCTTGTGAAGTATATAAGCCTAAGAAATGAGGCATCCGTACAAGAATAAAGTGATAAGGTATCTAAATAGTTAAAGATACAAATGGAATATGAGCATCATTGTGACATGAATTCCCAAACTCTCAAAGATTGTGGATTGTGTTAAGATTGGCAAATAAGATGTTTGGCTAGACAGTGTCTCCTTATAAGAGATATATGATATCGAAATGACAGAATGACAGTGAATCTGTCTATGATAGAGAGATAATGATTGAGATACGAGATTAATGAATCTAGCTAGATACTACTGCCAGTCTATAGAAGAGTGATGGGATTAGCTGCTCTACTAATGGGATATAATGAAAGAAACTAAAGTCGGTAAATGGATAAGTGGGAAGAAAAGATCGTATGCAAAATGTTAAGAGATTATACTATAGAATACCATACCACTTGAGAAAACTGACTGAAATGATGAGAGTGAAAATATAAAAATGAAATAAGGAGGTAAGTTGCATGATGAGTAGGGAACATGAAATAGTTCCCGAAATTGAAACTGAAAAGTGATTCGTGTTGGTTATCACATTATTCACATGACAGTGGCAAAATGTAAAATCAAGCCAAATGTGACAAGTGAAATTAATGATACTCAAAGGAGTAAGAAGGATGACAGGTATTATTTACTGCCAGTATATAAATAGAAAAGTGTTATACATACACATAACCACCTTGAAATGAGAAAATGAAGATTGTGGACAATAAAGAGTCCAATAGAGATATGATGATATGGAAGTGATTAAAGACTGATGATCTGAATAGAATCACTTTCCACTATCAGAATCCTAGATTCTTTAGTGCCATAGTCAGAATATGAGTATGAAACAGTGTGAATGTATGTGTACAGTTCCAGTGAGCATTACATGTAATGGGAGTCTCTGAGTTGCCATGTGCTTAATGAGAAATAGCAAAAAGCTTTGAGATCCAAAGTGTATTGATAGCATTGCTCCGTACTGATGTAAATATCTCAGCTTAATATTGAAACACTTGAAGATACATTGAGAGAGCAGATGCATGAGATGTGAAAGCTACTGGGACACTTACATATAATTGATTGATAGTCTAATTGATAGTTTTTAAACTATATCGATTTGGCACTAAGTGAGAAAAATGGATGATGAACAACATAGATTAGCTGTGACATGAAGAATATTGTGCATGGACTCTTATGTGAAAAGAGTAGAAATGAATAACTCTCGATTTGAGAAATGAATTTACGGGAGTATAAATATATGATGAAAGACTTCATGTAGTGGTCTAAAAGTAATCTTGAATGCTGAAAGTGTACTGGCAGTATTACTTAGAGGATGACCTAAAGGTTAGAGGTCGTAATTATATGGCACGTACCACCTTTGGACTTAAGTTAAATTCGGAGGACCGAATTTCTTAAGGTGGGGAGAATGTGATAATCGTAAATTTTTCATTTATTGAAAATAAATATTGGAGAAAATAAATCAGTGGAAATAAATAAAATTGTGAGAACGGGACATAGGTGAAAATCCCGAGAATTGAGAAAGGAACGGATGGTAGAAATCCGAGTGAAGGAAAATTAAATCGAAAAAATAAGGTTGGAATTATGGAAAATAAAGAAGAGAGGAAAATTTAATTTGGATAAATGGAAATCCAAATTAAATAAGAAAATAAGAAATGAAAGAGAAATACGTTTATATAATTTATAATTTATATAAATGTATTTTTATACAAATACATATGTATTGAAATACTATATAATATATTTTAATATACATTAATATATATATATGTATATATACTATTTAGTAAATTTAAATAATACATATGTATATAAATATGATATTTTATGTATATATATAGATATATATATATATATATATATATACACACATATATAAGAAATGTAAATATTAATTTATATTAAAGTTTGAAAATATATAAAGGCTATTTAAATTTAAAATATATTAATATATATATATATATATATACACACACACACTAGGTATATATTTTGTAATATACAATATATATTTATATATAATATATATTGAACTATATTATATATGAAATAATATATGTATAATATATAGTATATATTATATGTATAAAATATATGTTATAGTATATAGTATATAGTATTATATACTAAATAAGGAAATGAGAGTAAAACAAAAATAGAAAGAAAAAAACAAAAGGAAAGATCGGGAGGATCCCGACCCTCCCCAGCTAGAGGCCGACGGTGGCAGAGCTGCCACCGCTGGCGAGGGAGAAAGGAGGAGGGAGAGAGAAGGATGATGCCAGCGACGGAAAACGGAAGGAAAACAGAAACGGAGAAGGAAAATTTGACGAAAGCGGAGAAAAGAGGAAAAATGGGAATGTGGAGGTGCCGGCGGAATTGGCTACTGCCACTGCCACTGAAGCTTCGTCGGAGGAAGAGGAAGAGGTAGGAGGCCACCGGTGAGGCGGAGAATGGCGGAAGAGGGATGGCGAAGAGGCAGAAAGAACACAACCTAAACCGAGTCGATCCGCCGCCGTGCCGCTGATCCTGATCGAACGGAGGCTAGATCTAGCTTCGCCGTGGCGTTGGCTAGATGAGGAGCCACCGAACCGCCGGAGAACCGGCCTCCAGAGAAGAACCGGTGACGAAGGGAAGGTGACTGGTCTGAACCAGTCTAACCAGAAAAAGAAAGGAAAAAAGAAAAGAAAAGAAAAAAAAAAGAAAGAAAAAAAAAGAAAAGAAAAAGAGAAAAAGAAAGAAAGAAGAAAAAGTAGAAAGAGAAAGAGAAAGAGAAAGAGAAAGAGAAAAGGAATTCCGGGAATTTGAAAAATTTTCAAGAATTCGAAAATTACGAGAAATCCCGGGAATTACGGGAATCGATAAGAAATCCCGGAAAGTGTTAAATTATTTAAATAATTTATTTATTTAAATAAATTGAGAAAAATTCTAAAATTTAGAATTTAATTTCTAGAAAATTCCCTCGATGACCGAGACGATGGAATCGGGTGAGGTGAACACGGGCGCGACCTTTGAGAGGCAGTCGCCGACCCGAGACAGGTAAGGGAGACATGTGCCGCTTGTAAGGATATTCGGCCACATGTTTTTAAATTATGCATTTAAATTTTATAAATGCAATTGAAAATGATTGGTTGAAATTGTGGTGATTTATCGGTTTGAAATTGTGATGAAATACTGGTTGAGAAAAATAAACTATATTTTTCGTGCAGGAGGCTAGCCAATCAGCAGTCGATATACTGTCGAAAAATTATCGAAACATTATTGAAATTTACCGAAAATCACCGAAAATCATAATAAATGATTTGATTTCACGAGAAACAACTTTCATACACGAAAATCGAGAAATCGTATATTTTTCATAAAACATGAATATAATAATATTTGATTTTAAAATATTCATGTTTTTGAGAATGGTGAAAAGGAAATCACCGAAAATTCACTCGGTAAGCGATATTTCACGTGAAACGATATGAAAATGAAAAAGACTGAAGTGAATATTTTTATAAATATTCTTAAATATTCACTTGATTTAATATAAAACCTTTATGGTTTTAATTATGAAATAATTAATTATGAAAAATTCCATAAAGGTTAAGAAATGATGGAAAACTATGGTTTCGAGGCTAGAGGTCTTTACACGTGTTTTTAGAAGGAAACATGGTTACGGGATTTATGAATTTGGAAAATAAATATTATTGTTCCATAAATTATGAAATCATGTGAATTTAATTTCGAAAATTTTGAAAACCATGTTTTCGAGTGAAAGCACGGAAAAGCGTGCATATGTGAAAAGCGTGCATATGTGTTTTACGGTGAAAAAAGGACAGTTTTGCCCTTCTATATTTTACAATAATGATTTTGCAAACTGTTTTCACCGTATGGAAAACACGATTTATACCTTTCTGAAATAATTTGAAAAATGTTATTTATTCTATAAATTTCATAAAGGTGATGATATTTACATGTAAGCCTTATGGATATTTGTGAATTAATTTGATTTACTATGTTTAAAATCCATAAAAGCTATGGTACGGTTTACATTGTTTTGAGACTTAGGCCCCGAGTTTCATGCATCACACTTATACTGTTACTGTCATGTGGCTGATTGACCTGCCAGTCATAAGCGTCCTGGATGTCACCTGGCAAGTGTACACCGAGGACACCATATAGATCATGGCCATAGATCACATACATACTGTTACTGTATCCCTTCGGGGATGATTACTGGTCCATTATTGAACGATGATAGCATGATTTAATTGTAGGGTGATGCCTAGTCTCACATACTGATTACTATTTACTGAAAGGATTTACAGAATCCTATTTACTGTACTGTACTGTTTACTGTACTGAACTACTGTTCACTGTTTACGGTTTACTGTTACTGATGAAAAACCGTACCAAAATACTATTTACTGAACTTACTGTTTACTGAAATGGTAGCCATTGATTACTGTTTTACTGGAAAGAAAGCTACCATTTTTTGTTTACTGAACTGAAAGCTACCGTATACTGTTTTCTGAACTGGTAGCTAGTGTTTACTGTCTACTGATTGAGTCGTATCGAATTACTGTTTTACTGAATATATTGTTTTACTGAACTGTACAATACGGTTACTGATTTGAAAAGAGAAATAAATGTTTATTCTAAAAGAATAATATAAGAATTATTTCTAAGATAGAAATAATTGCAAAAGTGTTTATCCAATTATTGGATATTTGCGAACCACTTTACTGTCACGTGTTTTTACTGTACTGAAGAGAAGAGAAGTAAACCACTATTTTATTATTGAACTGTCACGTGTTTTAAAGTATACTGAATGTGAAAAGAAATAAGTGGTTTACTCTGTGGAAAACGAAAATTATATCATTTTGAAAACAACGGAATTAGTGCTCTCTACAGTTGCTTCTAGGTTCTGGAACAAGTCAGGTATTTTAAAATACCTGCCTTACTCTATCTGGATCCCTAACCGACTGTAGTATCCTTCCTACATGTGAGCCTAGAGCTAGCTAGGAAGATTTAAAAGAAAGTGAAAAAGTTTTTCAGCATATAGATAGCTGAATATCAAGTGTGACATATAACTCCCTTACTAAGCCATGGTTTTGCTCATTCCCCAATTTTAACATTTCAGGTTTTGATGATTCTGAGATCCGATAATTGTGGATCATGGCTTCACAAAACGGACAATGTGACAGATCGACTGAGATATATGAGGTACGATCATTTATTTTCTGTATTTAGACATATATACAATACTACTTGCCTATAAAGTAAGATAGGGGATGTATGAATATGAACAATATTTTATGAAATTATTTAATAGTAAATGCAAAGTGAAGTATCACAGACAGCCCAACCGGATAAGTTGTGTAGAAAAACATGGAAAAATGTGGTAACAGATCGTTACATGATTATTATACCCTATGGGGGTTGTAGCATGATATATCTTAGGTGATGCCTTGGTCTCCACCATTTAATTTATATGTGATATTAAAGTGTTATAATTAAATGGTGATATTAAATCACAAATGATTATTAATGTGTTTTCGATAAAATGGATGATGATTTCCAATTGGTTTATATGTACTGTACTTAACGTGTAAGTACTGTTTATCGTGGTTTGTGAAAGTGATATTTTAAATGTGAAAATTAAATCATTTCTTAAATGATTTATTTAATGGTTTATTATACCATTATTATGTGAATTATTTTTATATGGAAAATTTTTAAATGAGTCTTATATGAAATTCAATTTCTACTCCTTATAGTCGTTTTAGGTTCCAAGACAAGACAGATATTTCAAAATACCTTCCTTACTCCATCCGGATCCTTAGCTGACTATAGTATCCTTCCTTTACGGTCCCTAGTGCACCTATAGGAAAATAAAGGATTTCATTGCATATAGATTTTGGGATATCTAGCTCTGCATACAAATCCTTTACTGAGCCGTGGTTTGCTCACTTCTTTATTTTTCACATCTACAGATTATTTTCAGTGACTGCGTGATGTACTTTCTGAGGATTTTCGGTTGCGTTTTGGTTACCCTGAGGCAGCTAGTGTGGATCTTGGAGGTATAATTATTTACTTTATTGTTTAGACTTGTTTTACAGTATTACTGAGTTGTAAATATAAATAGGGGACGTAAACGATAAATGAATTATGATATGTAAATATTCTTATTTAATTGTAAATTACGGTTACAAAATGTTTACTGTGTAAAGAAAATGGGAAATAAAGGCATCGCAGACAGCCCAACCCTTGTTATATGTGTGGAAATGCGTAAAATATTGTATATGTGGACTGTGACAAGGAAGACTTAACAAATGTAATGCTCAAAGACGAGAAACCACACTAAGTTGTTTAGATAAGGTCATCGATTCCTCCTGATGAGAAAGAAAAGCTCATTGAATTCTTGCAAAAGAAGAAGGATATCTTCACATGGACGGTTAAAGATATGCTAGGGATCGACGCCAAGGTTATTGTTCACCATCTAAATATCGACCCTCCTTATAAGCTTGTCCGAAAAAAAAAGGACTATTTGCAATTGATAGGCAGGGGGCTATTGGTTAGGAAGTAAAAAAGCTTTTGAAGACAAATTTCATTAGTGAAGTTCAATATCTAGTTCCGTTGGCTAATGTTGTCATGGTCAAGAAAGCAAACAGAAGTGGAGGATTTGTGTGGATTTCACCTACCTTAACAAGCCTTGTTATAGCTATCCTTTGCCTCTTTAGAATTTGTTATGAATAGGTGACTAATCACACTTAGGTAGAATGATTGTGGCCAAGGTTCCAGGACCTAAACATTATGACAATTAGTAATTTAAATATAATTTTCTTTTAGTCATTATAACATCAACTAATAATATTGTTGTTGCCTGTCTACAATAATAAATTTTTTGTGACGTAGGAATCTCGATCTTCTTGTCCACATATTTGTCAAGAACTCTACAGAAAAAGTAGAAATCAGAGAGATGCGGATATTTGTCCCTGCACACGCACTCCAATACTTAAGTCATATGTTGAACAGAGTCTTAATTAGAAAATTAATTAATTTTAAGAACTATTTGATTGTTATTTATGGAAGTAGAATGGACTATGTTACCTTTTTGTCATTTATCCAAATCAATTTCAAATATAACCTGTGGGACCCATTAGGTTACAAAATGATTAAAGTGCAAGCACGCGTCGAGCCCAACAAGATTGGGCCAGTCTACACTAATTTCTTGCCTCTCGAGATTTTTACATTGGTCTTGAGGAATAATCTCTTGCTGGTCAGGCGACTCGTATGGTCCCCTCTTTTTTGTCCACATGGTGTAACAAAATCATGCTACATGGATATTTTTCTTCTTTTATCAAGACTATCATGAGTCCTATATCAAATATAACTAAGAGTAATATAGTAAAAGATGTCATTCCATAATCGTACATTCTTCTCAATCAAACACGAAAATTTTGCATTCCTTCCAACTAAACCAAACACAAAAACTTTAACATTTTAGAGATTTTTAAATGGATAATTATTCCATATACCGCCAATGGAGTTTTCTTACTCCACAATTGGGGTTAGGATCATGGCACATATCCCATAAAAATATTAAAAACAATAAAAAATAAATAAAATAAGATATGTGTCATGATCTTAACTTCGCTTATGAAGTAAAAAAACTCCACCGGCGGTGGATAAGATAACAATCTTTTAAATATACAATATTTTGGTTGTAATTAAATTTTCAAAAATTAATTTAACTTTTTCTAAATCAAACCTCCCCTAAAAGTAATGTAATTGTTTAAGGTCTTTTGTAACAAAAAAAAAATTGTTTAAGGTCTTTTGTAAGTCAATATGCTTTTTAAATATAAATTGATAAATTTGGGGTTTTTGTTTTATTGATAATTAGCAAAGTGAACATATATTTCTTTTTGAACGAATAATAATAATAATAATAATAATAATAATAATAATAATAATAATAATGAAACGAATTAGGAGGCGGCAGAAGAGCCACTAAAGAAGCATGAGATTGAGAGGTCGAGGGCCTGGGATAGGGTACCAGCATCCAACATGTAACAGAAAATCTAAAAATGGGGCACCATTGTTGCTTTATTTATCAAATAAAACAATAAAAGATTCCCCGGCACACTTTAATTGGCTGTACAATATGTCACACATAATCCACGCTTGCAAGATTGCAAAACCTCTATGCCTCATCTGCTGCTAAGCTCCACCAACAATCATGAAGCCATTCCTTTTTCTATAACGCATTGACCTTAGTTGTCCCTTGGGTCCCTCAAGAGACAAATTTTTTTAGAAAAAGAAATATATTCCTAACAATTAGATTAACGAAAATACTTTAATTACTTAATAATAATTTGCTAAATATTGTGTTTGAGTATAATTATAAGTACTTATAAAAGTTGGATTAAAATTTCTCTTTCAAATAAAATATTTATATTTATTAGTTTCAAGTCATGAAATATTTTGAACAGAGTATTTGGTTCAATGATTGGGGCATGATCCTTTCATTGATTAAGTTTTCAATTCTCTTTTTTGAAATAAGAAAATATATATTTTGGGCTGATAAAGTGCGTTTGTATTTTGTAATTCCAAACTTTTTAATATGAGTTTCATTTTGATTTCCGATCTTTAAATTTTTAAATGGTTACATAATAACTCCGAACTTCTTAAAAAGGCTTCAATGAAGTTTTGTATGAAAATAAGAGAGAATTACAAACTACTAAAATATTACTCTTTACTACCCCTGTGATGCAAGGATATATATATATATATATATATATATATATATATATATATATATATATATATATATATATATATATAAATCAGTAAATTCATACATACTATTATTTTTACTTGAAACTTTATAATATAAGTTATTAAATTTACGAATAATACAAAATTTTATCTTTAATATTTTTATTTGTATTTTGTACATTTTAATATAATAAAATAAGAAAAATATATATTAGTTGTAATTATACAATTTTGGTCAAATTTAAATAAAATTTTTATAGTAATTTGAATCAAAGTAATCTATAAAAAAATTTTAATTATGTCTTTGATTGGAAGAAATTGAAAATTTTTTCATTTTTGAAATCAATTTCTATACATTTTTTAATTTATCAATAAAATTCAATCATGTTTATCATTTGAAAAATTTCGCATTGATGTTAATATAATCACATATTCTTATAATTTAAACTTTCAACCTCCATTGATTTTTTATTAGAGATATTTATTTCAAGTAATGGCATCCTTGTATGGCCGTATCTTTAATTTAGGATACAATTTTATATGTAATATTAAATTTTTTAATATAAAAAAAGGAAAAATTAAAACATATAGAAGACAATAGAACAAATATATATATATATATATATATATATATATATGTATGTATATGTATGTATGAAGTTATTTAAAATAAACTTTTAAAGTTTCAAAATTTACGTTATTTTTACCTCTTTATAATTTGTTAAAATTTTCATGGTATAATAATTTTTGTATCTCCTTCCAAGTCTTTAATTTCAATCCATAGAAAAAAAGAATAGATTTTTTAATTATAATTATATAAGTAAAGAAATTAAAAAATATAACTTATTTTTTTTCTTTTTTTAATCTATTTGGATAAAAAATTGAAAAATGATAAATAATTAAAAAAAAACTTATACAAGTTAGTTTTAGATAATACACATAATATGTTTTTTAAATTCTAATTTATAAAAAAAACTAATTGATTTTTTTATTTTAATCTATATGGGTAAAGAAATTTGAAAAAAAATAACTTTTTTTTAAAAAAATTTTATTCTACATTTCAAGTAATGGTGTTCCTATATCATTAATTTAGGATACGATTTTATATTAAGATTAGATCTTTTAATTGTATAAATTATTTTTAATATAATAATATCATAAATATATGCAAAAAGTAACAAAAGAAAATTAAAACGTATAGAAAAATGGAAGTCAAATAGAACAAATACATATAAGGTTATTTAAAATAAACTTTTTAAAGTTTTTGTGTTAGTTTTACTTCTTAATAATTTGTTAAAAAATTCATGGTATACTATTTTTTTGTGTATTGTTGATGTTTATTTTGAGATTATTGGATTAATATCTTGAAGCCTTTAATTTTAATTTATTGTGATATTCATACATCTACCATCATACACATTTATAGATATAATATAATTATCTAAATGACCTGTAACTTGCAGGAATAAAGGATAATGGATGGTGGGCTCCATAGAACTCCTGGTGTTCTGGAGCCAGTGAAACTTAGAGGACATGAAATTTTGAGCCAAATAAGGATTTGCTAAGAATCTACAACTTAGATTTATTCATTTGTGTATTTTTGAGAAGTGTGCAAGCAAATTAGGAAATGACAATTAAGTCCATAGTCGATAGAATTTTCGTAAATAATGGTCAAACCAAGTTGACTTTGGACCCACTATCTGTGATAGAAAATTATTCATGAAATGAGGTTCTAGGCCATGTGGACTGATGGAATTAAACTTGCGTAAAAATAGAAATTTACGCGAATTAGTGGTATTTTAGTAATTTCATCCAAACGATCAGTCAAACCTCGATAAAAACTCAACCAAGAGTTAAAGCAAGTTAAATAGATATATTTCATGATGAAATAAAATATTTTGGAGATTAGACTAATTTTTTAAACCAAAGTCAAACCGAAAAGGGTAAAATTGGAAGATTACTTAAACATAAGGGCAAAATAGTAATTTTTACTATAAAATATCATTTTTTAAGTGAAATTTCCAGCTTCTTCTCCAGCATTTTCGCATCATCTAGACTTCTCCAAAAAAATCCCATAGCCAAGCTTGTGTGAAGAGAGAGAAAGCTAGAAAACAATACCGAAAACTTAATGAAACTGAAAATTTCCTTCACCAAAGTTGTTCTCCTCAACTTTCTCTATCTTTCTAACCAAAATCATCATCTAAATCAGCCAAAATAAGGGTGTGGGGTTCCTTGAAGAATGCGGCCAAGAGAGAAAGGTACAGCAATGTTAGAATTTTCGTGGTTTTCATGATTTCTACTTAGTGTTTAGCATGTTTAGATGATTATTTAAGCTTGAATCAATTTAAAAATAGGAAGAACACCTCCCTAGGGTTTTGGTCAAGATCATGGGTGCATGGAAATGTTGTAAATTGATGAGAAAATGATGTAGAAATATTGTAGAATTAATGTAGAGTAGAAATTCTAGCTTGAATGGAAGAAAATACTATGGAATGTTAAGGAAGCTCAATTCGGCCAAGGAAGGGGAGGAAGAATCTTTGCTGATTTTGATGCATTTTGGGTCCTAAAATTATGTACAAATTAATAGGAGATTGTAGACGAAATCGGAACTGAAATCGAAGTTGTTTAGCTAAAGCTACAATGTTAGCACTAGTGTAAAAGAGACTGAAATGGAAGTGATTATAGGCAATGTGATAGTTATGGAGAGTTAATTATTCTTTATAATTGAAGTGTGGTGATTTGACAGTGCAAAATTGTGTTTATACGGTGTTTTGCAGCTCGCAAGTCAAATAAAGATACTGGTGTTAACGAGCAAAAACACAGCGAATTAAGAGGTAAGGGATAAGTGTAGAAGACGTAGGGATACTATGGTGCATGTTTTGATAAAATGTGATCTTTTGAATTTGGAATGTTGAAAATTGGTGTTGAAATGGGAACTGTTGCTGGTTTTATATATTGTGCTTTCATTGCAGGAAGGCTAGGTTAGAAACAATCGTTATACTGCCAAAAATTCTAGTAATTTTATGGAATTATCTTTTAATATCCTTGAGTATTAGAAATGAAAGATTTATTAAGTTAATTTCCTCCTATTCATTAAAATACCATATTTTCATTGAACAACGAAAAACAATATTTAAAAATTCATATTATTGAATTTTACATATGTGAAGGTACTGGCACATTTTTATAACTTATTTACAGATAAATAGAACATTTTTAAAACTGAATATTAAACTATGAATATTTTATGAATTTTTATTTTTGAACTGGTTATATTTCCAAAATATGCACTTATGGACTGACTGAATATACATGTTATTGAATTTATCTCCATAAACTGTTATGAACTGTTTATATACTATTTTGAGACTATTGGCCCTATAGTTGCTTATTAGCACATGCACTTTATTGTTATCATTACTGTAGCTGAGTGATCTTGATCCCATCATTTAGTGTCCTCAAGTGACACCTGGCCCAGGTTTATTTGCGGATGACCTTAGACTATAGCCATATGTCCTCTTACATGAGTCATTAGGTGATGCCATGTCTCCACTATTTTATCTGGGGTAGCAAATTCCCTTACATCCCGGGCACTGCCAAGAAATATATATATATATATATGTTATGGATTTTGAATATAAAATCTTTTATAATTATCAAATATGCTTTCCAAGATTTGTTATTGTTACTGAAAGTGATTTTTATATAGTTTGTGGAGAAATGATTTATATTATTTACTTGAATATCTAGAGTTATTGTTAAAAGTTGTTTATTACTGTTTTCTGAATTATGCACATTTATTGAACTGTATACTTCGAAAAGATTCCTATAATTGGATTTAGATGTCGAGACACGTGAGGTGCTCCAAAGCATTCTCCCATACTCAGTTTGGTTATCTAACTGATTATAGTATCGATTCCCTACATCGTGCCAAATTTATATACTCCATGCTTTTATATGAAAAGTATAATTTCGATTTTGCATATAGGATACATAGTATCAGTTCTTGTATACGATTCTCTTACTAGGCATTAGCTCACCCCTTCCTTCTCCTTACAGATCATTTTCAGTGATCTCTTGACTACGAGCGAGAGGAGTATTAATTTTGGTATCCTTTAGGCGGACTTGGGATTTCCGTAGAGGTATACGTGGTTTATATTTATATGTTCGGACTTATATGTATAGTACTTTTGCTATATGTATTTAGACTTGGGATGTAAATCGAGTGGAAAATAAATTTTGGAAAATTTGTGGTGCATATATTTATTTATAGTAAATGAAAAGAAATAGTTCCTGGGATTAATTATGAAAATAGATATAAATTTTAAATTAAATTATCAGTGAAGGCATTGCAGACAGCCCAACTGACGTTAAGTAAGGTGTAAAATGGTATGGAAAATTGTATTTCGAACCATGACAATTAAGTTGGTATAAGAGCGGGGTTGGTATGATGTCTTTTAGTGTCATTAAGATTAAAGATGGTTTGCATCCCTTATAATATTGTACTTATCGGAATATAAATAATCATTACAAATATGAGACTAAAAAATGTTTTCGTGTTTTCTTTGGGACAGAATGGAAGAAGGGTGAAGGGGTGCCAGATGGGGACAAGGACATCCCAGACGCGTCCATCACTCCCTAGAGCCATTTCCGAAGCCAGTACTAGAGTTCGCTCTCCCTTTATAGCCAGAAAGTGCAGATACTTGTCTGTCGAGACTAGAGTGTATAGTTGTCGATTTTATAGCTAGTCAAACAAGAGCACTAGTTCCCGAGCAGGCACAGCCTCCCTAGCCTCAAGCTAATATTCCACCCATACCCTAGCCACAGCTAGTGCTGCCTCCACAGCAACCTTAGCTTCTGATCCTGGCACAGCCTAGGCAAGATCCGATTGGTGGATGTGATGTTGATACTTTATGTAAGTTTACTAAGATGAATCCCTCTAAATTTAAGGGTGAACGGAATCCTTTAGCAGCAGAAAATTGGGTGAAAGTTGTGAAATTATTTAGATATATGAGGTGTTCAGAGGCAGAGAAAGTGGGGTTGGGTACTTATTTGCTGATTGATGAGGCTGAATACTGGTGGAACTCCACCGAGACAGTATTGGTGGCAAGACATCCGGTGGTGACATGGGAGATATTTCTCGAGGCTTTTTGTAAACAGTATATTCATCGCATTGCATAATAGAAGCTAAAGAGGGAGTTTCTAGATCTGACCTAGGGGAACATGACAGTTAACCAGTATGAGTTTAAGTTCACCATGCTGAGTCGGTTCGATCCAGAGATAATGAGAAGTGAAGAGCACAAGATCAAGTGGTTCCTAGTAGGGTTGAGACTGTCACATAGTGCCCGATTAGCCCTTTTTGATATTACTACATATGATGAGGTAGTTCGTCGAGCATAGTTATGTGAATAGAATTACAAGTAGTATTAGGTGAGGCAGGAGTCTCGTACCACAGGTAAAGGTAAAGAGAAAGTTAGACGGAGTTCGGATGACAGAGCAAACACGAGGTCGGCTAAACGGTCCAAAGGTATTGTTATTGGAGGTAGATCAACTAGAGACAAATTTGCTAACTCCACCGGTACTGTTAGTTTCCTTCCTCAAAAGGGTGTTGAGACTGGATGTGGTATTTGTGGTAGGTCACGTGGTGACAGGCTTGTTTATGGGCTATTAGGGCTTGCTTTAGATGTGGGTAGAAGGGACACTTAGTCCGGGATTGTCCCTAGGAGAAAATGACTTTGTCTGCACTAGTAGTAGCAGCAACACCAGAGGTTAAGGAGCCATAAAAGGCTGCACCATTTGTGCTCATGTGAGCCACAACCACAGAGAAAGGAAAGAAGGGTGTGACTCAGGGTCAAGAGTATGCCATAGACAAAGAGTTTGCTGATGCCTCTTTTGACATGATTAAGGGTAAGAATTTTTTGTT
Organism: Heritiera littoralis; assembly: GCA_031772115.1. NCBI lineage: Eukaryota > Viridiplantae > Streptophyta > Magnoliopsida > Malvales > Malvaceae > Heritiera > Heritiera littoralis. The sequence continues at coordinate 8,922,488 of JAPDPK010000015.1, forward strand.
TTTGTTGTTGATGCCTATGTGTTACTTGATCCCTGTTCTACGCACTCATTTGTATCTCCATTATTTGATACTAAATTACCAATAGAGTCAGAACCTTTAGGGTATGCATTATAGATAAATACACCTTTTAAGGAATCCCAAATGACAGATGTAGTGTATCATAATTATAAGTTCAGGATAAGAGAAAAGGAAACAAGGAAACAGTAGCTAATTTAATTGTATTGAATATGTATGATTTTGATGCTATCTTAGGAATAGATTGGTTAGTTACAAATCACGTTAGTTTAGATTGTTACACTAAGTATTTTATGTAACTGACGTAGGGTGGCTATGTCCGCATGTTTCATTGTGTTTTAAATGCATTGGGATGAAGTACAAGTTGTTTTAGTGTAGGAAATGGCAAATTTCGGATTTTGCTTTTAGTTACCAAAATGCTAGGAGCAGCCAACTGCGTTAAGTAGCAGCCGACAGCCTAGAGACAGCCAAAGCGTAAATTTTTGAAAACCGAGACAAATCAGTTGACTACTATACAAGCCATTCGACTGCTATTTTCTCAAAAAACATGCTGTTTCAAACCAGTCGACTGCTTTTCTCCCAGAAGCATTCTGTTTCAAAACCAGCTGACTACCCAGGGGAGCCAGTCAACTGCCTTTTCTCGGGAAACATTCTGTTTCAAAACCAGTCGATTGCTATATGGGGCCAGTCGACTGCCCTATGTGTTTTTCAAAAAATATTATATTTGAATTTCAAAAAGGAAAAGAAATTCAATAAAGTAAAATAGAGTGTAGCAGCCGACTACCTTAAAGACTAGTCGACTGCCCATTTGAAAAAGAGGTTTTGAAAACCTATTTCAAGAAAGTATATTCGTATTTGCCAAAGGTTATATGAATAATGTTTTGGAGACTATAAACACCTTTAATGATCATGCACATTATTTGTATTTGTATTTGTATTTGTGCTTGGCTGAGGAGCCCTAGTCCGGTCCTCAGACCCACAGTAAGGCACCTGACTAGTGAGCACTGTAGGCTATAGACATTGGCCATACGTCTCTTACTTGTTTCGGCTTTGGGGAGGATCCCTGGCCCATGCGTGGGTACGCCACTTATTTGATATCTCTCAGGATTATCCCTTTTGGGATATATTTGTGGTATCTTTATGAGATCTCTCATGGATTATCCCTTACGGGATATATTTGCTGTATCCGTATGAGAATTATTTGGTGCATGATTCTATTGGAAATTAATTGTCTCCCATCTATTTGAAAGTATTTGAAAGCATGTGAAAGAATTTGAAGTTATTTGTACTTGTATATATGTGATTTCACGTGGTTTGAGATCCGTGAAAGTATTTGAAAATGATGATTTTATTTGTATTTGATAATTGCGGGAAAGATATATGTTATATGCTTTATAATGGTTTTTACATGACATTATAGAGCCAAGCAAGAAAACTGCATATAGTGACATAGTACGCTCTTTTACATATGTTTCTTACTGAGCGTAAACTCACTCTTTTACAAACATTTTTCATACAGATTACTTGAAGTAGATTCTCGCTCCGTATAGAGGAGCACATTTTGGGATCTTTTGATATACCTTCGAGACACGCTTCTCACTTATTCTTTGAAGGTATAATCAGTTGGCCATGCACTTCGACTATTGTATAGTACAATACTACAGTAATGTACATTATTTGTTTTGGGGATATAGGATATGTAAGTATTTGAGATCCTGGTGTAATTGATTCATATGAATATATGAAATTTCAATTTATGTGATAATTTGATATCATATTATGATAATAATGCCTAAAGCATAAGAAGAAGTAGGGATGACATTGACAAACTAGCCTAAGTAATGTTATGTGAAAGGAAAAAGTTAGTTGGTATTTGGTTAGTGACGAGGATGTGACAATTTGGTATCAGAGCAAGTTAGTCTGACATTTGTCGATGTCATTGGGTAAAAAATAGTGGATATCCCCAATGTACTGTACTGTCTACATAATTATACGTAGTATAACTGTTTAAAGTTATACTAAATCATGTTATTTGATCATGATCTTCACAGAATGAGTACTTGAAGGAGGAGTACTAATAGAGGACGAGGATAAGGACGGGGTCGTGAGGAACCGCCCCCAACACAACGAGGACGGGGTCGTGAGGAACTGCCCCCAGTACAGTCTTCTCCTCTATCTTTACTGTATAGCCTGAATACTAGGCTAGCGAAAATGGAGAAGCACATGGAGAACATGGCTGCGATGTTCATGCAGTTTATGGCTAACTTTTCGAACGTGGCCACTAGTGCACCAGTAGATACACCTACTGTACCTCCTACTCCTACGGTACAACCCCCACCAGTACTAGCTACTGAGAGGCGGGATCCCACAGCTTATTGTAGTGTTGCCTTGATCACGGAGTTTAAGAAGCTAGATCCGCCTACATTTAAAGGAGACAGTGATCCATTGGCCGTAGAGAATTGGATGAAGGTGGTCACCAAATCATCCGGATACATGACGTGTACCGAGAAAGAAAAGGTGGGATTGGCTGCCTATTTGTTAGTGGATGAGGCAGAACCTTGGTGGCAAGCCACTCAGACAGTACTAGAGGCTTGACATTCCGAGGTAACGTGGGATATATTTGTAGAAGCCTTCAATGAATAATACGTCCCACGCACCGCTCAGAGGAGATTACAGGTTGAATTCTTGAACTTGACTCAGGGGAATATGACAGTTAGCCAATACGAGTCAAAGTTCACTACTTTGAGCAGGTTTGATCTGGAAGTGTTGAGAAGAGAGGAGCATAAGACCTACAGGTTTATGGAGGGATTGAGACCTTCCATTAAGTCTAAGTTATACCCCATGGATATCAGTACATATGGAGAGGCAGTCTGTAAGGCTCAATTGTGTGAGTAGGACTATGAGTTTCATCAGGCCGACTTCCAAGCTAAGAGTAGAGGTAAAGAATCGATGAAACGAAAGTCAGATGAGAGAGCCTCAAGTGACAGATATCCATCTAGGAGAAGTAGCTCCTATGAAAGATCTTCGATAGGGACTCCTAGACCCACCGGGATCAAGATAAATGATGAGAGATCCCGACATCCAGCTGGTAGTACCACTAGCTCACCGAGGAGTACAATGCCAAGGTGTGAGCATTGCGAAAAATTCCATGGGTCACAGCCTTGCCGGTTTGCGAGTGGGGCTTGTTATTGGTGTGACGAACAGGGACACAGGATTAAGGATTGTCCCAAGATAAATCAGAGGGTGTCCGAAGAATCAGAGAAGACCCCTCAACCACAGCCCAAGGTTACCTAGCCCCAGCGGCAGAGAAGGGAAAGACACCCGTGACTCAGGGTCGAGTGTTTGCCATTGATAAGGAGTCTGCTGATGCTTCATCTAAGATGATACAGGGTAAGATTTACCTTAATGATACACATGTCCTTGCATTATTTGATCCAGGCTCTACGCACTCTTTTATTTCTCCTATGGTTGCTATGAGATTACTTGTTGAGCCTGAGACTTTAGGACAATTGCTACAAATAAGCACTCCATTAAGGGAATCTCAAATGACGGAATAATGTATCATAGTTGTAAGTTACGGGTAGGAGAGAGACTATCAATAGCTAACCTAATCCTACTGAATATGTATGGATTTGATATTATTTTTGGTATGGATTGGTTAGCTAAGAATCATGTGATGCTAGATTGTCATGCAAAGAGTGTGATCTTCTCTTCTCCCTTTAGCAATGTTGTAAATTTTGGAAGTATTTAATGCAAAAGCATAATAACTTGTTTGGTTTATTTGAGATTAAATTGATAGAATATAATTGTATGTGAAGGGTTTATGGCATATGTGGAGGACATAGAAAAGAAACGTCCCGAACTTCATGAGATTCCGGTAGTCGGGGATTTTCCCGAGGTGTTTCCGGACAATCTTCCAGGACTTCCTCCTGATAGGGAAGTAAAGTTTAATATTGATTTGGTGCTAGGGCCGGAGCCCATTTCGAGACCTCCCTATCGGATGGCTCTAGTGGAATTAGAGGAATTAAAGAAGCAACTTCAAGAGTTACTAGATAAGGGGTTCATATGACCCAGTGTGTCCCCTTGGGGTGCTCCTGTACTATTTGTCCGGAAGAAGGATGGCAGCATGAGGCTGTGCATCGACTACCGATGGTTGAATAAGGTGACAATCAAGAACAATTTCCCCTTCCCAGGATTGATGATCTTTTTTATTAGCTAAGTGGTGCACAAGTCTTTTGCAAGATAGACTTGAGGTCGGGATATCATCAATTGAAGATTCGGAGTGAAGATATCCCTAAGACTGCATTCAGGACACGATATGGTCACTATTAATTTCTAGTGATGCCGTTTGGTTTGACCAATGCACCCGTAGCATTCATGAACTTGATGAATGATGTGTTCAAACAGTACTTGGACCAGTTTGTCATTGTCTTTATCGATGACATATTTGTGTATTCAAAATCCCGAGAAGAGAATAAGTAGCATTTGAGGATAGTTTTGAAAACCCTTAAAGATCGAGGATTATATGCCAAACTAAGTAAGTGTGATTTCTGGCTAGATGATATCTCCTTTTTGGGTCACATAATCAATAAAGATGGAGTTTCGGTCGACCAATCAAAGATTGAAGCCGCGATGCAATGGGAGAGACCGAAAACAGTGACGGAGATTAGGAGTTTCTTAGGTCTAGTTGGCTATTATCGAAGATTTGTAGAGGTTTTTCAAGGTTAGCTACTCCATTGATGCACTTGACACGCAAAGAAGTGAAGTATGAATGGAACGAGGCCTGTGAACGAAGTTTTCAAGAGTTGAAGCGCAGGTTGATGACTACACCTATCCTCACTATTCCTATTGGTTCTGGAGGATTTTCGGTGTATAGTGATGCCTCAGGGCAAGGTGTAGGATGTGTACTAATGCAGCATGGTAAGGTAGTTGCCTATGGTTCTCGACAATTAAAGGACCATGAGAAGAACTACCCGACTCATGATTTGGAGTTAGCTGCGGTGGTATTTGCTCTGAAGATATGCAGGCATTACTTGTATGGTGAGAAATTTCAGATTTTTACGGATCATAAAAGTCTAAAATATTTGTTCTCTCAAAGAGAGTTGAATATGAGACAGAGAAGTGGCTCGAGCTTCTGAAGGATTATGATTGTGAGATCCTATACCACCCGGGAAAGGCCAATGTGGTGGTGGATGCTTTGAGCCGTAAGCATGTGGGTATAGTGGCTTACATGATGGTAAGGGAATATGAGTTGCTTGAACAATTTGCAAACCTCAACCTCAATGTTATGCATTATGAGCAAAATGGGATGATAGCCAGTTTGGTGATTGAGCCCGAATTGATGGATAAAATTCGGATTGCTTAGAAGGAAGATGATCAGTGTATTGAGGTTATGAATGAAATCCAATCAGGTATACTCTTGGAGTTTGATATTGGTAGTGATGGAATCTTGAGGTTTAAGAATTGTATATGTGTTCTTAAAAATAATGAGTTGAAAAAGTTGATCTTGACAGAAGCACACTCCACTAAGTATACTTTGCATCTAGGAAATATGAAGATGTATCACAATCTTTGTAAGGTGTATTGGTGGACTGGCATGAATAGAGACATAGCAGAGTTTATGGCGAAGTGTCTCACATGTCAACAGGTTAAGGTAGAGCACCAAAGACCAGCAGGTCTGTTGCAACCTCTACCTATACCCATGTGGAAGTGGGAACACATTACGATGGATTTCGTTATAGGATTGCCCAGGACCAAAAGGAATCATGATGGTGTCTGGGTAGTTGTGGATCAGTTAACCAAGTCAGCTCACTTCCTACCTATGAAGTCTATGGATACACTTAGTGCTTTGGCATATTTATATGTGAGAGAAGTCATTAGACTACACGGTGTTCCAGTGAACATCACATCTGATAGAGATTCCAAGTTTACTTCCCATTTTTGGGAACATTTTCAGGAAGCCATGGGATCTCAGTTGAATTTTAGCATAGCTTTTCATCCGCAGACTGATAGGCAATCCGAGCACACCATTCAGACACTCGAGGATATGTTGAGAACTTGTGCTTTGGACTTTAAAGGCTCATGGGACGACCATCTGCCATTGGCTGAGTTTGCATACAATAATAGCTATCATGCAAGTATCGAGATGGCACCATATGAAGGTTTATATGGTAGAAGGTGTCGATCTCCGATTGGGTGGGAAGAAGTAGGCGAGCGTAAGTTGTTGGCTCCAGATTTAGTCGAGCAAGCCTCTAAGGATGTTAAGCTGATTTGTCAAAGACTTAAGACAGCTCAGAGTCGACAAAAGAGTTATGCGGATGCTCGACAGAGACCACTTGAGTTTTTGGTTGGAGATTATATGTTTTTGAAAGTTTCTCCATCCAAAGGGATTATGAGATTTGGCTGAAGAGGTAAGCAGATTCCTCGTTACATCAGGCCATTTGAGATCTTAGACCGAGTTGGAGATGTTGCCTACAGGTTGGCACTACCTCTGGAGCTGTTGGGAGTACACAATGTCTTTCATGTGTCAATGCTTCGGAAGTATTATCCGGATCCATCTCATGTCATAGAATATGAACCTTTGGAGATTCAAGAAGACATGAGTTACATGGAGAAGCCGGTTCGGATTTTGGATAGAAAAGATGAGGTGTTAAGATCTAAGACGATCCTATTAGTTAAAGTTCTCTGGCAATACCATACCACGGAAGAAGCTACATGGGAGCTAGAGAGCTTGATGAAAGAAAGGTATCCCGAATTATTTGAGGGATAGCCCAATTCAAATTTGGAGGACCAAATTTCTAAAGGTGAGGAGAGTGTGAAATCCCCAGTTTCATGTAAAGTCCTTATAATTGTAAAGTATTACAAGTTGAAAGAATTAAATAAATATGAAATTCTGATGTATGAATAGTGTATGACACATGGAAGGAACAATGAAATTGATAGTCAATTGGTCAATGAAATTAATGTTGATATCATGAGAATAATTAGAGTATGATCAAATTAATATCAGATTTTATTGGGTGTAAAGTACATGTGGCTGATATGAGAAAGGGAAGAAGAGAATTAAATGGTCAAAAGGTCAAAGAGTCAAGGAAAATAATGGCTGAGATGAAAAGAGATTAGCATGCATTAAAAGAAGCCATGACTCGTCATCATCTTTTCCCAATCGGCAGCCCCTTTCTAGCCCATTCCTCTTGTTTCTTCCATTTCCTCCAAGTCTCTATTTCACTCACCTTGACAAACCACCATCTCACATCACCAAATCGTTAAGCTCACTTGATGAAAAATGACGCTTGTCACTAGCTCTAGCTAGGCCTATAATATGAAGAGTTGAATCCAAGTGGTTGAAGAGATCTAAGTTACTGTTATTTTGGTGAATTGTAAAGGTAAGGGATGGAAGTAGCTTTAGTTGATTTTGTTAATGGGTTGGAGTTGTACAGAGTTGGTGTAACATATTTGTATAAGTTTCTTAAAGGTTTGATTTGTCATGATGATTTCAGCTTGCAAAGGTGAAAGAAAGGAATTGGCGCGATCAAGCGATTTCGCGTTTCGAGGTTGATTGGGGTAAGGAATTTATGTAACGGACATAGGGTGGCTATGTCCGCATGTTTTATTGTGTTTTAAATGCCTTGGGATGAAGTACAAGTTGTTTTAGTGCAGGAAATGGTAAATTTCGGATTTTGCTCCTAGTTACCAAAATGCTAGGAGCAGCCGACTGCCTAGAGACAGCCAAAGCATAAATTTTTTAAAACCGAGACAAACCAGCCGACTGCTATACAAGCCAGTCGACTGCTTTTCTCCCAGAAGCATTCTAGTTCAAAACCAGCCGACTGCCCAGGGGAGCCAGTCGACTGCCTTTTCTCAGAAAACATTCTGTTTCAAAACCAATTGACTGCTATATGGGACCAGTCGACTGCCATATGTGTTTTTAAAAAAATATTATATTTGAATTTCAAAAAGGAAAAGAAATTCAACAAAGTAAAATAGAGTGTAGCAGCTGATTGCCCTAAAGACCAGTCAACTGCCCATTTGAAAAGGAGGTTTTGAAAACCTATTTCAAGAAAGTATATTCGTATTTGCCAAAGGTTATATGAATAATGTTTTGGAGACTATAAACACCTTTAATGATCATGCATATTATTTGTATTTGTATTTGTGCTTGGCTGAGGAGCCCTAGTCCGGTCCTCACACCCACAATAAGGCACCTGACTAGTGAGCACTGTGGGCTATAGACATTGGCCATACGTCTCTTACTTGTTTCGGCTTTGGGGAGGATCCCTAGCCCATGAGTGGGTATGCCACTTATTTGACATCTCTCAAGATTATCCCTTATGGGATATATTTGTGGTATCATTATGAGATCTCTTATGGATTATCCCTTACAAGATATATTTGCTGTATCCGTATGAGAATTATTTGGTGCATGATTCTATTGGAAATTAATTGTCTCCCATCTATTTGAAAGTATTTGAAAGCATGTGAAAGAATTTAAAGTTATTTGTACTCGTATATATGTGATTTCACGTGGTTTGAGATCCGTGAAAGTATTTGAAAAGGATGATTTTATTTGTATTTGATAATTGCGGGAAAGATATATGTTATATGCTTTATAATGGTTTTTACATGGCATTATAGAGCAAAGCAAGAAAACTGCATATAGTGACATAGTACGCTCTTTTACATATGTTTCTTACTGAGCGTAAACTCACTCCTTTACAAACATTTTTCATACAGATTACTTGAAGTAGATTCCCACTTCGGATAGAGGAGCACATTTTGGGATCTTTTGATATACCTTCGAGACACGCTTCCCACTTATTCTTCGAAGGTATACTCAGTTGGCTGTGCACTTCGGCTATTGTACAGTACAATACTACAGTAATGTATACTATTGTTTTGAGGATATAGGATATGTACGTATTTGAGATCCTAGTGTAGTTGATTCATATGAATATATGAAATTTCAATTTATGTGGCAATTTGATATCATATTATGATAATAATGCCTAAAGTATAAGAAGAAGTATGGATGACATTGACAAACTAGCCTAAGTAATGTTATGTGAAAGGAAAAAGTTAGTTGGTATTTGGTTAGTGACAAAGATGTCACATGTGGCTGTTTGTGGAATTTGAAATTGTGTTGAAATTGCAGGACGGCTAGGGTATTAGCAGTCATTATGTTACTGAAATTTCTTAGAAAATTGTTTAAAAATATCATGAAATATTTTCATGCATATTTGAATGCTTTCCTAGCCTTGAAAATGATGAATTTAATATTTTTCATAAAACATGAATATACCGAAAAGTATTATTTAATTATTCATGTCACTAAATTTGATGAAAGTGAGATTACCGAACATCTATCCTATATGTTTTACAGTATATGAAATGGTTTATAAAGTGAAAAGTGGAAAAGTGAATATTTTATCAATTTATTTTCCATAAATATTCACTATATGATTTAATAAAACCTGTATGGAGTGACTGCTGATTTTGTCTATCTTATTAATTTCCATAAAGGTAAAATGACGATGAGAATAGTATTTTGAGACTGAAAGGCCCCTTTATCATGCTGATATGTGATATGTGATATGTGACATGTGATATGTATTCAATCCCAGTTGACACCTGATCAGTGTACGACCACGGACAATGTAGACTATGGCCATAGATCTGATATGATGATTTTTACCCTCTATGGTTTTTCATAGCATGATATATCTCGGGTGATGCCTTAGTCTCCACCATTTTTATGAGATGGAAAATGATGATTTAAATAATGATGATAGTAAATGATAAAGGAATTTTTATATGTTTTAAATGAAATGAATGATGACTTTTACACAGTTTACTGTACTACATTGAGCACGATACTGTTTACAAGATTTCAGTGACATATGTGATATGTTTTCAAAAGGAAATGGAAATATTAATCTAATATTCTTTTATGATTTAATTTGAATATTAGATTATGTGATTAAATGTTTTATATGTTGAAAGTATTGATTTGAAATGAATACGAAATGATATGGAAAAAGTGATTTATTTCAAAATCAAGACTTACTCCTTATAGTTGCTTCTAGGTTCCAGGACAAGACAAGTATTTCCAAATACCTTCCTTACTCCGTCTGGATCCCTAGTCGACTATAGTATCCTTCCTATTAAGGTCCCTGGTGCACCTATAGACCTATAGAAATTTAATGATTTTATAGCATGTAGATTTCGCAATATCAAGTATTACATAAAATTCCTTTACTGAGTCGTGGTTTGCTCACTCTTTTATTTTTAACATCTACAGAGTATTTTCAGTGATTGTGTGATTATCATCCGAGGATTTTCGGCTGCGCTTTGAGTACCCTAAGGCAGTGTAGTACAAATCCTGGAGGTATAATCTGTAAGGATCCGTTACCACATTTTTCATGTATTTCTATATAACTTATCCGGTTGGACTGTCTGTGATACTTCACTTTCCATTTAATGTTAAACAATTTCATATAACATTAATAATATTATATACATCCCTTATCTTACTTTATAAGTAAGTAGTATTGTACACATGTCTAAATACAGAAAATAAATGATCGTACCTAATATATCTCAGTTAGTCTGTCACATTGTTCTTTGTGTATAGCTGTGATCCACAATCATCGGATCTCATAATCATCAAAACCTGAAATGTTAAAATTGGGGAGTGAGCAAACCACGACTCAGTAAGAGAGTTACATGTCACACTTGATATTCGGTTAACTATATGCCGAAAAACTTTTTCATTTCCTTTAAAATCTTCCTAGTAGGCTCTAAGCTCACATGTAAGAAGGATACTACAGTTGGCTATGGATCCAAATAGACGAAGGCAGGTATTTTAAAATACCTGACTTGTTTCGGAACCTAGAAGCAACTGTAGATAGTACTATATTCATTGTTCTCAAAACGATTAAACTTTCGTTTTCCATAGAGTAAACCACTTACTTCTCTTAACTTTAGTATAATTTAAAACACGTGACTGTTCGATAATAAAACAGTGGTTTACTTTTCTTTTCTTCAGTACAGTAAAAACACGTGACAGTACAGTGGTTTTGTAAATATCCAATCATTGGATAAACACTTCTTCTATTATTTCTGTCTTAGAAATAATTCTCATGTTATTCTTTTAGAATAAACATTTATTTCTCTTTAACTCAATAACCGTATCTTACAGTTCAGTAAACAGTAATATTCAGTAAAACAGTATTTCGATACGGTTCAATCAGTAAATAGTAAACAGTAGCTACTAGTTCAGAAAACAGTATAAGGTAGCTTTCAGATCAGTAAACAGTAAATGGTAGCTTTCAGTTCAATAAAACAGTAATCGATGGCTACCATTTTAGTAAACAGTACAGTTCAGTAACACAGTGTTCTGGTACGGTTTTGCTCAGTAAACAGTAAACAATAATCAGTACAGTAGTTCAGTACAGTAAACAATACAGTACAGTAAATAAGATTTTGCAAATCCTTTCAGTAAACAATAATTAGTTATGTGAGACTAGGCATCACCCTACAATTAAATCATGCTATCATCGTCAATTAATGGACCAGTAATCGTCCCCAAAGGGACACAGTAAACAATATATAATGTGATCTATGCCCATGATCTATATGGTGTCCTCGGTGTACACTTGCCAGGTGACATCCGGGACGCTGATGACTGGCGAGTCAATCAGCCACGTGACAGTAACAGTATAAGTGTGATGCATGAAACTCAGGGCCTAAGTCTCAAAACAGTATAAACCGTACCATAGCCTTTATGGATTATAAACACAGTAAATTGAAATATTTCTCAAATATCCATAAGGCTCACATGTAATAAAATCATCACCTTTATGAAATTATAATTTAAATAACATTTTCTCAAAATATTTCATAAAGGTATAAATCATATTTTCCATACGGAGAAAACAGTTATAAAATAGTCACACTGTAAAACAAATCTCATGACAATGTCTTTTCACCGTAACACATGTACGCATGCTTTTCCGTGCTATCAATCGAAAACATGGTTCTTAAAATCATCGGAATTCAATTCAATTATTTTTGTAATTTATGGAAAAATAAAATATTTATTTTCCAATTCAACAATTCCGTCACCATGTTTTCCTTCTAAAAACACGTGTAGAGACCTCCAGTCTTGAAATCATAGTTTTCATCCTTACTTAACCTTTATGGAATTTATATAATTAATTATTTTCATAATTAAGACCATAAAGGTTTTATATAAAATCAAGTGAATATTTAAGAATTATTTATAAAATATTCACTTCGGTCTTTTTCATTTTCTATCTCGTTTCACATGGAATATCACCTACCGGGTGAATTTTGGTGATTTCATTTTCATCATTCTCGAAAACATGAATATTTTAAATTTAAACTTCCATATATTCATGTTTTATGAAAAATACTCGATTTCTCAATTTTCGTGACTGAAAATCATTTCTCGTGAAATCAAACCATTTATTATGATTTTCGATAATTTCAGTAATTTTTTGATAATTTTTGACAGTATAACGACTGCCGATTGGCTAGCCTCCTGCACGAAAAATACAGTTTATAGTTCCTCAACCGGTAATTCACCACAATTTCAATAGCATTTATAAAATTAAATGCAATTTAAAAATGTGGCCGAATATCCTTACAGGTGGCACATGTCTCCCTTACCTGTCTCGGATCGGCGACTGCATCTCGAAGGTCGCGCCCGTGTTCACCTTGCCCGATTCCATCGGCTCAGTCATCGAAGGAATTTTTTGGAAATTAAATTCTAAAATTTAGAATTTTTCTATAATTATTTAAATTAAATACTCGGAATTAATTTTCGAAATTCTTACCGAATTTCTCGGATTTTTCCGGGTTTTTCGAATTTTCGAGATTTTCCTTAATTTTTGAAATTTCCAATTTCCGAAAATTTCTCTTTTTCTCTTTTCCTTTCTTTCTTTCTTTCTTTTCTTTCTTTTCTTTTCTTTTCTTTTTCTTTTTCCTTTTTCTTTTTCTTTTTCTTTTTCTTTTTCTTTTTCTTTTTCCAGCCGAACCGGTCACCTCCCCTCACCGTCAGTTCTTCTCCGGCGGCCAGTTCTCCGACGGTTCAATGGCCCCTCAGCTGGCCGGTGCCACGACGAAGCTGGATCTGGCCTCTGTTCGGCCTGGATCGGCGGCATGGCAGCGGATCTACTTGGTTTTGGTTCAGTTCCTTTCGCCTCTTCGCCCTTCTTCCTCCGCCGTTCTCCGCCTCTCCAGTGGTCTCCTACCTCTTCCTCTTCCTCCGACAAAGCTTCGGTGGCGGTGGCCGAATCGGCCGGCACCGCCACTTTTCCATTTTTCCTTTTTTTCTCTTTTCTCAGCTTCCACCGGTTTCTCCCTTCTCCGTTTCTCTTTTCCTTCCACCGCCGGTCGATTCCTTCTCCTTTTCCCTTGCCGGCGACAGCCTCCCTCGTCTCTCTCCCTCACTTGGCCAGCCGACGGTAGTTGGCTCGCCTGGGAAGGAAATCGGGACCCCTTCCCGATTCCTTCTATGTTTTCCTTTTTGTTTTATTTTCTATGTCACTTTTTAGTATGTAATATACTATATATTATATACCATAAACTATATTTTTTTACATATAATATACACCATATATTATACATATATTATTTCATATATATTTTAGTACAATATATATTATATATAATCAATATTGTATATTACAAAATATATCTAGTATATATATGTATATTTACATACTTTAAAATTAAATAACCTTTATATATATTTTCAAACTTTAATGTAATTTAATATTTACATTTTTCATATATGTATGTATATATATTTATATATACATAAAATATTATACTTGTATACATATGTACCATTTAAATTGATAAAATAGTATATATACAAAATATACCAATGTACATTAATATATACTATATGATATTTCAGTACATATGTATTTGTATAAAAATACATTTATATAATATATAATTATATAAATATATTTCATTTTCTTTCTCATTTTCTTATTTAATTTGGATTTTCCATTTATCCAAATTAAATTTTCTCTTTTCATTATTTTTCATAATTTCTCATCTTATACTTATTTCCAATTTAATTTCCTTCACTCGAATTTCCCGATCCGTCACTTCCTCAATTCTCGGGATTTCCACTGATATTTCGATCTCATACTTATATTTATTTCCACTTATCTATCTTCTCCAATGTTTATTTCCAATATTACTAATTTCCAATAATTGGAAAATTTACGGTTATCACATTCTCCCCACCTTAAGAAATTCGATCCTCCGAATTTAACACAAGTCCAGAGGTGGTACATTCCGTTTACTTATCATTTCTGACCTCTACATCATCTTTCAAGTAATACTGCCAGTACATTTTAAACATCAAATTTACTTTTAGACCATTACATGCGGTCTTTCATCATATATCTATACTCCCGTAAGTTTAGTTCTCAAATCGGGAGTTATTCATTTCCACTCCTTTCACATAGAGTCCATTCACACTATTTTTCATATCACAACTGATTTACTGTTCATCATCCATCTTTCTCACTTAGTGCCAAGTCAATATAGTTTAAAAACTATCAATTACACATGTCAATCAGTTATATGTAAGTGTCCCAGTAGCTTTCATATCTCATGCATCTGCTCTCTCAATATATATTCAAGCGTTCTCTATACCACGCTAAGATATTTACATCTGTACGGAGCGATGCTATTAGTACACTTGGGATCTCAAAGCCTTTTGCTATTTCCTATTAGCAAATGGCAATTTAGAGACTCCCATCACATGTAATGCTCACTGGAACTGTACATATACATTTACACCATTTTACACTCATATTTGACTATGGCACTAGAGAATCTGTGAGTCTGATAATGGAAGGTGATTCTATTTAGATCATCTGTCTTAAATCACATCCATATCCTTATATCTCTTTGGGACTCTTTATTATCCACTCTATTCGTTTTCTCATTTATTCCCTTAAGGCTGCATCTTATTGCAAACTTCAATACTAGCCATTTCCGGCTGTAACTATATACTTGGAAATCATTTTCCATTTATATACAGGCAGTAAAATAACACGTGTCATTCATTTTACTCCTTTGAGTATCATTAATTTCAATGGTCAAGTTTGGCTCAATCTTTCATCTAATCATAGTCATGTGATAACCAATATGAGATTACTTTTCAGTCTTAATTTCAGGAACTACTTTATGTTCCCCACTCATCATGTAATCTGCTTACTTTCTTATTTCATTTTCATTTTCATATTTTCACTCTCATCATTTTAGTCGGTTTTTTCTCAAGTGGTAAGGTATTCTACAGTAAAATCTCTTAACATTTTGCATACCATCTTTTCTTTCCACTTATCCATTTACCGACTTAATTTCTCTAATTATGTCTCATTAGTAGAGCAGCTAGTCCCATCACTCTTCTATAGATTGGCAGTAGCATCTAGCTAGACTCAATACTTTCATATCTCAATCATTATCTCTTTATAATGGACAGATCCATTGTCATTCTGTCATTTCGAGATTTCTTATCTCTCAAAAGAGACACTGTCTAGCCAAATCTCTTATTTGCCAATCTTAACTCATAGATCACCGTCTTTAAGACTTTGAAGACTCATACCACAATGCTGCTCATGTTCCATTTGTATCTTTAACTATTTCGATACCTTATTCCTTAGGCTTCTTTACCTCACAAGGTAATTCATTAACATTGTAACCTCAATAGGAACTTGTAAAAATTTCATCAAGTTCTAATCATTATCTTAGGGACATCAATCTCCAACTTTTCTCAAATGACGCTTTATACCGAGGCTAGTCTTATGAACTCCTCATATCTCTTTGATTAGATCAATAAAGTGTCCATTTTCATGTAGATGAATAGTTGTTCTTCACAAGAACTTTATTATTTAGTAATAATTTACTATATCACTTTAATTCATCTACATATCAGGTCATCTGTATTTCTCTTATTCACTCTTATACAGACAACTTCATTATCATCAATTTATGTTATCTATATTTCCATAAATCACACCTTTACACGTGAATTTCATTATTCACTTATTTTCTAGAGTTATTTTCTTAAGCTTTCGGACTCTTTCTATGTTTCCGATATAAGCTTATAACCAATCGAGTCAAGGTTAGCTCGATTTCTCCAATCTATAGAACTCTGAAAGTTTTATCGGGAATTACATCCGATACTTTCTTTAATTGCACATCTTTTATCATTTGGACATTTCATCCTCATGTCCTGTCATTTTCACTGTGTATTCTCAAGGCAGAGACATTCACTATTCAAATCATTTTGACACACACTCTACCTTGATTTTATTGTCTACTCATACTTTACAACATTACGAATTTCATTCAAGTAAGCTGTATCAAGTACAACAGTTACCAACATATGTTACAGCTAATCGATTTATTACAGTAATTTACTTTAAAATCACTTCATTTAATGAGTTCAGGTTTAATTCCCTTGAGCATGTTATCCATGAGTTTCGAACCCTGGCACCCTTAAGTACCCAGTTCCTTTCACTCGTGTTACCATTAAGATAATTGTAAGAGCCCCGCTAGTTCGTACCGGCCGTCGGCGAGCATCCCCTAGGCAATCCTTTCGCCCCAGGTTTACCCTTACAAGAGAGTCGACGACCACATGGTTCGCCCACACCTCACATCATATTGTCCATTGCTGGTCGCCCATCACGGTTTTGTCTCAAGGGTCCTGAAGAACTTAGGTCAGCTGTTATCTTCTTCTTTTGATCGCTTTACTATTCTTATTCATATTCTCCAATTCACTGTACTCCATACAGTACCTCATTTTGCAATACATATCTCAAATGCTCCGGTTCTATAGTTAATTATTCTTTTAACACCACAGAAACAGTATAAATGTATAGAACCATAATTAACCGTACTGTTATGGATTTCATTATCTGTACTATTCACCTTTTCAGTCATTTTCTGTATTCATTTCACTTTCTATAATATCCATGATCCCGTAATAACATCCATTTCAATACACTCGTAATTCAAGCCCTTACAATCAATAACCAGGCCAATCATCTGATGACATTCCACTACACTCTTTGGATTATAAGGCCCCGGCTTGTCCGCCATCTGCTTGTACACATGTGTACTATCCTCTTTGAGAATGCCCAGCCCTTTCACTGGGTCACCCCTCAAGGTTTTGTCATGAGGCCTAGCCCGTTCACTAGGTCACTCGCAATTCACGTCCGTAATCTAAGTGTAAGTGGAATTCGTAATAGGGATCGCTATATTATATGTGATAACCGTAAATTTTCCAATTTTGGAAATTAGTAATATTGGAAATAAATATTAGAGAAAATAAATAAGCGGAAATAAATAAAATTATGAGAACGGGATATTGGTGAAAATCTCGAGAATTGAGAAAGGAACGGATGGTGGAAATCTGAGTGAAGGAAAATTAAATCGGAAAAAATAAGATGAGAAATTATGGAAAATAATGAAAGGAGAAAATTTAATTTGGATAATGGAAATCCAAATTAAATAAGAAAATAACAAATAAAAGAGAAATATATTTATATAATTATATATTATATAAATGTATTTTTATACAAATACATATGTACTAAAATACTATATAGTATATATTAATATACATTGGTATATTTATGTATATATACTATTTTATCAATTTAAATAGTACATATGTATACAAGTATAATATTTTATGTATATATAAATATATATACATACGTATATGGAAAATGTAAATATTGAATTACATTAAAGTTTGAAAATATATATAAAGGTTATTTAATTTTAAAGTATATAAATTTACATATATATATATATATATATATACTAGATATATATTTTGTAATACATAATATATGTATCTTTATATATATATATATATATATATATATATATATATATATATATATCTAGTATTATACTATATATAAATTAATATAATCATATTTAAATATAAAGTATAAATGTATAAAATATATCTATATATATTGATATATTATGTTTACATATATATATATATATATGTATATTATATAATTATAATATATATTATATTATAGATAAAAATAGAAAGGAAACAGAAAAATAAAAAGGGAAAGGAAGGAATCGGGGAGGATCCCGACCCTTCCCAGGCGAGGCCGACGGTGGCAGAGCTGCCACCGCAGGCGAGGGAAAAAGGAAGAGACGGCGCCGGCAAAGAGAGGGAGGTCGATGACCAGCGGAAGAAAGGAAAGAAATGAGGCGAATCGAAGGGAATTTCCGACGGAAACTGGGAAGAAAACGAAAAAGGGATTTGGCGGTTCCGGCGAAATTGGCCACCACCACTGCAGCCACACCACCGCCGGAGGAAAAAGAAGACGTGGGAAGCCACCGTTGAGGCGGGGAACGGCGGAGGAAGGCCGACGGAGGAGGAGAAGGGACCGAACCAATATCGAGTAGATCCACCGCAGTGCCGCCGATTCGGGATGAACGGAGGCCAGATCCGGCTTCGCCGTCACGCCGGCCAGCTGCTGAGCCGTTGAGCCGCCGGAGAACCAGTCACCGGTGGAGAACTGGCGGTGAGGGGAGGTGACCGGTCCGGCTGGGAAGAAAGAAAAAAAAAAGAAAAAGAAAAAGGAAAAAGAAAAAGAAAAGAAAAGAAAAGAGAAAAAGAAAGAAGAAAGAAAAAGAAGAAAGAGGAAAAGAAAAGGAATTCCGGGAATTTGGAAAATTCCCGAGAATTCAAAAATTTCGGGAAATCCCGGGAAACTCAGAAATCTGAGAAACTCGGTCAGAAATTCGGGAATCATTTCCGAGTAATTAATTTGAATAAATTATGGAAAAATTCTAAATTTAGAATTTTAATTTCAGAAAATCCTTTCGATGATCGAGCCGATGAAATCGGACAAGGTGAACACGAGCGCGACCTTCGAGGGGCGGTCGTCGACCCGAGACAGGAAAGGGAGACATGTGCAGCCTGTAAGGATATCGGCACACATGTTTTAAATTATGCATTTACAATTTTATAAATGCAATTTATAGTGATTGGTTGAAAATTGTGGTGATTTATCGGTTTGGAATTGTGGTGATTTACCGGTTGAGATTTAAATTGTATTTTTGTGCAGGAGGCTAGCCAATCGGCAGCCGTTATACTATCGAAAATTATTGGAAAAATTACCGAAAATCATAATAAATGATTTTTCATCACAAGAAACGATTTTCAACACGAAATTCGAGAAATTGAATAGTTTTCATAAAATATGAATATATTGATAATTAATTTTAAAATATTCATGTTTTGAAAATGGTGAAAAAGGAAATCACCTAAATTTATCCCGATAGGTGATATTTCACGTGAAACGAGGTGAAAAATGAAAGGATCAAAGTGAATATTTTAATAATATTTCTTCAAATATTCACTTGATTTTATAAATAACCTTTATGGGTTCAATCGTGAAAATAAGTGTTTATAGAAAATTCCATAAAGGTAATTAAAGGTGGAAAACAATGTTTTGAGACTAAAAAGTCTCCGCATGTGTTTACAGAGAAAATATGGGACGAGAGTGTTGATTTAGAAAATAAATATTTTAATTTTCTATAAATCATAAAAATGATTGATTTGAATCCCGATAACCTTGAAAATCATGTTTTCGAGTGAAAGCACGGAAAAGCGTGCGTATATGTTTTACGGTGAAAAAGACAGTTATGACCTTTTATATTTTACAGTGGTTATTTTATAAACTGTTTTCACCGTATGGAAAATGTGATTTATACTGTTCTATAATATTTAGAACATTTTGGGAATGATTACCCCAGTATGAATATTTTATAAATTGTTATTCATAAGATGAAAATATTTTCCTTATAAATATTTATGGATTGATTGAACTTACATTCAGTGAAAGTGATTTCATAAATAGGGTTTATATCACGTGTTTACTGTTTTGAGACTGTTAGGCCCCATATCATGCTCACGTGTCACGTGTTAGTGCTGATAGATACTGATCCTATTATCAGCGTCCCAGTGGACACCTGATCAGTGGACACTGAGGACCCCATAGACTATGGCCATAGATCTCATGTGTTTCCCTTATTTGGGATGATATTATTATAGCATGATATATTGAGGGTGTTGCCTAGTCTCCATGATACTGTACTGATGATTATACTTTTCATCGAACTTTTGCTGGTACTAAATTATCTACAGCTATTGAGCTTTTGATATATTACGTGTTAAACCAAATATTATACAGTGTTTTACAAGTGTGGAAATGAGTATTTGTGAAAGGAACATTAATTCCTTATTTATTTACTTAAGTGTTTTATCCAGTGAATATTTAATGTTTTACTGGGATTTGAATATTAAAAGAAAAATGAGTACTCTCTACAGTTGCTTCTAGGTTCCGGGACAAGCCAGGTATTCTAAAATACCTGCCTTACTCTATCCGGATCCCTAGTCGACTGTAGTATCCTTCTTACATATGAGCCTAGAGCCTATAGGAAGATTTAAAGAAAGTGAAAAAAAAATATTTTCAGCATATAGGTAGCTGAATATCAAGTGTTGCATATAACTCTCTTACTGAGCCGTGGTTTGCTCACCCCTTAATATTAACATTTCAGATTTTTGGGGATTAAGAGATCTGACATCTGAGGATTTCGAGCTGCGAAATTGAGACACTGCGACAACTTGATTTATAATATGAGGTATGATCATTTATTTTCTGTATTTAGACTTACTTTCAGTACTACTTTCTTGAGAATCTAAATAGGGGATGTAATTGATAATACTAATTTTATATTTAATAGTTAAATGAATATGAAAAGTGAAGTATCACAGACAGCCCAACCGGATAAGTTGTGTATTTTAAGAGAAAAAAATGTGGTCACGGGATGTGACATCATATGACATGCTCTATACCAGTAATAACTCTATTACTCTCAATGGATTCAAGATCGACTTGGTTTTATCACTATTCAGAACACCTCCCAACATAGGGGCATTTTCGTCATTTCGACATTTATTTCTTTCTCCTCAGTATACATCTACTCACTATCTTATCATCTATGTGATGATAGTATCTTTTCTCATACTAATATCAGCAGTTTAAATCTTATTTGATTTCGACAGAGAATTCCACTAAAATCCATAATTGGATTATTTTTGCATGTAATGCAGCTTTACATCATCAATTCCTTTGTCAAATCAATCAATTCCAACTTCTGTTGATCCATTTTGACTTTCGGTAAAATTTTAGAGGCAGGGTTATTTTGATCATTTTTGGCCAAAAATTTTCTCTCTCTTCAAAATACCTTCATTCGTTGATCTTAAGGTCTATTTAATGATGATATTTCATTCCCCTCCTTTATATCATCACTTTCAGGTCTTGGTTCAATTCGAACAGAAAGTACTAGTGGGGCCCTCACCGAGTCCTTTAAGTTCCTTACCGAACAGGCCTTCATTTAGATTATAAGATCACTATCGTTTGGTACATTCTGAGCCTATTTTCCTCTTTGACATTCTTAATTTACAAAGTTTCACTCCCTTCAAATTATTTTACTTAATCTACAATCATTTATTTTCTCTATGTATTCAGACGACACAGTACTACTAGGGATGTTTAACATTTCTTAACACATTTCTTTCCAAAAATATCAACAGACATCAGGCCAACCCTGCTCTGATACCATTAAATCTGTAACGATTCGTTACCACATTTTTTACGTATTTCTATACAACTTATCCGATTGAACTGTCTGTGATACTTCACTTTCCATTTAATGTTAAACAATTTCATATAACATTAATAATATTATATACATCCCCTATCTTACTTTATAAGCAAGTAGTATTGTACACATGTCTAAATACAGAAAATAAATGATCATACCCTATATATCTCAGTCGGTCTATCACATTGTCCTTTGTGTACAGCCGTGATCCACAATCATCGATATCACAATCATCAAAACCTGAAATGTTAAAATTGGAGAGTGAGCAAACCACGGCTCAATAAGAGAGTTACATGTCACACTTGATATTCAGTTAACTATATGCCGAAAAACTTTTTCATTTCCTTTAAAATCTTCCTAGTAGGCTCTACGCTCACATGTAAGAAGGATACTATAGTTGGCTACGGATCCAGATAGAGTAAGGTAGGTATTTTAAAATACCTGACTTGTTCCGGAAGCTAGAAGCAACTGTAGAGAATACTATATTTATTGTTCTCAAAACGATTAAACTTTCGTTTTCCATAGAGTAAACCACTTACTTCTCTTAACTTTAGTATAATTTAAAACACGTGACTATTCGATAATAAAACAGTGGTTTACTTCTCTTTTCTTCAGTACAGTAAAAACACGTGACAGTACAGTGGTTTTGTAAATATCCAATCATTGGATAAACACTTCTTTTACTATTTCTGTCTTAGAAATAATTCTCATTTTATTCTTTTAGAATAAACATTTATTTCTCTTTAACTCAGTAATCGTATCTTACAGTTCAGTAAACAGTAATATTCAGTAAAACAATATTTTGATACAGTTCAATCAGTAAAAGTAAACAGTAGCTACCAGTTCAGAAAATAGTATAAGGTAGCTTTCAGTTCAGTAAACAGTAAATGGTAGCTTTTAGTTCAATAAAACAGTAATCAATGGCTAATATTTTAGTAAACAGAACAGTTCAGTAACATAGTGTTTTGGTACGATTTTGCTCAGTAAACAGTAAACAGTAATCAGTACAGTAGTTCAGTATAGTAAACAGTACAGTACAGTACAGTAAATAGGATTTCTCAAATCCTTTCAGTAAACAGTAATCAGTTATGTGAGACTAGGCATCACCCTACAATTAAATCATGCTATCATCGTCCAATAATGGACCAGTAATCGTCCCCGAAGGGAAACAGTAAAGAGTATATAATGTGATCTATGGCCATGATCTATATGGTGTCCTCGGTGTACACTTGCCAAGTGACATCCAGGACGCTGATGACTGGCAGGTCAATCAGCCACGTGACAGTAACAGTATAAGTATGATGCATGAAATTCGGGGCCTAAGTCTCAAAACAGCATAAACCGTACCATAGCTTTTATGGATTATAAACACAGTAAATTGAAATATTTCTTAAATATCCATAAGGCTCACATGTAATAAAATCATCACCTTTATGAAATTATAATTTAAATAACATTTCTCAAAATATTTCATAAAGGTATAAATTATATTTTTCATACGGAGAAAACAGTTATAAAATAGTCACACTGTAAAACAAATCTCATGACAGTGTCTTTTCACCGTAACACATGTACACACGCTTTTCTGTGCTATCAATCGAAAACATGGTTCTTAAAATCATCGGAATTCAATTCAATTATTTTTATAATTTATGAAAATTCTTAAATATTTATTTTCCAATTCAACAATTCCATCACCATGTTTTCCTTTTAAAAACACGTGTAGAGACCTCCAGTCTCGAAATCATAGTTTTTATCCTTACTTAACCTTTATGGAATTTATATAATTAATTATTTTCATAATTAAGACCATAAAGGTTTTATATAAAATCAAGTGAATATTTAAGAATTATTTATAAAATATTCACTTCAGTCTTTTTCATTTTCCATCTCGTTTCACATGGAATATCACCTACCGGGTGAATTTTCGGTGATTTCATTTTCACTATTATCGAAAACATGAATATTTTAAATTTAAACTTCCATATATTCATGTTTTATGAAAAATACTTGATTTCTCAATTTTCGTGACTGAAAATCATTTCTCGTGAAATCAAATCATTTATTATGATTTTTAGTGATTTTCGGTAATTTCAGCAATTTTTCGACAGTATAACGGCTGCCGATTGGCTAGCCTCGTGCACGGAAAATACAGTTTATACTTCCTCAACCGGTAATTCACCACAATTTCAAACTGATAATTCATCACAATTTAAAAACCGATAAATCACCACAATTTCAATAGCATTAATAAAATTAAATGCAATTTAAAACATGTGGCCGAATATCCTTACAGGCGACACATGTCTCCCTTACCTGTCTCGGGTCGGCGACTGCCTCTTGAAGGTCGCGCCTGTGTTCACCTCGCCCGATTCCATCGGCTCGGTCGTCGAGGGAATTTTCTGGAAATTAAATTCTAAAATTTAGAATTTTTCCATAATTATGTAAATTAAATACTCGGAATTAATTTCTAAATTCTTAACGAATTTCTCGGATTTTTTCTGGTTTTTTGAATTTTCGGGATTTCTGTAATTTTCGAATTTCCAAAAATTTCTCTTTTTCTCTTTTCTTTTCTTTTCTTTTTCTTTTCTTTTCTTTTTCTTTTTCTTTTTCTTTTTCTTTTTTTTTTCTTTTTCTAGCCGAACCGGTCACCTCCCCTCACCGCCGGTTCTTCTCCGGTGGCTGGTTCTACTGCGGTTCAATGGCCCCTCAGCTGGCCGGCGACACGGCGAAGCTGGATTTGGCCTCCGTTCGGCTTGGATCGGCGGCACTGCTGCGGATCTACTCGGTTTTGGTTCAATTCTTTCCGCCTCTTCGCCCTTCCTCCTTCGCCATTCTCCGCCTCTCTGGTGGTCTCCTACCTCTTCCTCTTCCTCCGGCGAAGCTTCGGTGGCAGTGGCGGTGGCCGAATCGACCGGCATCGGCACTTTCCCATTTTTCTCTTTTCTCGACTTCCACCGGTTTCTCCCTTCTCCTTTTCTGTTTTCCTTCCGCCGCCAGTCGATTCCTTCTCCTCTTCCCTTGCCGGCGACGGCCTCCCTCGTCTCTCTCCCTCGCTTGGCCGCCCGACGGTGGTCGGCTCGCATGGGAAGGAAATCGGGACCCCTTCCCGATTCCTTCTCTGTTTTCCTTTTTGTTTTATTTTCTATTTCCCTTTTTAGTATGTAATATACTATATATTATATACCATAAACTATATTTTTTTACATATAATATATACCATATATTATACATATATTATTTCATATATATTTTAGTACAATATATATTATATATAAAATATATATTGTATATTACAAAATATATCTAATATATATATATATATATATGTATATTTGCATACTTTAAAATTAAATAACCTTTATATATATTTTCAAACTTTAATGTAATTTAATATTTACATTTTTCATATATGTATGTATATATATTTATATATACATAAAATATTATACTTGTATACATATGTACTATTTAAATTGATAAAATAGTATATATACATAAATATACCAATGTACATTAATATATACTATATGGTATTTCAGTACATATGTATTTGTATAAAAATACATTTATATAATATATAATTATATAAATATATTTCATTTTCTTTTCTTATTTTCTTATTTAATTTGGATTTTCCATTTATCCAAATTAGATTTCCTCCTTTCATTATTTTCCATAATTTCTCATCTTATACTTATTCCCAATTTAATTTCCTTCACTCGAATTTCCCGATCCGTCACTTCTTCAATTCTTGGGATTTCCACTGATATTCCGATCTCATACTTATATTTATTTCCGCTTTTCTATCTTCCCCAATGTTTATTTCCAATATTACTAATTTTCAATAATTGGAAAATTTATGGTTATCACATAATCATTTATTTTATACGTTCAGACTTATTTTACAGTAGTACTGTGTTGTATAATAAACAGGGGATTTAAACGATATATGAATTATGATATGTAAATATTTTACCAAATAGGCATCGTAGACAGCCTAACCTTTGTAAAATGTGTGGAAAAATGCAAAATACTGTATATTCAGGATGTGACAGAGAGAGATGAAGTGAGATGAGGGACGTGAGAGATAGGAATGGGGTGAGGGGATTAGGTTTAGTGCTTTGCCATGGTAGAGCACTATGTGTTTGGGTGGGAGCTTTTCCCACCAAAACTAATTTAAATATATATTTTGATATATATTTATATATATATTACCAATTAATATATATTTCTGTATCTTAAAATATATATAATTTATAAAATATATATACTTTTTATACATATATATTTTGTCTATATTTTATAATTTTATAAAATAAATATTGTGTATATAGAAATATTTCTTTATTCTTTTTATTACACTTATATTTATTCATGTATGAATATAATAAATATATATATCCATATTTGTATTTATTTATGCCCAATATACATATATTTATACACACACACATACAGACACATTTCATTCATGTATCCATTTATATACTTATATGTATTCTCACCTATTCTTACGTATATAATTATATATATAAGTATATTTACCTCTATACATATACGTATTTATTTATATGTATATTAATTGATTTCTTTATTTCACCTTGTTGGCTCTACCGAGAGAGGGTGAATCAGTTTTTGGCCTTAATTCTAAATTTTAAAGCTCAACAAACTACTTTAACAAATTGTACAATAAATTAATGACAACAGTAAATAAAGAGTAAGGAAGAAGATGCAAACACAAGATTTATAGAGGTTCGGCCAATCTCTTACCTACGTCCTCTCTCTTTGATCCTTTTGTCAAGGGATTGACTCCACTTTTCTTTGTGATTTAATATAAGCCACTTCAAGGTATGGAGAGACCTTTAACATTTCCTTTTGTAGGCTTAGGAAGAAACCTCTAAAACCTTTCCCTTATAAAGCTATCCAATTACTCACCAGATAGCCTTACAAGATTGCACTCCCCTTTAGAATAGAGAATCGAGTTTAAGTGGGTTGTATACAATAGGAAAACCTCTCAAAGGTAGAAATACACAAAACAAAGTACAATAAGTATGAAGAAGTGTAGATTTGAGCTTTGAATTCTTGCTTGAAGGTTGAGGAAGATGAAATAGTGCTTGTTCTACCCTTAATCCTCATAAATGCCTATATTTATAGTCTCTCAAGAGCTGAAGATGGTTGTTGGAGCATTTAATGCAAAACTTCCAGTTGAACCCCTCAAAAACTAGCTGTTGGGCATATTTTGGGTGGTATGAGATTGATCCTTAAGTTAAAGGGATTAAACTTGCTGCTTTGGGAAGGTTTTTCTTGAGTTTCTACCTCCTTAGGGTCGATCCTCTAAGGGTAGGGATCAATCCTCATGTCCTGATCAGCCTATCATGCATTCTGCCATTCAGGGATCAATCTCGTGAAGGAAAGGATCGATCCTTACATTCAAAACTTGACTTTTCTGGGCAATTTTGAATTGAAATAAGTGTAGTCTTTGATCCCAAAGAGTTTCTCAAGTTCATGTAAGTATTTCTCAACTTAGTCAAGTGAAAATTTGGTCAAAAACATTTATCAAGTAATTTTCTCAAAATTTTAATCAATTAGTGCCATACCTCGAAAATACGAGACATTTTCAATAACGAAATAGCGGAAGAATGGATTTTGGGCCTAACTTTTTCCTTTTACTTTAACTACGGTTTGCGTAGCGAGTAGTCTCACTATTTCAATTTCAATTCACTATTCATCTGATCATGGTTCAAGGTTAATTTCCTTAGGTCCCAGTTCATTTCATAACTTAAAATCACTCGAGACTAAATTTCGACAGCATTTCCGCTGAACTACGAAAAACCCTTTGCAACATAATTCAACAACAAAACAAGATACTATCCATTTTCCAATATCTTTGGCCCTAAATGGCCTATCATACTCTCATACAGCCCAATAGAATATTCGAGAAAGTTTTATAATTTTCTGATAACCCAAAGGTCATTAAAAATTTTCTCAACCAAAACTCTTTATGTACTTGACACTATTCACATCAACAATTAACCAACACTCGTTTACATCCCATTTTAACCCAATTTTTGAAAATAATCACATATTCATACCTATCACATCTCACCCTACATTATTGTACAAAATCATCAATTCCAAGTACATATGAATAGTAAACATATATACCGAGCTATGAATTGAGGTCTGACGTCTAGCTTGAAATGTCAAAACGAGGAACGACTCTTATTAAACGTTGCTAACTCAGCTTAACTTGTGGAGGAGTATGAAAGGGTGAGCTTTGGGGAAAGCTCAGTAAGCCACTACACAAGTGCAGAGATAGTAAAAAATAGGATACAGCACCATTAATGCATGCAACACGTGTTTCGTATAATATCACATATTAATAACTCATTTAAACTTCATATCTCATGTAACTCAATATCACAAAGTTTTTATGATAAAACCGATGTCATGCAAGTAAAATGATGCAAAGTCGATTTTGTCAAACATGTAGTTGTTGGATTATGCCCTTAGAACCATTCACTAGATGATTGACTTTGGCATTTTTTTAATGTATCATGACATTTTATTTATTATAGTTCATTATTATATTTGTTTTATAACTGCGTAATGTAATCTTATATGATAATGTCCTTAGAATAGTAATAACACACTATTCTTAAAATATCCCTAGTCAAGTATTATTGTGAACAAGGATAACAATGATACGATAAGACTAGTATGTGGTTGACTGATGACCATTGTCATGGATATAGGATATCAAGTCATCACATAGGTACATGTTAGTGAACTATGTACTGGATCGACCCTCCATGAGAACGCTACATGGATTGTTATATGAGTGTCATAAGCGATTCTCATAGTGATGATGGTGTATGTGATCCTTTGACTTGAGATCATCAGAGATCCCAACATAGAGAATTGCATACTTTAATGCTGCTAGATGTCATTCGTAATAGGATGGACTATAAAGGTAGTAATTGGGTATGCCTTGATCTATGTAGAGGGATGTTGAGTGATCAAGATAGGATTTATCCCTCTTATATAACAAGAGTGATGTCTTAGGTCCTTTGATAGAGTGAGACTAAGAAATGCATGGCCGTGCTCGAATAAGTCAATATGAGATATTGATTTTATTTGTTTAATTAGTCTACTCAGGAATCAAGAAACACTGATTAGACTATACAAGTGTGACACATTCCATGACTTGTGTCTAATCAAGACATCAAAGGATAAAGGGATTAGACTACACGGTAACATCTATCACGAATAAGGTTATGTTGAGTCATTGACATTCTCGTTACATGGGTAGCAATGATGTGTTGCTAGATACCGCTCATTGCCTGTTACAATTTTGTCATTGCCATTGTTTTGAGAACTTATTGGGTCGCACACTTAGAACAGATCAATGAGGAGCTTAATTAATCCTATTCTGAATTGGATTAAGGATATATCTAATCCTATTATGAATTGGATTAAGGATATAGTTAATCCTATTCTAAGGAGGATTAGAGTTCTGTTTGGCAGTAAATTTTAGGGTAAAATTTATTGCCTATAAAAGGATGTTTTTTCTAAAACATAGCCGCACAATTAAAAACAGAAAAGGTATTCTTTTAATCGAAGCTAGCAAATCGATTATAAGAATCAAAAACGCTCTTTAAGGCTTCTGATCGTGAGACGTTCAAGAGTCGTGAGATTCGTTCTTGTGGATACCATAGAGGCAGGAACGAAAGGTTGTTGCTTGTGACTCGACCAACGACAGAAATCAGAGAAAACGTTAGGTAAAATCTCGAAACCCTAATCAGGCAACTCACCGAATCGATCCTGGTGGAGGCCGAATGATTTGAATTCCGCTGCATGTTTGTTTCGATTTACTTCACTGGTATCCGAGCCAGGTTCGAAGTCCCTGATTTGTTTTGATAAGAGCATGATCTCTGGTTACTTTCTGTTTATGATTTCATGCAATCGTTTTAATGAGATTAATACGGATTAGAATGTATATGATATATTCAGAGGCTAGAAATCGAATTGTTGAAATTATATATATGATATATATCAATTCTGATTCAACTTATATGTGAGATATAATTTGTGATGCGAATTATTAATGGCGGTTTCTGTTCTGCATAAACGTTATGGAAGAAACAGAATAATGTCAAATCAGTATGAGATACTGGCTGGAATATCCTGATAAGATTAGGACACTTCCGGATAAGGGGCGTTGGCAATGTTAATACTGCCGCCCCTGGGAACCCCGCAGTCGGGTCATAATTCTTTTCAAATGTGCCTCATTAATAAAATTAAAAGTTGAAATTGCATTACACTTGTTTGTATAAACACGATGGTTGTTGTTTGAGCATGGTGCATAGTTATAGCCCTAGCCCAATATGATTGTATTTTGGTGGTTGTAAATTTTAATAAATACGACCTGCGTGTCGTGCCTTGTTCTTGAAATTCTAGTTGTACATTCTTTTCTCATCTTACTCCCTTCGAATGTAACTCGAGGTTTCTCTTAAACTATGTAATTGTAATGTAGTATAGGGTTAGAATTTAGCTAAGTATGAGTTGATGGTGATCAACACTAATGGAGCTGACAACCATGCAAAGGATGACCAAAGAGGCACTTGGAGAAGATGCTATTACCCTTAGGTTAACCTTTAGGGTTTCTCATTGGCTTGGGAAATCCATTTAGTTTGGGCTATAACTATGTCACGTTTATTTTATTGCTTAATTGCATGAGATGCATGGTTTATTTTGTACGTTTATGATATGAAAATCATATGATAATTTTAGAAAAGTAAAATTGGTGAGATCTTATTCAATAAACTAAGAAAGTCCCTCAAATTAAATTAAGTCAATAATAGATGCCTACCAATGAATAGCACTCGTCAAGACTAGAATCGATTTTGTTATGTCTGCCAAAGCAGAATATCATATCTATCTTAGTAAGACGCGATGGGATAATAGTGATATCCAAAGGCTATAAATTGGGTTGACTTAACTAGATTTCCTCAATAGGATTGGGAATTTAGAGGCATAAAGTTGGGCTTCCATTCATGAGATGAATTAGAACAAGTGTTGTTCACCCAACTATCCAAGAGTTACATGAGATGTAATTGGTAAGTGTTGCCTACCTAAATAGCCAAATCTTGGGCGATTAGCCAAAGCTAACTCTAGATAAGGTGAAATATGGATCTTGACCCACTAGAGAAATTATGTGATAATTTTTTCGAATTAATAGTGAGGGTTGTTGATTCGATAAAAATAGTGGGAGCATCATTTAATAAATATTTAATTAAATGAATGCATTCATGATACTTATATTTTGCATATTTTGTTGTAGATTACCATGGCATCAAACACAAATAACACACTTTCACTGCGATCTGTCCTTGAGAAGGACAAGTTGAATGGGACAAACTTCCTGGATTGGCACAGGAACTTGAGGATAGTCCTCAAGCAAGAAAAGAAGTTGTATGTCCTTAAGATTCCCTTACCTGAGGAACCACCCTCTAATGCTCCAAGGGCAGAAAGAGATGCTTATAAGAAGCATCAAGATGATGCATTGGATGTTAGTTGCCTTATGCTTGCCTCCATGAATCCTGAGCTTCAAAAGCAACATGAGGAAATGGATGCGTTCGATATGATCGAGCATCTCAAGCAACTCTATCAAGAGGAAGCTAGGCAAGAAAGGTACAATGTCTCTAAGGCATTGTTTCAGTGTAGGATGGCAGAGGGGACTCCCGTTGGTACTCATGTGCTCAAGATGATTGGGTACATTGAAAACCTTGAAAGATTGGGATTTCCTTTGGGCCAAGAGTTGGCCACTGATGTGATTATGCAATCGTTGCCAGACAGTTACAGTCAGTTTGTTGTTTACAACATGAATGAAATTGACAAGACTCTGCCACAGTTACTTAGCATGTTGAAAATAGCTGAATCCAACATGAAAAAGGCCAAGCCCAAAGATGTCTTAATAGTTAAGAAAGCTAAGGGCAGGGCTAATGCAAAGGGCAAGAAAAAGGGTAATAAAACCAATGGCAAGTTCAAGCCCAATGATACTGCACTGAAGCCTAAAGGTGGGGTTGCCAAAGAAGGGAAATGCTTCCATTGCGGTGAGACCGGACATTGGAAGAGGAATTGCAACAAATGCTTGGAAGAACTAAAGAAGAAGAAAGGAAGTGAGACTACCACTTCAGGTATTTATGTTATAGAAGTTAATCTTGAAGGAGACCGAAACAAACATGCAGCGGAATTTAAATCATTCGACCTCCACCAGGATCGATTCGGAGAGTTGCCTGATTAGGGTTTCGAGATTTTACCTAAAGTTTTCTTTGATTTCTGTCGTTGGTCGAGTCACAAGCAACAACCTTTCGTTCCCGCCTCTATGGTATCCACACGAACGGATCTCACGACTCTTGAACGTCTCACGATCAGAAGCCTTAAGGAGCGTTTTTGATTCTTTATAACTGAACTGCTAGCTTCGATTAAAAGAATACTTTTCTGTTTTCTAATTGTTGTACGGCTATGTTTCAGAAAACATCCTTTTATAGGCAGTAAATTTTACCCTAAAATTTTCTACCAAACAGAACTGTAATCCTACTTAGAATAGGATTAGTTATATCCCTAATCCAATTCAGAATAGGATTAGTTATATCCTTAATCCAATTCAGAATAGGATTAATTAAGCTCCTCACTGATCCGTTCTAAGTGTGCGACCCAATAGGTTCTCAAAACAATGGCAATGACAAAATTGTCACAGGCAATGAGCGGTATCTAGCAACACATCATTGCTACCCATGTAACGAGAATGTCAATGACTCGACATAACCTTACTCGTGATAGATGTTACCGTGTAGTCTAATCCCTTTATCCTTTGATGTCTTGATTAGACACAAGTCATGGAATGTGTCACACTTGTATAGTCTAATCAGCGTTTCTTGATTCCTGAGTAGACTAATTAAACAAATAAAATCAATATCTCATATTGACTTATTCGAGCACGGCCATGCATTTCTTAGTCTCACTCTATCAAAGGGCCCAAGACATCACTCTTGTTATATAAGAGGGATAAATTCTATCTTGATCACTCAACATCCCTCTACATAGATCAAGGCATACCCAATTACTACCTTTATAGTCCATCCTGTTACGAATGACATCTAGCAGCATTAAAGTATGCAATTCTCTATGTTGGGATCTCTGATGATCTCAAGTCAAAGGATCACATACACCATTATCACTATGAGAATCGCTTATGACACTCATATAACAATCCATGTAGCGTTCTCATGGAGGGTCGATCCAGTACATAGTTCTCTAACATGTACCTATGTGATGACTTGATATCCTATATCCATGACAATAGTCATCAGTCAACCACATACTAGTCTTATCGTATCATTGTTATCCTTGTTCACAATA
Organism: Heritiera littoralis; assembly: GCA_031772115.1. NCBI lineage: Eukaryota > Viridiplantae > Streptophyta > Magnoliopsida > Malvales > Malvaceae > Heritiera > Heritiera littoralis. The sequence continues at coordinate 8,955,695 of JAPDPK010000015.1, forward strand.
ATACTTGACTAGGGATATTTTAAGAATAGTGTGTTATTACTATTCTAAGGACATTATCATATAAGATTATATTACGCAGTTATAAGACAAATATAATAATGAACTATAAATAAAAATGTCATGATACATAAAAATGCCAAAGTCAATCATCTAATGAATGGTTCTAAGGGCATAATCCAACAAATCTATCTACTTCTTCATCATGGGTATTAGATACTGGATGTGGTTCTCACATTTGTGTAAATGTGCAGGAACTCAAAAGGAGTAGATCGTTGACTAAGGGCGAGGTCGACCTACGAGTGGGAAATGGAGCAAGGGTTACTGCATTAGCTGTAGGAACTTATATTTTGAAATTGCCCACAGGGCTTGTTTTAGAATTAGATGATTGTTATTATGTGCCTTCCATCACTAAAAACATTATTTCTATTTCTTGTTTGGACAAGAAGGGTTTTTCATTTATAATAAAGGACAACTGTTGCTCCATTTATTTAAATGATATCTTTTATGGTAGTACACAACTAATTAATGGTCTTTACATTCTAAATCTTGATATGCCTATTTATAACATAAATGCTAAAAGGATTAAATCTAATGATCAAAATCCAACATATCTCTGGCATTGTCGCTTGGGACACATAAATGAGAATCGCATTTCCAAACTCCATAAAGATGGAATTTTGGATTCATTTGATTTTGAATCGTATGAGACATGTGAATCTTGTTTGATGGGTAAGATGACTAAAGCCCCTTTCAAAGGCCATAGTGAAAGGGCAAGTGATTTATTGGGCTTAGTACATACAGATGTATGTGGACCTTTAAACACACAGGCCAGAGGTGGGTTTATGTACTTTATTACATTTACTGATGATTTCAGTAGATATGGCTATGTGTATCTTATGAGACACAAGTCAGAATCTTTTGAAAAGTTCAAAGAATTCAAGAATGAAGTACAAAACCAACTTGGCAAGAGCATTAAGGCACTTCGATCAGATCGAGGTGGTGAATACTTAAGCCAAGAATTTTATGACTATTTAAAGAGTGTGGGATTGTCTCACAACTCACTCCTCCAGGTACACCACAATGGAATGGTGTATCTGAAAGGAGAAACCGAACTTTATTAGATATGGTTCGATCAATGATGAGTCATACAGATCTTCAGAATCCTTTTGGGGACATGCATTAGAAACAACTGCTTTTACACTGAACGTGTTCCATCTAAATCGGTTCCAAAGACACCATATGAGATATGGACTGGTAAACGTCCCAGTATGTCTTTTATGAAGATTTGGGGTTGTGAGGCTTATGTAAGACATCAAGTCTCTAACAAACTGCACCTAAATCTGATAAGTGCTATTTTGTGGGATATCCTAAACTAACTAAAGGATATTATTTTTACAATCCCACTGAGCGCAAAGTGTTTGTAGCTCGAACAGGTGTCTTTCTAGAAAGAGAATTCATTTCTAGAAGAACTAGTGGGAGAAAAGTAGAACTTGAAGAAATTAAGAGCTACAAGATAGCGCACCCGACGTTGAGATGGAGCCTGAGCAAGCACCACAAGTTGTTGTGGAACCAGAACCACAAGCTATTGTGGAGCAACCGCCTGCTCAAGAGACACAAGCCTTGCGTAGATCAGTTAGAACACATCGTGAGCCACAGAAATATGGATTTCTAATGACTCAAAACGGTGATGTTTTGCTCATGGACCAAGATGAGCCTACTACCTATCAAGAGGCTATAACAGGGCCAGACTCTGAGAAATGGCTTGAAGCCATGAGATCTGAGATGGAATCCATGTATGCCAACCAAGTTTGGACCTTGGTTGACTTACTCGAAAGGGTAAAACCTATAGGGTGTAAATGGGTTTTTAAGAAGAAAACCGACATGGAAGGAAATGTTCATACCTATAAAGGGCGATTGGTTGCTAAAGGTTTTAAACAAATTCATGGTACTGACTATGATGAAACTTTTTCACCAGTCGCGATGATCAAATCCATTAGGATCTTGCTTGCGATAGTTGCATACCATGATTATGAAATCTGGCAAATGGACGTCAAGACCGCTTTTCTTAATGGAAAGCTACTCGAGGATGTGTACATGACACAACCTGAGGGTTTTGTTGATCCAAAAAATGCTGGAAAGGTTTGTAAGCTGCAACGTTCTATTTATGGACTAAAGCAAGCTTCTCGAAGTTGGAATCTTCGTTTTGATGATGCAATCAAACAGTTTGGTTTCATCAAGAACGAAGATGAACCTTGTGTCTACAAGAAGGTCAGTGGGAGCACTATTGTCTTCCTGGTGTTGTATGTAGATGACATACTACTCATTGGGAATGACATCCCTACCCTTCAGTCTGTAAAGACTTGGTTAGGGAATTGCTTTTCAATGAAGGACTTGGGCGAAGCTACCTATGTATTGGGTATAAGGATCTATAGAGATAGATCAAGGAAATTAATTGGCCTAAGTCAAAGTGCATACATAGATAAAGTGCTAAAGAGGTTTAGCATACAGGATTCCAAGAAAGGATTCTTGCCTATGACACATGGCATTACTCTCTCAAAAGAACAGTGTCCTACAACACAAGAAGAGAGAGAACGTATGAGTAAAGTTCCATATGCATCTGCTATTGGATCCATTATGTATGCCATGTTATGCACACGTCCCGATGTCTTGTATGCCTTGAGCATGACGAGTAGATATCAAGTTGATCCTGGTGAACGTCACTGGATCACTGTCAAGAATATTCTTAAGTACTTGAGAAAGACTAAAGATACATTCTTGATATATGGAGGTGAGGAAGAGCTCATTGTAACAGGTTACACTGATGCTAGCTTCCAAACTGATAAAGATGACTTTAGATCGCAATCTGGTTATGTGTTTTGCCTTAATGGTGGTGCTGTGAGCTGGAAGAGTTCAAAGCAGGCGACAATGGCCGATTCTATGACAGAGGCTGAGTATATAGCTGCCTCTGAAGCTGCTAAGGAGGCTGTTTGGATTAGAAAGTTCATTACTGAGCTTGAAGTTGTTCCTAGCATTATAGATCCCATTGAGCTCTATTGTGACAACAATGGAGCCATCGCACAAGCTAAGGAGCCTAGATCTCACCAACAATCCAAACATATACTACGGCGCTTCCATCTCATTCGAGATATCATCGAGAGAGGAGATGTGAGGATATGCAAAGTACCAACTGACGATAACATCGCCGACCCACTGATGAAGCCTTTGACGCAGCAGAGACATGATCGTCACACTAGGTCACTAGGTATTAGATACATGAGTGAATGGTCTTAGTGCAAGTGGGATATTGTTGGATTATGCCTTTAGAACCATTCATTAGATGATTGACTTTGGCATTTTTTTATGTATCATGACATTTTATTTATTATAGTTCATTATTATATTTGTCTTATAACTGCGTAATGTAATCTTATATGATAATGTCCTTAGAATAGTAATAACACACTATTCTTAAAATATCCCTAGTCAAGTATTATTGTGAACAAGGATAACAATGATACGATAAGACTAGTATGTGGTTGACTGATGACCATTGTCATGGATATAGGATATCAAGTCATCACATAGGTACATGTTAGAGAATTATGTACTGGATCGACCCTCCATGAGAACGCTACATGGATTGTTATATGAGTGTCATAAGCGATTCTCATAGTGATGATGGTGCATGTGATCCTTTGACTTGAGATCATCAGAGATCCCAACATAGAGAATTGCATAATTTAATGCTGCTAGATGTCATTCGTAACAGGATGGACTATAAAGGTAGTAATTGGGTATGCCTTGATCTATGTAGAGGGATGTTGAGTGATCAAGATAGGATTTATCCCTCTTATATAACAAGAGTGATGTCTTGGGTCCTTTGATAGAGTGAGACTAAGAAATGCATGGCCGTGCTCGAATAAGTCAATATGAGATATTTATTTTATTTGTTTAATTAGTCTACTCAGGAATCAAGAAACGCTGATTAGACTATACAAGTGTGACACATTCCATGACTTGTGTCTAATCAAGATATCAAAGGATAAAGGGATTAGACTACACGGTAACATCTATCACAAGTAAGGTTATGTCGAGTCATTGACATTCTCGTTACATGGGTAGCAATGATGTGTTGCTAGATACCGCTCATTGCCTGTGACAATTTTGTCATTGCCATTGTTTTGAGAACCTATTGGGTCGCACACTTAGAACGGATCAATGAGGAGCTTAATTAATCCTATTCTGAATTGGATTAAGGATATATCTAATCCTATTATGAATTGGATTAAGGATATAGTTAATCCTATTCTAAGTAGGATTAGAGTTCTGTTTGGCAGTAAATTTTAGGGTAAAATTTACTGCCTATAAAAGGATGTTTTTTTCTAAAACATAGCCGCACAATTAAAAACAGAAAAGGTATTCTTTTAATCGAAGCTAGCAAATCGATTATAAGAATCAAAAATGCTTTTTAAGGCTTCTGATCGTGAGACGTTCAAGAGTCGTGAGATCCGTTCGTATGGATACCATAGAGGCAGGAACGAAAGGTTGTTGCTTGTGACTCGACCAACGACAGAAATCAGAGAAAACGTTAGGTAAAATCTCGAAACCCTAATCAGGCAACTCTCTGAATCGATCTTGGTGGAGGCCGAATGATTTAAATTCTGCTGCATGTTTGTTTCGGTTTACTTCAGTAGTTATCATAAAACCAATGTGTTAGCGTTAAATTGCCATATATATTTTGAAATGACAAAAACTTAAGTAATCTTTAATGTTTTAATTCACATTGTAAATTTGCCTCATCACACATGATTCTCTCAATCCATTTTCAAGTGTTTATATCAAACATTAAGACCATCATTTAATGATACATTCTTATTGGTCTTAATACTTTATAAAATGGTTTTGAATATTAAGTAATTTTCTCAAGAATTATTAAATATAAGTTTAGAAAATTACTTATAAGTTTTTGGACAATATTTTCATGTGAGAAAGTCAAGAAAAACTCCCTTAAAGCTTATAAATGTTTTGGGTTGAATTAGGATCAAAGGTCATATCATTTCTAACCCAAAAGTGCAGGAAAAATGCCCTCTGGAAGAAAAGGATCGATCCCCACTGTAGCAGGATCAATCCCTTTTTGGCAGAAAGTCTTTCCAAGGTCCCTGAAGCCCAGAATCAAGATTGTGGACAAAAGGGATTGATCCCCTATGGAAAGGGATCGATCCCTTTGCCCGAAAATAGCCTATAACGGCTAGTTTTTGTAAGACAACAGTTATATTCGAGATTTGGCTCTACCCAACGGCTAGAATACATCCAAGGGACTATAAATAGAGGCTTAGAAGCTAAAGAAAGGAAGAGGAACCACTCAGCAACTCAAAACCTCATATTCCTCAAATCTACAAGCCTCAAACAACAAATCAAGAGCTACAAAGTTTCCATCATCTATCATTCTCTTATTCCTTGTAGCGCTTAGCACAAATATTGTATAGGCTTCTCATTGAGCTTAATTTCTGTAATCAATTGCCTACCTAGAGGCCTTTTCTTTGATTACATTATTTGTATCCCATCATTCCTTGTAAAGGGAAGGTTTCTCTTAAGCCTTAGAAAAAGAGGGAGGTTACTCTTTAGCCTAAGAAAAAGAGGGAGGTTACTCTTGAGCCTAGAAAAAGAGAGAGGTTTCTCTTGATCCTTGAAAAGAGGGAGTGTAATACAAATTCAAGTTAGTGAATTTGGGGAAAATCCTTGGGAGCGTCTCAAGGTAGAGGACGTAGGCAAGGTTACCGAACCTCTATAAATCGCTTGCGTACATTTCTCTATCCTTACTCTCTTTACTTATTTGCAATTATATTTGTGTTTATTGCTTTGAATTTATATTGCATAATTGAGTAGCCTAGAGAACTTAGAAAATATCAATATAGGCTAGAGAATTTAGAAGAATCGCAAAACGAACTTAAGGTTAGTGAAAAACTGATTCACCCCCCTCTCGGTATAGCCTATAGAGCCAACAATTGGTATCAGAGCTTGGGCTCGAGATTGATTTAGACTAACCTCTATCGAGCAAAACGATCATAAATGGCTCACTTGAATGTAGGCACACCCCTAGGAGAAGAGGGACACTCATTAGTTAGACCTCCACTCTTCAATGGTGAAAATTATTCATATTGGAAAACTAGAATGATGTTATTTGTACAATCAAATGATTATGAAGTGTGGAGAATTATAGTGAATGGTCCTAGAATTCCCATGAAGAAAGTAGATGGAAAAGATGTCCCTGAGGATGAGGATGAGTGGGACACAAATGACATGAGATTGGCACAAATGAATGCCAAGGCTATGCACACCCTCTTTTGTGCTTTAGGTCCCAATGAGTATAATAGAGTATCATTATGTGAGAATGCCAAGCAAATATGGGACAAATTAGCCATCACACATGAAGGGACCAATCAAGTTAGAGAAACCAAAGTAGGAATGCTCACACATGATTATGAGCTATTTAGGATGAAAGAAAATGAGTCCATTAGCGAAATGTTCACTAGATTTAATGATATAATTAATGGACTTAAAGCATTAGGCAAGAGCTATTCCAATGTAGAAATGGTCAAGAAAATCTTGAATAGCTTGCCAAAATCTTGGGAGGCAAAGGTGACTGCTATAGAAGAATCTAAGGATCCTAACACCTTGTCTCTAGATGAACTTATTGAAGGAGACCGAAACAAACATGCAGCGGAATTTAAGTCATTCGGCCTCCACCAGGATCGATTCGGAGGGTTGCCTGATTAGGGTTTCGAGATTTTACCTAACGTTTTCTCTGTTTTTTCTGTCTTTGGTCGAATCACAAGCAGCAACTTTTCGTTCCTGCCTCTATGGTATCCACACGAACGGATCTCACAACTCTTGAACGTCTCACGATTGGATGCCTTAAGGAGCGTTTTTGATTCTTTTAACCGAACTGCTAGCTTCGATTAAAAGAATACTTTTTCTGTTTTCTAATTATTGTCCGGCTATGTTTCAGAAAACATCCTTTTATAGGCAGTAAATTTTACCCTAAAATTTACTGTCAAACAGAACTCTAATCCTACTTAGAATAGGATTAGTTATATCCCTAATCCAATTCAGAATAGGATTAGTTATATCCTTAATCCAATTTAGAATAGGATTAATTAAGCTCCTCATTGATCCGTTCTAAGTGTGCGACCCAATAGGTTCTCAAAACAATGGCAATGACAAAATTGTCACAGGCAATGAGCGGTATCTAGCAACACATCATTGCTACCCATGTAACGAGAATGTCAATGACTCGACATAACCTTACTCGTGATAGATGTTACTGTGTAGTCTATCCCTTTATCCTTTGATGTCTTGATTAGACACAAGTCATGGAATGTGTCACACTTGTATAGTCTAATCAGCGTTTCTTGATTCCTGAGTAGACTAATTAAACAAATAAAATCAATATCTCATATTGACTTATTTGAGCACGGCCATGCATTTTAGTCTCACTCTATCAAAGGGCCCAAGACATCACTCTTGTTATATAAGAGGGATAAATCCTATCTTGATCACTCAACATCCCTCTACATAGATCGAGGCATACCCAATTACTACCTTTATAGTCCATCCTGTTACGAATGACATCTAGCAGCATTAAAGTATGCAATTCTCTATGTTGGGATCTTTGATGATCTCAAGTCAAAGGATCACATACACCATCATCACTATGAGAATCGCTTATGACACTCATATAACAATCCATGTAGCGTTCTCATGGAGGGTCGATCCAGTACATAGTTCTCTAACATGTACCTATGTGATGACTTGATATCCTATATCCATGACAATGGTCATCAGTCAACCACATACTAGTCTTATCGTATCATTGTTATCCTTGTTCACAATAATACTTGACTAGGGATATTTTAAGAATAGTGTGTTATTACTATTCTAAGGATATTATCATATAAGATTATATTACGCAGTTATAAAACAAATATAATAATGAACTATAAATAAAAATGTCATGATACATAAAAAAGCCAAAGTCAATCATCTAATGAATGGTTCTAAGGGCATAATCCAACACTTATGGGCTCCCTACTTACATATGAGATGAAATTGAAAAGAAATGAAGTGCCTTCAAAGAAAGTAGGTGTAGCACTTAAGTCTTCCACTTATGAGGTTATTGAAGATAATAGTGATGAGAGTGGAAGTGAGGAAGAAAAGGAAATGGCAATGTTTGCCAAAAGATTTAATAGATTTATGAGAATGAAAGAGAGAGAGAATGATAGGAGGTACCAAAGTAGAGGGGTAATAAGAGGAGAATCTAGTAGGAGAGAAAAAGACCCCTTAGTGTGTTATGAATGTAATGAACCGGGTCACACTAAGCTAGATTGCCCCTTACTTAGGAAAGAAAAGGATAGGAAACCTAGGAAGAAAGCATTTGTGGCTGCATGGAGCGATAGTGATAGCTTCGATGAGGAAAACGTAGATGATGAGGTAGCCTACTCATGCTTTATGGCTATTAGTGATGATGAGGCTAGTAGTAGCTCTAGTGAAAATAATGACTTTACATTTGATGAGTTACAAAATGCCTTTAATGATTTAGCAAATGAATTTCAATGCATGAACTCCAAATATAAGAAAATCATTGCTAAATTAAAAATAGAAAATGAAGCCTTGACAAAGGCTAAGCTAGAATTTGAAAAGAAATTAGAAGAGGCTAACTTAGAAATAAATGAGTTGAATGAAAAGAATACAAATTTGCATAACTCATTTACTAGGTTTTATATGGGTCAACAAAAGCTAGATCATATGTTAGAGACCCAAAGAGCTTTCTTTGACAAAGATGGGCTAGGATATAATGAAATACATAAAGAAACTCATCTTAGGAATTTCTTAGTGAGCAAAAATTCTATGCATGATACATCTCTCATATGCTCACTATGCAATAGACTAGGACACTCTTCACAAGCATGCACATATAGAAAAACTACATTTAGAGGAAGAGTAGTTAAGAAGATGTGGATGCCAAAGCATGCAATAAATAATGATGAATTGTGCTTGAAATGGATCCCAAAAGGATCAAAAATTATTTGCACTAACTCTCATGGACCCAAGAAAACAATGGTTTTGAATGCTCTACACACCTCTATGGAGATTGCTTGTGCCAATGAGAAAAAGAAAAAGCTTGAGGATCCATCACAACAATTCTTCAAAGGATGGCACAAGGTAGATTCTAGTCAAGGCAAAGCATTCTTTAGCAAAGGAGTTTTGTAAGCTTAATTCCTTACACCTTAAACTTTTTATTTGATTAGTTATGCTTTGATGAGAAAATTGGTTAATGATTAATGATGCATTGTGATTGAGCAAAAAGCATAATAAATGATTGTTGAGTGCTTGATGAATTGTTCTTGATACATTGAATGAAAGGCATGTTTAGTGAATTTGAAATGATTTTTGGTTTTTCTGCATCTTGAGCAAGTTTGATATGTCTAGATAATATATTTAGTTGCTCAAAAGAAGTCAAATATGTCATATATGCAAAATGCCATGTCATGAGCATTAATGAAGAACTTGTATATTGGAAATCATGGCATGTTGTTCACAAGATATATGCTTTGATGATATATATGCTTAAAATCTATATGAACAAGTTTGTTTTGACATATTTATGTAATTCAATGCATTGGTTTGGTCAAAAAATGCTTAAATCTCAAAATGAGCTCCTATGAGGCCAAAAATGCTTTTATTGGGGAAAATCCTACCAAAATTGCAAAATCTATTGTTAAATGGTTTTTCATTCATGTTTTTCATTCATACAAGTCCAAAATCATGTTTTACAAATGTTTAAGCCTTTACTTAGACTTAAATTACTCAAAAACGGAGTTTTGGTACCTCACAAGTTGAATTTTCTGTCAAAACTACTGCAGAATCTGCAGGAAACTATGAGGGATCGATCCCCCTCCTAAAGGGATTGATCCCCCCAGGCCAGAAAAGGCACTCCTGCATGTTTTCAACCGAAATTGAGAAGAACTTTTCATTGTTTTGATATTTTCTGTCCTCTCAACTTAAAATTCATTGTTTTAACTTCTTTTTGATGATATTTAATGTATGAAAATTCATTTTTCATTGATATCATGCCTCAACTTCATCAATTAATATCATTTCCAACAAATGGTATCGTCTTCAACAATCAATATCATTTTTATTGAACTCACAAGTGCAAAATCATTCTTCTTGTTGAAAACATTCATGAATTGCATAAATCTTGAAATAATCTTGAAATATATTTTCAATGAATGCTTAAACATAATTTTAAAGATTTATTTCAATGATTTATGGATATATTTGAGAATTTGATGAACTTGTGCATAATGAATATTTTTCTTTCTTTTTGTTCATCTTAGTCAAGCATGCTTATAGGATTATGTCTATTAGCTTGACTCAATTACTCCACTCTAGGTTTCATGATCATTATACATCTAGTGGATTGATTTCAAATGTAAATTCAACAATTGGTAATGGTCATTGGCCTGTAATTTGTGATGGTAAATGGACCCTAAATGTTCAAATGCATGAAACTTTATCATCCATGAACTTATATTTTTATGGCCAAATTATTAAAGAACTTGGGCTTTAATGACAACACCAACATTCAAAGATAAATGCAAACTTGAACAAATGAACCTTGATTGATATCCATGCATTTATTCTTGATTGTTTTGATGTTGAACTTACATGTTTACTTAAGTTGAATCAATAATCATGCCTATGAGATGAGAATAGTTGTTTTCATGATATTATGTGCTTAACCTCACTCATAGTTTATGGATTTTAATGATAAAATATATTTTAGCTTGATAATATTGATTCACTTAGGTAAAGCCATTTTAGTTAAAATAGCATATACCCTCTAGAACATTAAATGATAATAACAACTAGGGATATGGCTATTAATTAATTAAAATGGTAATGTTGAATCATTCCTTGCTCATAATTGGTTAAAGATTTGAATTGGAAAATGAGCATAGGATTTTTGTGCTTAAAAACATGGAAGAAAATGTGTTTGCTTGAATACTTTGATTTTATGAATCTTCCATATGGTATAACTTTGTGAATATGAATGTGGATTAATACTTTATGATAGTATGCTTATGTTTAATTGATCCATATGCATATTTGATGATGTGTGATTGTGTTCTTGCATATTTAGAATGATTATTTTCTTGACATGAACACACTACACATAGACATTGGATTCATGCAAAATATGTCTAAGTCAACCATTAGTAACAATTGGTATTTAGATTGAAATAACAATTAGTATCATTGGCAACCATATTTTCAATAATTGGTAAGCCAAATCTAAATTGCCAATTGGTATGAGCTTTAAATTGACAATTCTTCTTGTGCTCTTTAGTTTGAAATGACAAATAGAGAAGAATTCATTTAGGATATTTTTGCATGAAACTCTTGTGTGCTAGAAATTGAAGTTAATTGCTATATGTTTTGATTCTATGCACATTCTTGCTTGGAAGTGATTTATGAGCTCATACATATGATAAGTCATCTAATTTAAGCTCATAATCATGATGTATTGCCATGCACCTTAGTTGGACTTTAAAGAACAATTGATATACTTAGGTGCTTGATAGGATTGAAATGAGCAAGTCATAGTCCTTAGTGAAGGAAACCGAAACAAACATGCAGCGAAATTTAAATCATTCGGCCTCCACCAGGATCGATTCGGAGAGTTGCCTGATTAGGGTTTCGAGATTTTACCTAACGTTTTTCTCCGATTTCTGTCGTTGGTCGAGTAACAAGCAACAACCTTTCGTTCCTGCCTCTATGGTATCCACACGAACGGATCTCACGACTCTTGAACGTCTCACGATCAGAAGCCTTAAGGAGCGTTTTTGATTCTTTATAACCGAACTGCTAGCTTCGATTAAAAGAATACTTTTTTGTTTTCTAATTGTTGTGCGGCTATGTTTCAGAAAACATCCGTTTATAGGCAGTAAATTTTAGGGTAAAATTTACTGCCAAACAGAACTCTAATCCTACTTAGAATAGGATTAGTTATATCCCTAATCCAATTCAGAATAGGATTAGTTATATCCTTAATCCAATTCAGAATAGGATTAATTAAGCTCCTCATTGATCCGTTCTAAGTGTGCGACCCAATAGGTTCTCAAAACAATGGCAATGACAAAATTGTCACAGGCAATGAGCGGTATCTAGCAACACATCATTGCTACCCATGTAACGAGAATGTCAATGACTCGACATAACCTTACTCGTGATAGATGTTACCGTGTAGTCTAATCCCTTTATCCTTTGATGTCATGATTAGACACAAGTCATGGAATGTGTCACACTTGTATAGTCTAATCAGCGTTTCTTGATTCCTGAGTAGACTAATTAAACAAATAAAATCAATATCTCATATTGACTTATTCGAGCACGGCCATGCATTTCTTAGTCTCACTCTATCAAAGGCCCCAAGACATCACTCTTGTTATATAAGAGGGATAAATCCTATCTTGATCACTCAACATCCCTCTACATAGATCAAGGCATACCCAATTACTACCTTTACAGTCCATCCTATTACGAATGACATCTAGCAGCATTAAAGTATGCAATTCTCTATGTTGGGATCTCTGATGATCTCAAGTCAAAGGATCACATACACCATCATCACTATGAGAATCGCTTATGACACTCATATAACAATCCATGTAGCGTTCTCATGGAGGGTCGATCCAGTACATAGTTCACTAACATGTACCTATGTGATGACTTGATATCCTATATCCATGACAATGGTCATCAGTCAACCACATACTAGTCTTATCGTATCATTGTTATCCTTGTTCACAATAATACTTGACTAGGGATATTTTAAGAATAGTGTGTTATTACTATTCTAAGGACATTATCATATAAGATTACATTACGCAGTTATAAAACAAATATAATAATGAACTATAATAAATAAAATGTCATGATACATAAAAAAATGCCAAAGTCAATCATCTAGTGAATGGTTCTAAGGGCATAATCCAACACTTAGTAGGTATTTCTAAACAACTTGCTTCATTATTTACCAATTGGGAACTTCTTGCAAAATTACTTATCAACAATTGGTATCAAAATTATTTATAAACAATTGGTATAGGATCATAAGTCATATTCATTGCCTGAATATTTCATAATCTTTGTGAATATTGAGTTATTTATTTGTGCTATGAGTCCCATGTACTAACATGTTTCTTGTTGGATGGATCATTTTTATCTCTTCTCACATAGCCATAATTTTAAGGGGAGCTTATTTTTTCTTAGTTTTCCTTCTTTTTGCTATGACAAAAAGGGGGAGAGATAGATATTAAAAGGGAAGGATATTAAGGGGAAGAGATAATGAGGGAAAATTCATTTTCAAAACCCATGCTTATACTAAGGGGGAGCTTTATAAAATCCTGCTTTATTTGAGGGGGAGTATTTTATGAAAGAATTTTCAAAGCAAATTTACATTAAGTTTTGTCATATCAAAAAGGGGGAGATTGTTAGCGTTAAATTGCCATATATATTTTGAAATGACAAAAACTTAAGTAAGCTTTAATGTTTTAATTCACATTGTAAATTTACCTCATCACACATGATTCTCTCAATCCATTTTCAAGTGTTTATATCAAACATTAAGACCATCATTTAATGATACATTCTTATTGGTCTTAATACTTTATAAAATGGTTTTGAATATTAAGTAATTTTCTCAAGAATTATTGAATATAAGTTTAGAAAATTACTTATAAGTTTTTGGACAATATTTTCATGTGAGAAAGTCAAGAAAAACTCCCTTAAAGCTTATAAATGTTTTGGGTTGAATTAGGATCAAAGGTCATATCATTTCTAACCCAAAAGTGCAGGAAAAATGCCCTCTGGAAGAAAAGGATCGATCCCCACTGTAGCAGGATCGATCCCTTTTTGGCAAAAAGTCTTCCCAAGGTCCCTGAAGCCCAGAATCAAGATTGTGGACAAAAGGGATCGATCCCCTATGGAAAGGGATCGATCCCTTTGCCCGAAAATAGCCTATAACGGCTAGTTTTTGTAAGACAAACGGTAATATTCGAGATTTGGCTCCACCCAACGGCTAGAATACATCCAAGGGACTATAAATAGAGGCTTAGAAGCTAAAGAAAGGAAGAGGAACCACTCAGCAACTCAAAATCTCATATTCCTCAAATCTACAAGCCTCAAACAACAAATCAAGAGCTACAAAGTTTCCATCATCTATCATTCTCTTATTCCTTGTAGCGTTTAGCACAAATATTGTATAGGCTTCTCATTGAGCTTAATTTCTGTAATCAATTGCCTACCTAGAGGCCTTTTCTTTGATTACATTATTTGTATCCCATCATTCCTTGTAAAGGGGAGGTTTCTCTTAAGCCTTAGAAAAAGAGGGAGGTTACTCTTTAGCCTAAGAAAAAGAGGGAGGTTACTCTTGAGCCTAGAAAAAGAGAGGTTTCTCTTGATCCTTGAAAAGAGGGAGTGTAACACAAATTCAAGTTAGTGAATTTGGGGAAAATCCTTGGGAGCGTCTCAAGGTAGAGGACGTAGGCAAGGTTGCCGAACCTCTATAAATCGCTTGCGTACATTTCTCTATCCTTACTCTCTTTACTTATTTGCAATTATATTTGTGTTTATTGCTTTGAATTTATATTGCATAATTGAGTAGCTTAGAGAACTTAGAAAATATCAATATAGGCTAGAGAATTTAGAAGAATTGCAAAACGAACTTAAGGTTAGTGAAAAACCGATTCACCCCTCCCTTTCGGTATAGCCTATAGAGCCAACACAATGCTTCATAAAGTTCAATCACATATCATGTAATCTCATATGCCATGTTCATAAAACATTTCTCGTTAGGCAAACCCATTAATTCAACTAATAAAGTCTTAGCCTACTATAGCTATCAGCAAGCAGTCCTCGTTACCCAGAAACTAGGATGTTACCTATGGCCATAGATCCTCGTCATCTCCAATCCTAGTGATCAACCATAATTGGAACCTGTCGACGACAATGTCGGACAAGCCTCATGTTGCCTATATAAGAGTATCAACTACTCGAGCATGTTCCATAGTGCTCTATTAGTCTTATAGTGCAATGGGATGCCGTAAAAGTCTATAAACTAGAAATCATTTCATGTTTTGAAGTCTCACATCAATAGGATGTACAAGCAATACATGCTCAATCCAAAAACTCATATAAATATGTTATAAAGTCATTATTCACAAACTTCAAAACGTGATGTAAAAGAGATGTAAAAGCTTTTATACATTTCGTATAAACTTTGTGTAAGCTTAACTCTCATAAAACTAATTATGCATAAAGATACAGTAGCATGATGCAGACATAGATATCCACATCCAACTTTTAATAATTTTTCAAAATTTCTACAATAAGACGAGGTTAGGATATGTCATCACCTAGCCTGCAAAGGAAAAACAATTTGTATTCCCAACAGCAACACATCTCCAAATTCACATCCAAATCAATTCTTTTACTTCATAAACCTTTCATTTATTCTATAAATCATTGTTTGTAGCTTATGTAGGGCACTTACCCCATAAGCTACTACTCGTAGCTTGCATAATAAACTTACTGAAAGCAAAGATTAAACTCGCTCGTTCAAGCTTGGAAATCCGTGTACTATACACCACCAAATTGCGTCGTTAACACTACAAGCATATATAGACAATGCCATTTACCACCTTACACTTACACATAACCATTTAACACTAACTAATTGTTACTCTTTCTTAGCTGCACTTTAGCTGTATTGTGACAAAAGTCACTATACGATCTTTTTTATCGTTCCAACTGCACCATTCACATTAATACTCATCTACTTCTCATTTACCAGTGCCATTTCACCTTAAAGGTGAATTTACTACATTGCCTTTCCTTAGGCCTAATGTTTATCTTTCTATATACAAGTCCAAATTTCACTTTAAAGCTACATAACAGTTACCTCATGTTCATTAACATGAATACACTATCAATAACAAAAGCTCCCTTGTCTCCTTACACTTTCCTTATGAAAACCCATTTGGCCAAGACTTAAAACACTTCTTTAGGGTCAGTTTTACACCATTATAACACTAGAAATAGGCCTAGAAAATCAGAAATTCAACCTATATCCAGTTTAGAAAGAATAGAAAATTTCCAGCACTACTTACCCTGTACAGCAGAAATTTCTAGAATAGATTTCTCTTATCAAACGTGGTCCACTTGAGCTAATTTTCGGATATGTGGTAGAGAGGAGGTAGAGCTTCAATTGATCCTTTTGGCCGTTTCAAGAAAATGTCATCTTCCTGATCGTTTCTGCCCTACAAAATTATTCTCTCAATCTCGTCAAAACAGGGTAGCTTGATAGATCTGACTTCTAGCAAACTTCTCACCAGCCAAACGAACTCCGTTTGAGATGAATTTTGGATATGTTTTAGAGGAGAGAATTTGGAACAACTTTTATGTAGCAAGGAAAGGTTGAAACTGACTGGAAGTAGGACGAAGAATGGCAACAAAATCTGCTTGCATAGTAGCTTACGGGTTTCCTGTTTTCTTCCAATCTCTCACATTTCTTCTCTTATTTTTTTTTTTTGACCTTTTTGCTGGGTAAAAAAGTGGCTGCCGTGCACTTAAAAGGAAAGGAAATAAAAGAATTAATAAAATAAGGCTTTAAGCTTATTCCATAAGCTTTGCAACCAAAATATCCTACTTTACCATTTATCTTTCTTACATATATATATATTTTCAATCTTCCATAATTCATTCTTTCTCCAAACAAAGCCTTAAATCATTTTCCATATTCCTCATGACTTAAAAATATATTGAATTAATTTAATAACGATTTATAAAATAGTGATTCTTACATTACTCCCCACCTTAAGGAATTCGGTCCTCCGAATTTGACTCAGTCTGATCAAATAGCTGAGGGTACTTATCTCGCATCAGGCTCTCTAGCTCCCAAGTAGCTTCTTCAGAAGTGTGATGTTTCCAGAGAACC
Organism: Heritiera littoralis; assembly: GCA_031772115.1. Taxonomy (NCBI): domain Eukaryota; kingdom Viridiplantae; phylum Streptophyta; class Magnoliopsida; order Malvales; family Malvaceae; genus Heritiera; species Heritiera littoralis. The sequence continues at coordinate 8,972,757 of JAPDPK010000015.1, forward strand.
TTAACCAAAGGAATAGACTTGGATCTGAAAGTCTTTTCCTTATAGTCCAATATCCGGATTGGTTTCTCAATGTAACTCATATCCTCCCGTAACTCAAATGGTTCGTATTATATGATATGGGAGGGATCCGATTGATATTTCCTCAGCATCGATACGTGGAAGACGTTGGGCACACTTACCAACATTGGTGGTAAGGCCAAATGATATGCTACATCACCTAGTCTCTCTAGAATCTCAAATGGACTAATGAATCGAGGACTCAGTTTCCCTTTCCGTTCGAATCTCATGATACCTTGGATGGAGAGACTTTCAAAAATACCTTGTCCCCAACTTGGAATCCAAAGTGACGTCTCCGAATGTCAGCATAACTCTTCTGACGACTTTGTGCAATCCTCAATCTATCACATATGATTCTAACTGTTTCATAAGCTTTCTCTACTAGTTCGAAAGCAAAAATCTTTCGCTCACCTACTTCTTCCCATGCAATGGGAGATCTACATCTCCGACCATATAATGCCTCATATGGAGTCATGCCAATACTCGAGTGGAAGCTATTATTATAAACAAACTCTGCTAAAGCTAGGTGCTCGTTCTAGGAGCCTGAAAAGTCAATAGCACATGCTCTCAACATATCCTCTAAAGTCTGTATAGTCCGCTCGAACTGACCATCTATCTGAGGATGAAAAGTTATGCTGAACTGCAATTTGGATCCCATGGCTTCCTGAAACTGTTCCCAAAAGCGGGAAGTAAACCTGGAATCCCTGTCTGATACTATGCTCGCTGGAACTCCATGCAACTTGACTACCTCTCGTACATATAGCTCCGCTAAAGAACTCGGAGAATCTGTGGCTCTCATAGGTAGAAAGTGAGCAGACTTGGTCAATTTGTCAACTATGACCCATATCGAATCATGACCCCTTCATGTCCTAAGGAGTCCCATAATGAAATCCATAGTAATATGCTCCTATTTCCATATTGGTATTGATAAAGGTGTAAGTAACCCCGTAGGTTTCTGATGCTCAACCTTAATCTGCTGACAAGTGAGACATTTTGACACATAATCTGCAATGTCTTTCTTCATCTTAGCCCACCAATAGACACCCTTCAGGTTTTGGTACATCTTAGTACTACCTGGGTGCATTGTGTATCTAGAACTGTGAGCCTCCTCTAAAATCTATCTCCATAGGGTATCATCTTTGGTTATGCATATCCGACCTCTATATCTCAATATCCCATCCTCACTGACCTTATGCTCGGGTTGAAGCCCTTGCTCAGTCTGACTAGCTAGCTCCACCAACTCTGGATCCTGTCTCTGTGCATGTCGGATCGATTCTATAAAATTTGGTTCAATCCTAGAGCTAGCTATTAGACAATCTACTGAAGGTTCTACTCTTAGACTCATCTTAGAGAACTTATCCAACAAACTGTACTCTTATACCATCATGTACGAAACTAGGCCAATGCTCTTTCTGCTTAAAGCATCGGCGACTACGTTTGCTTTTCCCGGATGATACAAGATCTCGCAGTCATAATCCTTGAAAAGCTCCAACCATCTGTGCTGTCTCATGTTTAATTCTTTCTCTGAAAACAAATACTTGAGGCTCTTATGGTTAGTGAAGATCTGAAATTTTTCACCATATAGGTAGTGGCACCATATCTTAAGTGCAAACATGACAGCGGTTAGCTCGAGATCATGGATGGGGTAGTTCTTCTCATGATCCTTTAGCTACCTAGATCCATAGGCCACTACCTTGCCATGCTGCATCAACACACAACCCAAACCCTGGAGAGAAGCATCACTATACACTACAAAACCCCCATAGCTACTCGGTATGGTCAAAATCGGTGCCGATGTCAACTTTTGCTTTAGCTGCTCAAAACTGCTCTCACACTCGTCTGTCCACTCAAATTTGACGTTCTTACGTGTGAGACGTGTTAGTGGTGCAGCTATCTTTGAAAAGCCTTCAACGAATCTACGATAATACCCGGCTAATCCCAAAAAAACTACGGATCTTGGTAACTGTCCTCAGCCTTTCCCATCTCAACACGACCTCGACTTTGGATAGATCTACCAATACTCCATCCTTAGTCACAACGTGACCCAAAAAAGAAATTTGTTCTAACCAAAACTTACATTTACTAAACTTGGCATAAAGCTGTCTGTCTCAAAGAATCTGGAGAACTATTCTTAAATGTTCCTCATGCTGTTCTCAGGATTTAGAATAGACCAAGATATCATCAATAAACACAATCACAAACTGATCCAAATAAGGCTTAAATACCTCATTCATAAGGCTCATGAATGTTGCAGGTGCGTTGGTTAACCTGAATGGCATAACTAGGAACTCATAGTGTCCATACCAGGTCCTGAATGCTATTTTGGGTACATCTTCCCCTTTAATTCTAATTAATGATACCCAGATCACAAATCGATTTTAGAAAAGACCTGTGCACCTTGCAACTGATCAAATAAGTCATCTATTCGTGGTAAAGGATATTTGTTCTTCACTGTAGCTCGATTCAGTAATCTATAGTCAATACACAACCAGAGACTTCCGTCTTTCTTACCAACAAATAACACCGGAGCATCCCATGGTGATACACTTGGTTTAATAAAACCCTTGTCGAGGAGATCTTGCAACTGTTTCTTTAACTCCTCCAATTCCACTAATGCCATTTTGTAAAGGGGCTTTGAGATAGGCTGAGTGCCAGGTAATAGGTTGATGGCAAACTCAGTCTCTCGCTCAGGTGGTAATCCCGGTAAGTCATTCGGAAATACATCAGGAAACTCCCTAACTACGAGGATCTTTGATAACTCTGGATGTGCCCTGTCAGTATCTTCCATAAAGGCTAGATAACCTTCGTTTAAAATAATAATATTTCATATCAGGCTTCATATACCGAAAAGAATTCTCATTTCATTTCACTTATCAAACTTTAATACAACTCATTCTGGGAGATCAAAGACTACACTTTTATCCCTACAATTTACATTGGCATGGTTGGTTACTAACCAATCCATACCCAAAATTACATCTATGTCATGCATATTAAGCAAAACTAAATCTGCCTCTAGTTCTTTATCTCCCACTTTGACTTTACACTATCTTATAATTGACTCAGTCATCTGGGATTCTTTCAGTGGTGTGCTAATGTGTAACATGCATCCCAAGGGTTCTGGCTCTACGTTCAATCTGTTAACAAATAAAGGAGAAATGAATGAATGCGTAGAGCGTGGGTCTATCAAACATAAAGCTTCACAATCAGTTATTAGAAGCTTACCCTTAACCACTGAGTCTGAAGCGTCAGTTATCTCCTGATCTAGGGCGAACACTCTACCCTAAGCTACCTGTCTCTTACGCTTATCTGTTGGTGCCTTAGCATTCTCTACTGCTGGTGTCTTAGTCTTAGTCTCAGGAGTTTTCCACTCTAAGCAATCTCTGATAAAGTGTCCTTTCTTCCCACACTTAAAGCAAACACAGTCTCATAGCGACATGGTTTAGTGCCATGATTCCTGCCACATTTTGGACACTTTTGATCACCCTTAGGCTTGTTAGCCTTCTCTTGAGGCTCATCTGTCTTCTGCCTCTTATCTTTCTTCTTACCACTAAACTGATCGGATGGTGCCTTACCTTAAGTCTGCCTCTTGCCCTGACCTTTACCCTACCCCGAGTTTCATATTGTGCTTGTGCCTTATTAAAGTCTTACTCAACCATCAAATCTCTCTGTACGGCCTCAGAGTAGGTCACAATCCGTAAGACTGACAATCGACCCCTGATAGCTGGTCTCAAACCATCGAGAAACTTAATAGCTTTTCTTTCCTCATCCTTAGCCATTAGTGGATCATAGTGGCTCAGAATAGTAAATCAGGACTCTTACTGTCCCACATCATACTCCCTTGGGTCAAGTTCAAAAACTCTGACTGCTTCATCCGTTTCACACTCTCTGGAAAATACTATAGGTGAAAAGCAGCCAAAAACTTATCCCAAGAGATAACGGGTCCTGTCCCCTCAATGACCCTTTCACTGATCTCCACTAATGCTCTGCCTCACCCATGAACATATACGCGACTAGAGCAACTCTCTCCTCATGTCCACAAGTCATGTACTTGAAGACCTTGTCTATCTCAAGTAGCCATACCTCAGCCTCCTTTGGATATTAAACCCCCTTGAATGTAGGCAGATTCATTTTCTGAAATTGCTTAAGCCCGTCAGCACTAGGTATAAACATCGACACTGTCGTAGGCTGTGACTGTGGAGGAGGAACTGTCTAAGGTGGAGGTGGCTGTTGTCGAGTTACTGGTGGATCTTGGGAACTAGATGGCTGATGGACTGGTGGTCTAGCTGGTGGTGGCGGTGTACTAGTACTTCTGAATCATTAGCGCTGTTAGATCGCACATACTCGCAGCCATATCAACTACATTACGCTCTAACAATGCCAGACATCCTAGTGTATCGAAACTTTTTGGATGATGTAGTGGTGGAGGAGGAGCGCGTGGAGGTGTCTCAGGTGGCCTAAAAGACCTCCCCCGTGGCAGTGTACCTCTACCACGTCGCATCACTATTACAATAACACATGCATGCATTAGAATAGTATCCATTACTATTTTTTCAGTTCATAGTCGGACATGTACAGTACTGTGAGATGTGACATGGGATGTAAACACTCTTTAGAACATTTTTATAGACTGACTTGACTAGACAACCCCTGCTTTGATACCAATCTGTTATACCCCGAAAATACGAGACATTTTCAAAAACGGAAGAACGGATTTTAGGGCTAACTTTTTCTTTTTACTTTAACTACGGTTTGTGTAATGAGTAGTCTCACTATTTCAATTTCAATTCACTATTCATCTGATCACGGTTCAAGGTTAATTTCCTTAGGTCCCAGTTCATTTCATAACTTAAAATCACTCGAGACTAAATTTCGGCAGCATTTCTGCTGAACTACGAAAAACCCCCTACAACATAATTCAACAACAAAACAAGATACTATCCATTTTCCAATATCTTTGGCCCTAAATGGCCTATAATACTCTCATATAGTCCAATAGAATATTCGAGAAAGTTTCATAATTTTCTGATAACCCAAAGGTCGTTAAAAATTTTCTCAACCAAAACTTTTTTATGTACTTGACACTATTCACATCAACAATTAACCAACACTCGTTTACATCCCATTTTAACCCGATTTTTGAAAATAATCACATATTCATACCTATCACATCTCACCCTACATTACTGTACAAAATCATCCAATTCCAAGTACATATGAATAGTAAACATATATACCGAAACATATATACCGAGCTATGAACTGAAGTCTGACGTTTAGCTTGAAATGTCAAAACGAGGAATGGCTCTTATTAAACGTTTCTATCTCAGCTTAACCTGTGGAGGAGTATGAAGGGGTGAGCTTTAGGGAAAGCTCAGTAAGCCATTACACAAGTGCAGAGATAGTAACAAACAGGATATAGCACCACTAATGCATGCAACACGTGTTTCATATAATATCACATATTAATAACTCTTTTAAACTTCATATCTCATGTAACTCAATATCACAATGTCTTTATGATAAAACCGATGTCATGCAAGTAAAATGATGCAAAGTCGATTTTGTCAAACAATGTAGTTATCATAAAAACAATGCTTCGTAAAGTTCAATCACATATCATGTAATCTCATATGCCATGTTCGTAAAACATTTCTCGTTAGGCAAACCCAGTAATTCAACTAATAAAGTCTTAGCCTACTGTAGCTATCAGCAAGCAGTCCTCGTTACCCCAGAACTAGGGTGTTACCTATGGCCATAGATCCTCGTCATCTCCAATCCTGGTGATCAGCCAGAATTGGAACCTGTCAACAACAATGTTGGACAAGCCTCATATTACCCATATAAGAGTATCAACTACTCGGGCATGTTCCATAGTGCTCTATTAGTCTCATAGTACAATGGGATGCCGTAAAAGTCTATAAACTAGAAATCATCTCATGTTTTGAAGTCTCACATCAATAGGATGTACAAGCAATGCATGCTCAATCCAAAAACTCATATGAATATGTTATAAAGTCATATTATTCACAAACTTCAAAACATGATGTAAATGAGATGTAAAAGCTTTTATACGTTTCGTATAAACTTCGTGTAAGCTTAACTCTCATAAAACCAATTATGCATAAAGATGCAGTAGCATGATGCGACATAGAGATCTGCATCCAACTTTTAATAATTTTTCAAAATTTCTGCAATAAGACGAGGTTAGGATATGTCATCACCCAGCTTGCAAAGGAAAAACAATTTGCATTCCCAATAGCAATACATCTCCAAATTCACATCCAAATCAATTCCTTTACTTCATAAACCTTTCATTTATTCTATAAATCATTATTTGTAGCTTATGTAGGGCACTTACCCCGTAAGCTACTACTCGTAGCTTGCGTAATAAACTTACCGAAAGCAAAGATTAAACTCGCTTGTTCAAGCTTGGAAATCCGTGTACTGTACACCACCAAATTGCGTCGTTAACACTACAAGCATATATAGACAATGTCATTTACCACCTTACACTTACACATAACCATTTAACATTAACTAATTGTTACTCTTTCTTAGCTGCACTTTAGCTGTATTGTGACAAAAGTCACTATACGATCTTTTTGATCGTTCCAACTGCACCATTCACATTAATACTCATCTACTTCTCATTTACCAATGCCATTTCACCTTAAAGGTGAATTTACTACATTGCCTTTCCTTAGGCCTAATGTTTATCTTTCTATATACAAGTCCAAATTTCACTTTAAAGCTACATAACATTTACCTCATGTTCATTAACATGAATTACACTATCAATAACAAAAGCACCCTTGTCTCCTTACACTTTCCTTATGAAAACTCATTTGGCCAAGACTTAAAACACTTCTTTAGGGTCAGTTTTACACCATTATAACACTATAGATAGGCCTAGAAAATCAGAAATGCAACCTATATCCTGTTTAGAAAGAATAGAAAATTTCCAGCACTACTTACCCTGTACAGCAGAAATTTCCAGAACAGATTTCTCTTATCAAACGTGGTCCACTTGAGCTGATTTTTGGATATGTGGTAGAGAAGAGGTAGAGCTTCAATTGATCCTTCTTGGCTGTTTCAAGAAAAGGTCGTCTTCCTGATCGTTTCTGCCCTACAAAGTTATTCTCTCAATCTCGTCAAAACAGGGCAGCTTGATAGATCTGACTTCCAGTAAACTTCTTACCAGCCAAACAAACTCCGTTTGAGATGAATTTTGGATATGTTTTAGAGGAGAGAATTTGGAACAACTTTCATGTAGCAAGGAAAGGTTAAAACTGACTGGAAATAGGACGAAAAATGACAACAAAATCTGCTTGTACAGTAACTTACGGGTTTCCTCTTTGCTTCCAATCTCTCACATTTCTTCTCTTTTTTTTTTTCCTTTTTGCTGTGTAAAAAAGTGGCTGCCGTGCACTTAAAGGGAAAGGAAATAAAAGAATTAATAAAACAAGGCTTTAAGCTTATTCCATAAGCTTTGCAACCAAAATATCCTACTTTACCATTTTTCTTTCTTACATATATTTTTTTTTCAATCTTCCATAATTCATTCTTTCTCCAAACAAAGCCTTAAATCATTTTCCATATTCCTCATGACTTAAAAATATATTGAATTAATTTAATAACGATTTATAAAATAGTGATTCTTACATTTAGTTCAATGGAAAGTTACTTAGTCTTATGTTTTCCACGTGCATTGTAGTAAAACATTTTCAATATATACTTGCACTTGATATTGTTGTAAAAGCTTTATGCAAATTTACACATAAATATTAAACATTTAATTTTTCTTAAGTTTTTTTCATTTCAAAATATTTAATTGTCAATTTAAAGCTAACAATCTCCCCCTTTTTTATATGACAAAACTTAAGGTAAATTTGTTTTGAAAAATCTTTGAAGAAATACTCCCCTCAATTAAAGCATGGTTTTAATAATAAAATTTTCCCACTTCTCCCCCTTAATGAATGCATACATAACAAACAACAAAGGAGTTAGTGTTAGAAAAATAAGTAATTGCAAGAAGTTAGCAATTTAAAGCAACAATAGACAAGAATATCATGGAGTCATCTATAGATACCAAGTTAATATTCATGAAGATAATAGCTAGCATAAACATAGACAAGAGCAATCACAAAGACAGTCATAAAGATATAAGTGGTCATTAGAGAAGTAGGCTAAATTAGAGAAGGTGCTAAATAGTTATTGTGAGATTCCTAATTTTCCTTATTTCTTCCTTACCTACATGGTATTTTTAAGTTAGAATGATTGGATAAATTGTGATGAGAAGTTGCACTATATCTTATAGGTAAAGGAGAAATTGTAAGGTGGGCTCCACAGCATTATGTGTAATTCGGATGAACATAGAAGTGGCAAATTCTTAAATTTGGACTTGAAATAAATAATTGGTAAGAAAATCATTTATCAAAATTCTTTTATTTGAGCATACTTAGGTTTATGTGCAACATTTCAAAAATGATAATTTTGTCCGTAGGTTAGAAGAACTTTAGTGAATAACGATCAACCTAGTTTGACTTTTGACCCACAGACTATCATAGTTAAATCTTTGTGTGAAGATGTCTTAGGCTATTCCAAGCTATAGACTGAATCACTCAAAAATGTCAAAAATTATGTGATTGTACCATTAGGGGCATTTTTGGTAATTTCACCCTTATTACGACCTAATATAGACCCTTAAAGCCAAACATTTGACTTCTTTTATTATTAGAGGATCATAATCATGAAAAATATAAATAAATAAGAATTGAATAGATTAAGTAAATTGATATTATATTGCTTGGGATATAAGTGGAATTATTGGAATTTTAAAGGGCAAAATGATGAAAGTAGCCAAGGATGATATTTTAATAATAAAATAATAATTAAATCGGATTTTTTTTACAAGGGCCGGCCATACAACCATTGCCATCCATTTCTCTCAAGTTTTGCTAAGTGTTAAGTGAGAAAGCTTAAGAAACACCTTCTAACCGTCATCCAATCAACTTGCACCCTAAAGGAAAATTATTCCTCTTGCTTATCTCTAACTACACCTAAAATATGGAAGCTTGAATCAACCATTAGAGGGTTATTTTGGCTACTGCAAATTTTGTTGTTATTGAAGGTGAGGAAACATGAAGTTTTACTTGAAGCTAGCTTTTGCTTTTCATTGTTCTATGGTTATATAACATGTTATAGTTTTACAATGAAGCAAAACCATGTGTAGAGATTCTTTAGGGTTTCTGTTGAGAGAAGGGTTGTATGATATCATGTGATTTTGCATGCATTGATGGGGTAGAATGAAAGGGGTAAGCAAGAGAAAGATGGCCATGGTGTTAGTATTGAAAGAAGTGGAGTTTAACACTTTGGGTACACTTGGTTGGATAAGAGAGAAATATCGGTGTTGAGTTTAGTGTCTTGAAGGTTATATTATGATGTTTAAGTGTTGAGAAGGTGGTTGGTAGAGTTAGATTTAAAAGAGAATGAGAATTGAATGAAGTTATATTTTGCAGTTTTAGCTTTGAGTACTAAGGTGGATACTTGGTGCTACAAACTATTGTGCTTCTGTGATATTTGAGGTCAGAGATGTATGTAAAAGGGCATATGGGTACTATGCCTACATTGTGGTTTATGGGTTGGATGCAAAATGAAACTGTTTTATAAGTACAAGAAGTTTTGAATTCGGTTTAACTCCTAAAATCGATTCTGTCTAGGACGTACTTATTTTCGAAATTGACTTAAACCCAATCGACTGCCCTGTATAACAGTCAATTGACTATTTCTATGACTGACTTGAAACAAGCATACTACTTTAAAGCTAAGTCAACCACTTTTGTTCCGTAGCATTCTATTTCAAAACTAGTTGACTGCCATGTAGGCCAATCGACTGCCTTTTTCCCAAAAGCATTTTGTTTATGTACCAGCCGACTGCCACTTACGCCAGTCAACTACATTTTATCCAAAAGCATTCTGTTTCAAAACTAGTCAACTGCCTAAATGACAAGTCAACTACCTCTCTTTGTATTCGATTTTCAAATATTTCGAAATTAATTTTGAAAAATAAAGCAATTAATTGAATAAGTGCATAGCAGTTAATTGCTCTTTTTGAAAAATTGCTTTGAAATTCTTATTTGTACAAATGTGTTAGTTTACAATTCATATGTTTCAAAAAGAGTTCTAATATGTCTTGATGATTTTAAAAGTATGATTTGAGGATAAATGTTTTGAGATTGTTGGCTCCTGTATCATGTATTCAGATTGTATTGATTGATAACTGTATGACCCTAGTCAAGTCATCGACTCCTACAGATGTCACCTGATTAGTATACACTGTGTGATTGTTTGACGATGGCCATTAGTTACTGTATTCGTAGGATTGACTCATTAGGGGTAAAACCCTAGGCCATACCCTGGGTTGTAACAGTCCACAGTACAATGATTAACATATTTTATGCATAATATACGGTTGGGCTGTCTGTGATGCCTTTAATACTTGAACAGTAACCGAATAAATGATAAACGGTTATTTATTTAATACATTTGGGATATGAATTTCTTACAACATTCCTTACACTTTACATCCCCTGTTTCTATTTTACAATTAAGTAGTACTGTATACATGTGTCTGAATATAAAAGAGAAGTGACTGTACCTTTAAAATTTAACGCACTTTGCCCCAGCGTGCTTACTTGCAGCTCTATTTATCCGAGGAAGATCTAAAATAATCCTTGCAATTAATTTGAGGAGTTAGAAAATAAAAGGGTGAGCGAAGCACATGCTCAGTAAAGGAGTCGTATGCTGCTTGATACAATGAAATCTATATGCTGGAAAATAATTATTTTCCTAACAGTGTACTAAGCACAGTAGAGGAAAGATACTATAGTCGACCGGAAAATCTAGATGGAGCACGGAAGGTATTTTGAAATACCTATCTTGTCTCGAAAACCCAAAGCGAATATAGGGAGAAATTTATAAATTGTTTTATTTAAAACAATTTAATTCTCATTTCTCATATATTTATATAAAAATGGTATAAACCATTTTATTATGTCTCCTCAGTAACAGTTTCCAAAACATGTGATAGTACAATGATAAAACAGTATAGTGAACAGTAGGTATAAAATTGTAGAAATAGTAACAATTATTTTCAAAATAGTAGTTTTCAAATATCCAAAATCGTTGGATAAACAGTTTAGTAATTATTTCTATATGAGAAATAATTTTCATAATATTCTTTTTCAATAAACAATGATTCTCAGTACAGTTCAGTAAACAGAAACCAGTACGATACAGTTCAGTAAAAACAATATTCCTCAGTACAGTAAAATTTAGTAAACAATATTCAATAAAATCCATTATAGTAAACAGTATCAATGGGTTGATACTAGGGATCACCCTAAATCATATTATGCTATAATCATCCCCTAAGGGACATAGTAATAGTATACAGTAAGATCTATGGCCATAGTCTATAGGGCGTCCTCGGTGTACACTTGCCAGGTGACTCCGGGACTGCTGATGACTTGGCGGGTCAATCAGCCACGTGACAGTAACAGTAATCAGTAAGCATGAAATCGAGGCCTAAGTCTCAAAATAGTATAAAAATTGTATCATAGCCTTTATGGATTTTATTCAAAATTAATTTGAAATATTTCATGTTTATCCATAAGGCTCACAATTTCATATACTTCCTCTTTTCATGAATTTCCATCATTTTCACAATTTTCCCCAAAATCATCTCAAAACATTTTATTCATCATTTCATCACCTTTATGGAATTTATAAAATAAATAAGATCATTATTTAATTCCATAAAGGTATAAAATCATATAATAATTGATACAGTGAAAATAGCTTATAAAATATTTACACAGTGATAATAAATATGCTAATTCATTGTAAAACATCTTTTCACATATCTCCATGTTTCCATAGAAAAGACCTTTAAGGAATTTAATAAATTTAGTCATTTATTCAAATAAATATTCCAAAAAGGTATTTATTTCATATCTCCAAATACAGTGAAAATAGTCGATAAATATTCATGTACCTAGTGAGAATTCTCATAAATATTCTTTTTGAATATTTAATAGTAGAAAGAATATATTTTATTCTCATTTTAAATAAAAATCTTGAACATGAATATTTAATTTAGCATTTTTCTCATAATTTCCCATTTGTGGAAATTTATGGAATTAATTTCCAAAACTCAAAAATTATCCATTTCATGCATCTAAAATATTTTATGATATTTTAGAATAATTTCGATATTTTTCCGACAGCATAACGGCTGTAAATTTCTAACCTCCTATACGGAAATTACAATATATAAAACTAGCTTTCAACCACAATTTGCATGATTTTCAAAGCAAATCAAGCTTCCAATAATTTCATAAAATTAAACTTGATAAATCATGCAATTCATCACATCCTTACAACTCACACACTTCTCACTTACCTGTCTTACGAAACTGAGCTTCCCGGTTGCACCAAAACGATATACTTAATTCCCGACTGCAAAATAATTTTATCAAAAATTATTAATAATTTTCCTCTTAATTTTAAGCCACTAACTTTCATAAAGTGCAGCCACTAATTATACAGCATATGTATAACCAGTATAAATTACACTAGTGCTAAAACTAAATTTTCCCATTTTAGCTCCTTTTTTGGTTCCGATTTCACCAACCTTCCTCTTTTGATTTCTACATTAATGTTCTACCATCAAACCATAAATTGCAGCATTAAATCATGTCCAAAAACCTCTTGGCCGAAACTTCCATTCGCCATATTTCATGATTTTTCAACTATTTTCAAGATCTAATGTTTTAAACCTTCTTAATCCATTTCAAGCAACCATTTCCTACCATTTTCATGCAACAAAATGCATGGATTCCTCATGTTCCATGGCTGACCAAAACCCATTTTAATGGCAAATTTTTGTTGAATCAAAATAACTCAAAACTAATACCATAGTTAGATTCTACACATTGAAAATACTAGAAATCTAATTTTGGATAAAAGGAAAACATCAAATTTAAACATGTTCTTACCCTTGGCCGAATGCTTCTTGGGCTCCTATCTCCTTGTTTTCTTCCTCTTTTGATGATATGTGGGCAGCACTAGATAGAGGAAGTGATGGGGATTAATTTTTGTAGAAATAGGTTTCTTGAATTTCTTTTTATTTTTAATGTTCTTGAAGCTTGAAAGTTTTCTCTCTTTTTTGGCAATGGAGTGTGTCGTGAGGTTGGCTGACAGGGATGATGAATAGTGCCAGCTGCAGCTCTCTTTATGCAGAAGAAAATTCTAGATAAGGCAAAATTAAAATTTTGCCATTAATGAATCACAATATTTACGGTTTATGCCATTAAGACTCTATTTTCGTCAAAACCGTGTAAATGACCTCCAAAAATTATGATTCTAGCACCAATAAATCACATTTAATGTATTTTAATGAGTGGATGTGGTTTCATTGCCGTCCGGTGCACCGATAATGAGAAATTATGGTTTTACCCCTTACGAACCGCCAGCAAAATTTTCCGATAAACCACCTTTTTCAATCAATCTTTTTGCACTATAATCTTCTCCTTTTCATGTAGATTACTATAATATTTTACTTTGTCTCAACTCATTTTAATATGGGCATAATTTACGAAAATGCCCTCGGGACATATCTGTCATTTTCAAATTTGTTTCCTAAAATTCTCAAAATAATTCCAAATGACATAAAAATTATTTTTATGCCTCTAAATAATTATTTAATATTTATTTCACCTTTTGTACACAATTTATCAGTCATAAACCATATAAATCCATAAAATTTAAAGTAGGGTCCACATTAAATATTTATTTAATTTCACTAAATAATTTATTTCCACTAATAAATATTTACAAAAATATGGTGTACAGTATAATATAATCAGGTCTCACATGGGTATTCCATTTCCTATATTGTATTGCCTGTGCATGATCTTACTGGGATGTTGACATCTCCACTAAATGTTTACAGTTCGACAGATTATAGATTGAATGCTTTATGTTAATGAAATGTTGAAATCAATTGAAATGCTTTGTAACTAGAAGAAAAGTTTGATCTTACTAATTTAAGTGTATTTGAAATATACGTATTTTTATAACTAGAGGCGGCAAAAACTGTCCTAAGCTCGAAAACCGGCCCGAGTGACCAAAAAAGTCAAAGGCCCGTAACCGAAAAACCCAAACCCGATACGATTCGAAACAGAGACCGATTTGATCCGAAACCCGTAAAAAACCAAATTTATAACCTGAGAAAACCCGAATTATAATTATATAATTATTATTTAAAAAAATAATTGATACACTTTTTTCGTTAAAAAGTTTAAAATTTTGAAAACAATTATTATTTATTATACAATTTTATCAATTATGTATTACCAGCAAAATAAATATTGAATCTTTTTAATTAAATTAAATTAATTTAAAACACCATAATATAAGATATCAAATAATTTTTAATATTATACATATTGCATTTATAATAATAAATATATTATTAATTTAACATTTGATTTTATTGTAAAAATCATTTTAACATTTTATTATTTTTGTTTTATAATAAAATTTTAATTTTAATACAATAATAAATCAAATATATAAAAATATTATATAATTTCAATATTTGTTTGAAACTTTGAATTTGATATTTTGCGTAACACATTAAAAATATTTTTAATAAAATTAAATTTAAACTATATTTTATTAAAGTTTTAAGTATAGAAAGATATTGAATTTAGATTAAAAAAAACTAATCTTAAAATTAAAATTCAAGTTTTTAAGATTAGAAAAAGTTAAGTAATTAAATTAAACAATATAAGTACAATTTTTTTTATAAGCTTGGACATCATTGAAAGAGAAAATTATAAATCAAGCTAATGGTAATTTTATTTTTAGCCTTAAAACAAAAGACATTAATAAATCAAGCTAGTGGTAATTAATTATTTATTATATTATAATAATCTTATACATAAATAAACCAATTTGGTATCTTATAATAATGATTTGTATATTATATTATAATAATCTCTTAAGAATAAATTATGTAATCCCTTAGTGCGTAAGTATTATTTTGATAAAATTAAGTATTTATTAAAAATAATTTATTTATTATCTATTAAATGTAAAATTAAAGTGAGGATAAAAATAATAATTCTAATAGTAAATAAAGTGTAATTTAATATTATATTACAGTAGTATTACTGTGTAAGTGGTAATTTTAATAAAATTTATTTTTATACTTTATTAATATTATTAATTATATTTAAATAATTAACATTATCTTAATTAATTTAATAATATCTACTATTTAATAATTTAATTAGATATTTGATCAATTGGTGTATAACTAATATTATTATGTTAATATGAACATGAAAAAATTAAAACTCAATTAATGTATAACTGTATATGATATAATTATATTAAATGTTATTATTTATAATATAATGTCAATTGGTGTATATAACTTATTTAATTTAATGTTCTAAATTTTTAATGAGATATTTGATTAATTAATGTTATCAAGTACGATTATATTTAATATAATAATGTTATATTATGATTTATGTACAAACCAAAACAAAATAAATATAAAATTGAGGTAATTAATTGACTAATTATTCATAATATTAAGTATTTTTTTAATGTAAACTATAATTTTATTTAACATTATAATTGAACAATTAGTTAACTAATTATACGGTTAGATTTAATTTAATTACTAATTATGTTGATATTTAAAAGACAAAATAAATGTAAAAAAATTCTTAAAAATTTAAAATTATATTAAAAATATAATATAATTATTAAAAAAGCTAATAAAACAAAGTAAAAAAAAAAAGAAATTTATTGAACTAAGAATGTCTAAATTTCAATGGCTCAATGTTGACCCAAAAAATACAATAACCCAATAAGTTATTGTTAAGAGTATAAAGCCATTTATATAAATGTTTAATTGTTTAGTGTAATTTATTTATAATTTGTTAGTTATTTATTTGTATAGCTAATACTTTTGGATTTCACTTTCTTTTAATTTTAATATATATATTTGGCTCACTTAAAAAATAAATTTTTATATAATTATATATTTTATAACAAATGTGAATATCATAAGAAATTTTAACTTTAATTTAGCATTTCTATTATATTGTTATTTAACTATATAAAATTAAATTAATTATTACATTCAAATTATAAAAAATTTATAATTTATAATTTATAAAATTTTAAAATAATTTGACTAAGCCCGCCCAATTAAAACCGGACTGAACCCGAAACCAAACCAAAATCACAAATAACCAAACCCGAAAATATTCGAAACTGAAAAAACCTGAGACCAAAAAAACCCAAACCCGAATATAACCCGAACCGAACCCGCCAGAATCGGCCCGTTTGCCACCTCTATTTATAAGTAATTTGCATTTATAATTAAATGCTTGTTTTTATGTTCGATCACAAAACTTTCATATTTGTAAAATCTCATGCTGCTTTCCTATAGTTGAATTTTGGACTGGGACAAGTGAGGTGCTCTAAAGTATCCTTCTATACTCAACCTGGTCAACTTAATCGGCTATAGAAATTCCTTACTTTGAAAGATCGTATAGATATTAACGTTGGTATATCATAGTAGAGCCAAGTAGGGATCATGCACCATAGTTGCGTAGTATCGCGTTTTTATATATATCCTCTTATTGAGCGTAAACTCACCCCCTCTTTTCCTCCTAGACTATTTGCAATGATTCTGCTCATTTATAGAAGAGCTTATATTTTTTGGTACAGTCATCCCTTTGAGGCGTACTTGAAAACCCTTGAAGGTATATTGTTTTATTATATCTTCAGACTTTGTACAATACTAGATTATAATAGAAATGTAATGGGGATGTAAATTGATAAGGATAAACATCATGTATAGTAAATAGAATATGGAATTGGATCCTATATTGATAATGTTAATATTATAGCAGCCTTTAAGGGGAATGGAAATATTATATTGATACTGAAATAATACTAATAGTGAATGTAATATAAGAAAGAAAGACTAATGACACGACAAACGACCTAATCAAATCGATATAAAAAGGAAAAAAGTTAGCTCGTATTTTGATAAGAACCAGATGTTACAGAGTTGGTATCAAAGCAAGGTTAATCTGATATTTATCGATGTCATTAGGTTAGAAATAGTTTACATCCCCAAGTACTGTACATGTTTGAATATCTATGCGTGGTATAACTGTTTAAAGTTATTGTAAAACCGTTGATTTTGTTGTGGTGTTGGCAAAATGAGTTATCATAAAAGGGGTGTTTGACGGAGACAGTAGGAGACACCTCCCAAACCTATTCCTCCTCCATCTCCTGCAGATAGTCCTAATACTCGACTATCAAGAGTTGAGCAAAATCTTTAGACCATGATGACATTATTTAATCAGTTTATGGCTAATTTTCCAAATATGGCCATGAACGCACCACTGGCTCCACCTATGGTACCCATACCTCCAGCACCTCCTGTTCCTCCAGTACCACCTCCACTAGCCCAACCAGAGCCTCCACAGCTAGCTCCAGTTCTTGAGAGGTAAGGTCCCACAGCTTATTGCAGTGTTGTTTGTTGAAAGAATTTAAGAAGCTAGATCTGCCCAAATTTAAGGGAGATAGAGACCCATTGGTGGACGAAAATTGGGTCAATGCAATTACCAAGCTATTTAAGTACGTGACTTGTTCTGAGAGAGAAAAAGTGGGCTTGACGACTTATTTATTAATGGACGATGTAGAGCATTAGTGGCAATCCACTGAGACAATATTAGAGACGAGGCATCTTTAGGTTACATGGGGTATTTTCTTATAGGCATTCAACAAGTAGTATGTTCCTCTCATGTTCAAAAGAAACTTAAGATGGAGTTTTTGAATTTGACTCAGGGTAATATGTCCATAGAACAATACGAGTCGAAGTTTACAGTTTTGAGCATGTTTAATTGTAAAACTTTTTGTAGTGAAGAGCATAAGATTTATAGATTCATGGAGGGACTGAGACCACCTATTCGGTCCAAGCTATGTCCCATGGATATCACCACCTACAATGAGGTAGTCCATAAGGCTCATTTATGTGAGCAGGACTATGAATTTCGTCAGGTAGATTTTAGAAGAAAGGGTAAAGGTAAAGAAAAGATGAAACAGAAGTCAGAAGAAAAAGGCTCACTAGAGAGGTATCCATTTAGGAGAGCATAAAGGGAGCAAGGGACTCCTAAGGCTACAGGGATCAAGATAACTGATGAGAAATCATGCTCTTCAGTAGGCAGTACCGCTAGCTCATAGAAGAGTATGTTGAGGAAATGTGAGCATTACAGGAAATTGCATGGATCACAGCCATGCCATTATGTGATCGAGTCCTGCTTTAGATGTGGACAGATAGGGCACCAGCTTAAAGAATGTCCAAAGATTAGTCAGAAGGTGCTAGAAGAGCTTGTGAAGACCGCCTAGTCTCAACGTAAGGCCACGACAGTAGAAAAAGGGAAGAAAATCGTGACACAAGGACCAGTCTTCGCTATTGATAAAGAGTCTGCAGACACCTCTTTAGAGTAATTAAGGTAAAAATATGAATGTTACTGCATCGTTTGATCCAGGTTCTACTAATTCCTTTGTGTCTCCTATGATCGCTATGAAATTACTTGTAGAACCGGAACCCTTAGGTTACTTATTGCAAATAAATACACCCTTTAGGGAATCACAAATGTCAATTTGGATTGCTATGTTAACACTGGGCTTTACCATGCATAAAAAGTTGTTAGTTGATCTCATCCTCCAATCCCTACCAGAGAGCTACAATTTGTTTGTATTGCACTACAAAATGAACAGTATGGATAAGGCACTAGCATAATTACTCAACATGTTGAGAACTACTAAGTAGGACTTGAAGAAGTCAAAGCCTACTTCTGTTATGGTGATTGATAAGACCAAATCCAAAGGCTAAGGCAAGCCAAAAGGTATGCCCAAGACTAAGGGTAATAAGAAGGAAAAGGCTAAGAAGCTCAAGCCATCTGGTGGAGTTACTAAACAGGAAACTGCTTTATTATGATAAGACCAATCATTGGAAGAGAAACTGCATTGTGTACCTTGAAGAGCTGAAGAAAAAGAAAGGAAGTGAGACTTCCACCTCAGGTATATATGTGATTAAGATAAATTTGTCCACTTCTTCATCTTGGGTATTAGATACTGGATGTGGTTCTCATATTTCCATGAATGTGCAAGGGCTAACAAGGAGTAGAAAACTTGCCAAGGGGGAGGTGGTCCTACAAGTTGGAAATGGAGCAATGGTTGCTGCATTAGTTGTAGGAACGTTCAAGTTATTGTTGCCCTTGGGCCTAATTCTAGAACTTGATAATTGTTATTATGTTCCAGCAATTGCTAAGAATATTATTTCTGTTTCTTGTTTAGATAAGAAAGGTTTTTCTTTTAAAATAATGAACAATAGTTGTTCAATTCACTTTAATAATATTTTCTATGGCAATGCTTCCATTATAAATGGAATGTATGTTTTAGACTTAGATAATCACATATACAGTGTTGATTCCAAGAGGTCAAAGGGTAATAAGATTGACCCTACATTCTTCTAGCATTGTAGATTTGGTCACATAAACGAGAAACACATATCTAGGCTCCATAGAGATGGATACTTAGATTCATTTGATTTTGAATCATATGATGTATGCAAATCTTGTTTGTTTGGTAAAATGACCAAGACCACTTTTACAAGAATAAGTGAAAGGGCTAGTGGTTTACTAGAGCTCATACATACAAATGTATATGGCCTATTAACCACATAGGCTAGAGGAGGGTTACAATACTTCATCACATTTACTGATGACTACAGTAGATATGGTTATATGTATCTAATGAGACATATGTCAGAATCCTTTGAAAAGTTCAAGGAATTCAAGAATGAAGTAAAAAAACAAACTAGCCAAGAATATCAAGACACTCCGATCAGATCGTGGTGGAGAGTTTTTGAGCCTAGAGTTTACAAATTATGAAAAGGAGTGTGGAATAGTTTCACAACTCACTCCACCTGGTACACCTGAATAAACGGTGTATTTAAAAGGAAGAATCGGACCTTGTTAGACATAGCTCCATGATGAGTCCGGCTAACCTCCTTGTCTCCTTTTGAGGTTATGCTTTAGAGATAGTAGTATTCACACTAAATCGTATTCTTACTAAAGCAGTTGAAAAGACACTACATGAGATGTAGATTAGGAAAAAGCCCAATTTGTCTTTTCTAAAGATTTAGTGCTGTGAGGCTTATGTCAAAAGACAAGTTTCAAATAAATTAAGACCCAAATCTGATAAATGCATATTTGTAGGGTATCCTAAAGAGACAAAAGGATACTAATTCTCCAGTCCCACAGAGTACAAAGTGCTTATGGCTCAGTACGGTGTCTTTCTAGAAAGGGACTTCCTTTTCAAAAGAACTAGTGGGAAGAAAATAGAGCTTGAAGAGGTTCAAGAACCACAAAATGTTACTGAACCTTTAGTGGAACAGGAGCAAGTCCCACAAGATGTTGTGGAACAGAAAGTAGCTTTAGAAACACAAACCCCGCATAGGTCTAGTAATATACGTCAAGAGCTTAAGAAGCTTAGCATTCTTACCACTCAGTATGATGATGTATTGCTCATGGATAATGATGAGCTACCACCTATGAAGAAGTAATTACGGGCCCAAATTCTGAGAAATGGCTTGAAGCCATGAAATCTGAAACAGACTCCATGTATACAAACAAGTATGGACTTTGGTTGATCTACCTGAAGGGGTAAAACCCATAGGGTGCAAGTGGGTCTTCAAAAATAGGATTGACATGGATGGTAATGTGCATACCTATAAGGGTCGATTGGTGGCCAAAGGTTTCAAACAAAGGCATGGTATAGACTATGATGAGATTTTGCAACGCTCAAGTCCATTCGGATTTTGCTCGCTATTGCTACATACCATGATTATGAAATATGGCAGATGGATGTTAAAATCGCGTTCCTCAATGGAAACCTGTTGGAGGATGTGTATATAACACAACCTGATAGTTTTATCACTCTTGAGAATGCCAACAAGGTATGTAAGCTTCATAAATCCATTTATGGATTAAAGCAAGCTTCTTGGAGCTGAAACATTCGTTTTGATGAGATAGACAAAGAGTTTGGCTTCATCAAGAACAAAGATGAACCTTGTGTTTACAAAAACATTAGTAGGAGTGTTGTCATATTCCTAGAGTTATAGGTGGGTGACATACTACACATAGGAAATGACATTCCTACCTTACAATCTATCAAAACTTGACCATGGAAGACTTAGGAGAAGCAGCCTATATCCTGGGGATAACGATCTATAGAGATAGATCGAGTAGGCTACTTGGTCTAAGTCAAAGTACATATGTTGACAAAGTGTTGAAAAGGTTCAGCATGGAAGAATCCAAGAAAAGATTCTTACCTATGTCACATGGCATTTATCTATCAAAGGACATGTGTCCTAAAACATAAGATGAGAAAGATAAAATGGCTAAGATTTCATATGCTTCAGCTATTGGATTTATCATGTACGTTATGTTATGTACTAGGCTTGATGTCTCGCATACTTTAAGCATGGCAAGTTGGTATCAAGCTAACCTAGGTGAGCATCATTGGGTAGCAGTTAAGAACATCCTTAAATACTTGAGAAGGACTAAGGATGCTTTCGTAGTTTGTGGGAGAGAGAATGAGCTCATTATAAATGGTTACACAGATGCTAGTTTCTAGTCATATAAGGATGACTTTAAGTCATAATCTGGCTATGTGTTTTGCCTAAATGGTGGCTTTGTAAGTTGGAAGAGTTCAAAATAAGAGACAGTGGCTGATTCTACGATCGAGGCTGAGTATATAGCAACTTCAAATGCAGCTAAGGAAGCTGTTTAGATCAAGAAAATTGTCATAGAACTTAGAGTGGTCCCTAGCATTGCTAATCCAGTAGCACTCTATTGCGACAACAATAGAGCCATTACACAAGCTAAGGAACCCAAGTTTCACCAGCAGTCCAAACATTTACTCAAGTGCTTCCATCTGATCAGGGAGATCATACAAAAAAGCAAGGTGAAGATATGCAAAATACACACTGATGATAATATTGCTGACTCGCTTACGAAGGCACTATCATAACAGAAGCATGATGCGAATGTTAGGCTATTTGGTATTAGATATATGACCGACTGGCTGTAGTGCAAGTGGGAGATTATTAGTGTGTGTCCCATGAGCCAATCGGATTTGGACTTGTATTACACTTATGACATTGTGATTGTTTATGTTATTTAAGAATACATGGCATTTATTTATCATTATTGACTATATTTAATTTGCTCAAGTCATAATCAAGTGATAGAGTCCTTAGAATAGTGGATTCGTATCAATGGAATCAAAATAGTGACTTTGATTATGAGATCCTTATGATACAAAGAATATTATGTTAGATTCCTTTGGGTGATTGATCTCATTAGTCATGGATATGGTGAGATCCAAATCAACACATGAGTGATCATTGTGAATGAATACACTGGATTAACCTATCTTGAAAACTCTATGTGGATTTTTACATTGAGTGTCATTAGACGTTCTCAAATGGCAATGGTATATGTGATCCTTAGACTTGAAATCACCATGGTATCCTATGTGTGGATTTGTGTACTTTGACACTGGTAAAAGCACACTATAAGAATTGTACTTTCAATGATGAAAATTTTGAGACGTAAATTTCTGTCACTAATTTTCACAGTTTTGCAATGGATTTATGATGGAACACAAAAAAATTTTAACAGCAAATTTAGCCATCGATTTACTACGGAAATTTGTTGCAAATTTGCAATGGAAAAAATTCCATCACAAATTCTGAAGGTAAAGAAGGCGTGCACAAAAAATAGATGCCCCGCCAAATTTTTTGAAGGATTTTTATGTCACAGTCTGAATATAGAGGTGATTATTGGGTCGGGTTGGCTCGACCCGATTCGCAACCGGATCGGGTCAATCCGGCCCAAAATCCGAACCGGTACTGTACCGGTTCGGAACCGGCCCAGCCCGGTAATATACCGGGCTGGGCCGGTTTTAATTTTTTAGAACCGGGCCCGATAAGGGCCCGGATCAAACCGGACCGGTTCGAACCGGTCCGGTTAAAAAAATTAAAAAAAAATAAAATATTTTTTACCGCAGTTGCACAGTGCAACTGCAGTCATTTTGATGCCTTGATGTCAACTTTTTTTTTAATTTTTAATTTTAATTAAATAAAAAAAAAGCTTTGCTGCCACTGCGCAGCCCTTGCAGTGCGCACTGCAGTGTGCAGACCAGAGGCAAGTCTTGCCTCTGCTCTGTGTTTGATGGGCAACGGCCATCAATCCTTTTTTTATTATTTTTTTATTCTAATTTTTTTCTATAAATACCTCTATAATCTTCTATTTTCATTTACATTTCTTCTATATTTTCTCTCAAATCTACTATCTATATTCATCTACTCTTATTCTCTTCACTCACATACTCTCTCAATATTCACTCAACCTCTCTCAAATTCACTTAAATTCCCTTATTCCAAATTTATAATATCATCATTTCCTTTCTAAATTTCATTTTTCTGTTTATTTTATAATTTTACAATTTTTACTTTTAATTTTCAAATTCTAATATATTATATATTCGTTATTCCAATTTATAATATCATCATTTTCTTTATAAATTTCATTTTTTTATTTTATAATTTTTCAAATTTTGCTTTTAATTTTCAAGTTTCAATTTTCAAATTCCAATATATTATATATATCATACATCTATTTTTTTAATTTTTAACATATATTTATTTTCAAAAAATATATAAAAATGTCAAATTTCTTTCTTCGTTCATGCTCTGTTTCTCGACCTTTTGGTTCTACTGAAATTCCTAATTTGGGTGACGAATCATTTAATGAAATCGAACCCGATATTCATCCGGAGGAGGAGCTTCCTTTGGCAGCGCCATCGGTTGGTCGTGGACATGGAGGTCATGCTCAAACACAATCATCAGCTGCCACCACTGCTACTACATCATCAAGGCCGAAGTTTAGTCGAAAAAAAACGAGCAGGGTATGGGAGTATTTCGATATTGTAGCAAAAGAAGGTGAGACGAATAAATATTGTGCTATCTGTAAATTGTGCCAAGGCGTTTACTCTTATAAGTCCGGTGGAGGTGCTGGCGGTACAGGTACGTATAAAAGACATTTAATTACTGCACATAAAATTAATCATGATGCCGAAGAAGATGAAATTTTAGAAGGTAAACAATCTCAAATTAATACACGTGATGGTGGAAAAAATTTTATTTTTGATAATGTTCAAGCTAGACGTGGTTTGGTTAGATTTGTAATTAGGACTGAACAACCATTCACAATTTGTGAAAAATCAGGATATTTAGAATTTGTTTGTAACTATTTACAACCCGCATATAAATCTATTTCTAGACATACATTAAAAAGAGATTGCATGGATATGTTTAAAGAATATAGACAAGCTTTAATTGATAAACTTAGTAATATTTCATCTAGGGTTAGTTTAACTAGTAATATATGGACTAGTACTAATGGTATAAGTTATCTTGTTATAACTTGTCATTGGATAGATGAAGACTGGTCCATGCAAAAACGAATTTTATCTTTAGATGTAATAGAAGAAGCACATAATTCATATACTATTTATAAATATATTACTAAAGTTTGTAAATTATATGGACTAGAAAATAATAAAGTTTTTGCTATTGCTTTTGATAATGCTTCGAGTAATACTGCAGCTATTCCTCATTTAATTAAAAGTTTAAACCCTGTTATGCAAGGCATATTTTTTCATGCAAGATGTGCATGTCATATTATAAATTTATGTGTTTAAAGTGGTTTTAGTTCTAGTGGTACTGGTACTGGCATAGGTCCAATTGATAAAATTAAAATTTTAGCAAAATGGATTCGCACACCAAGTAATAAACGTGAATGGAAGCAAATTTGTATAACAAATAGTATACCTGTTAAAGCATTTCCACTTCCCGTGGAAACAAGATGGAATTCACTTCATCGTTTGCTTTCTTCTATTTTACCTTATAAAGAACTTGTTACTCCTTTTTATAACAATTATACAAGTAGCACACATTTAGTACTTTTTGAAGAAGATTGGACTTTTATTGAATATTGTGTTGATTTATTATCTACTTTTAAAGATGCAACCGAAAGATTTTCAACTCAATTTTATCCAACTACACCGTATTTTGTTCCTATTATCTACACAATGTTTGACAAATTTGTAAAATTTAGGAATCATGAAACTTTAAGTTCTTTTGTATATGATATGGAGGAAAAATTTAAAAAATATTGGGAAATAATTCCTCCTATTTATTGTATTGCAACTTTACTAGATCCTAGTCAAGGTGAGGTAAATATAGAAATTTTTTTTTATTGTTATAAAGAATTTCTTGGTCTTGATTCTATTGAGGATCAAAAGTCCTCAATTAACAATCTTTTTCGAGAATTGTTTAATGTTTATGAAACAGAAAGGGAGCAATTCAACTTTAATCGAGAAGAAGAAGATTCATACGAAGAAACCGAAAGTAGCAAAAAAGGAAAAGGAATTTTAAACGCAATTAAGGAAGCAGCAAAGAAGAGAATGAAGCTAAAGGGAAAAGCAAGCGTATCGGGATCGAGATCAACAACTCGATGAAGTTCTAGCTTCAATGAGCTAGGATTTTTCTTAAGTCAAAATTTTTCTGTATATGATAACTTTGATCTTCTCCAATGGTGGAAAGAAAACCAAAAACAATTTCCAGTTTTAGCTTCCATGGCCCGAGATGTTTTTGCGGTGCAAGTTTCTTTTGTTGCTTCGGAATCCGCATTCTCGACGTGTGGAAGAATTATTGGAGACCATCGAACCACTCTTAATCCGGATTCATTGTGCATGTTAACATGCCTTAAAGATTGGTTTGATGCGAAATCGCGCAATGTCGAACTTGGAATGGCCAATGGATTTGCTGATAATAATTCAGAAGAGGAGGAAAAAATTTCCAAGGCAATCCGTATAAATTATGAAGAGTAGAGAATAATCTTTTTTTTTTTGTAAATTGTATGTAAAATTGTAAATAAGTTTAGTCATAGTGAATATTTTTATGGACTACGGTCCCGTGGTTTTTACCCTTCTAACTTTTGAAGGGGTTTTCCACGTAAAAAATCTTTGGTCTCCTACTCTCTCCTTTTTCTCCTTTGTTGTTGTTGTTGTTGTTGTTATTATTATTATTATTATTATTATTATTATTATTATTATTATTATTACATACCAAATTAATTAATGTTATACTTATCTATGTTTAAAATAAATAAATATTTAAAATACAAAATGAATTAATATTTTAAAAATATATTAAATAAATGAATAAATAAATAAATGAATAAATATTAAGTAAATGATATTTCAAATATAATAAATTATTTTAAATGCAAAATGAATATAATAAATGAATATAAATAAAGATATGCAAAATGAATATAATAATAATATTCATAATATCATTATTTGTATTTTGAATCAAATATCATTTTATCATAATATTATATTCATAATATAACTTTAATTTATTATAACAATAATTTTATTAGATAATTTTATAATAGTTTATTTTTACATTATTGTTACATTAATTAAATAAATTATAATATAACTTTATAATAAATTATTGTTAAATTAAACTATTAACATTATTTATTATAAAAATAAATTTATTAGATTAAATTATTAAAACATATTAATATATATTAAAATAAATTAATATAAATTTTTAAAAATAAAAATTTTAAAAAGCAAAAAAAAAAAATGGACCGAACCGGTTTAAACCGGTTCGGTCTGGTTTTGAGGCGAACCGGTCCAACGAACTGGGCCGGTTCGCCTTTTATAATAGATAGAACCGGTCTGAACCGGACCGATTTACTACCGGTTCGGACCGGTTCTCTTTTGGTTAGGGCCGGAACCGGCCCGGTCCGGCACGTAACCAGCTCTGTCTGAATATACAATATTTTACACTTTTTCACACTTTTCCATACACGTGAATTGGTTAGACTGTCTGCAATGCCTTTATTTTCCACTTTTAAATAACAATGAACAGTAAATACTGTAAATTCTATTAATTTACATACATGAAATATTTACAAAATAGTATTTATTTTCCTTATATACATCCCCTGTTTAATACGACACAGTAGTACTGTAAAAGAAAGTCTGAACATATAAAAGAAATGCATATACCTCTAGGATCCACACTAGCTGCCTCGGGGTGCTCAATACGCAACCAATAATCCTCAGATGATATACCACTCGGTCACTGAAAATACTCTGTAGAGAAGAAAATAAAAGGGTGAGCAAACTACGGCTCAGTAAAGGATTTGTATGCAATTTTGATATAGCGAAAACTATATGCAATAAAATCCTTTAATTTCCTGTCGGTATGCTAAGCACACTAAAAGGAAGGATACTATAGTCGGCTAGGGATTCGGATGGAGTAAGGAAGGTATTTTGAAATACCTGTCTTGTTCCACAACCTAAAAGCGACGATAGGGAGTAAAATTTACGTTAATATCAAATTTTATTCCATAAATCAAATATAGACAGATAATTCTCATAAATTAATAAAACTCATCATAAAAATCACATATTTACCATTTGGAAAGTAATTTAACTTTCACAAATAAAATCATCACTTTCACAAGTAACTGAACCACAGTAACAGTATGATATACAATTCAGTACGATAATAGTTCAGTGATAAAATCATTTCAGTAAACAATTTCAGTAACAATACCATTCAGTAACATATCACAGTAATCAGTAATAACAGTGGAGACCAGGCAACACTCTAATGATATCGTGATATAATCCCCGGAGGGAATAGTAATAGTAAACACGTGAGATCTATGGTCATAGTCTATAAATGTCCTCAGTTGTACACTGAGCAGGTATCAACTGGGACGCTGAAGATAGGCTCTATGTCCATAGCTTCACATAGTAACACGTGAACACGTAAGTATGATATGGGACCTAACAATATCAAAACAGTGTTTACACAGTGATATAAATCATTTAATCAAATAAAACTTTAATCAATCCATAAAGGTAAAATAGTGAATATTATACTAAAATGATTTATAAAATATTCACTATTTAACATTTCACTTTATAAACCACATATCTCACTATAAAACACTTGGGAGAAATTTCCAACACTTTAACTTTGAATAAATCCAGTAATACGAATATTTAAATAATGATTTTCGATAAATTCATAATTTATGAGAAATATCAATTATCACACTTTCAAGGCTAGGAAAATACTCCACAATGCATTAAAATATTTCATGATTTTTTAAAAAACTTTCTAATAAATTTGCAGCAACATAACAGCTGCAGATAGCCTAGCTTACCTGCAAAGTAAATGCAGTTCAAACCAACCAAACAGCCACAATTCCACAATATTCGAGGTAATTCACTTTCAAAATAATTTCATAAAATTATTAGCATGAAAACCATGTATTTGGGATATCCTTACAAATTACATATGCATCCCTTACCTGTCTAGTGAAATCAAGCTTCCCGATCACACCACACGAGTACCGTAACTCTTGGGCTACAATCAATTCCATCAAAATTATCAGCTTATTAAATACTTATTTTTAAACTACTATTTATATCATAATGCATCCACATTAGATACTGCAAATATTTTTGCAGTATATTTTTTATCAGTAATATAACGTAACTTCTTCGTTTTGCATCGGATTTTAAATCCTAGCATACCGGTAGACTCCTTGTAATTCCTACAGTCTAAATCTACCCTTAAACTATCAAAATCAGTCATGAGTCAAGGTCCCCTTCATGAGGCCGAATGCTCCCTCTTCCATTTTCGGTGATTTTTCAACAATTCAATCTTACCATGTTATTCTACCATGCTTAACTATCATTTTGGCATCCATTTCATACATGAAACCACATGAATTCCCTAGGTTCTCATGTTGGCCAAAACCCTCTCTCATGGTAAATTTTGATTTTTCAACATTTAATTGAAACTAAGGCTATGAACATGTTCATCATGCTTAAAGGAATAAAACTACACCATTGAAATTTAAGAAAGCATAAAGAACGGCATGGTTACATTGCTTGGCCGAAAATTTTAAGCTTTCTTTCTCCTTGTATAATGGCTTCTAGGATGATCTATGGGTATAGGAATGTAGAGGAGAGAGAGTAGAATACTTTCTTAGTTGGAAATTTGGTGAGATTTTGGCTAGATTAGTAGTTATAAAGGTTTGTTTATTTTCTTCTTCTCTTTTCTCTAGCAATGGCGTGGGAGTGCTTGGGGAAGACAATGAATAGTAACTGCCAGTAGCTGATGTGTTTATGTAGAGAATTCTGGAAATGAGCAAAATTACCAAAATGCCCCTAGTTATGAAAATTTCGGATAATTTTGCCCTTAAGTTCCCGTAGTCATAAAACTGTGTAAACACACTCCAAATTTTCGGATTCTAGCACCAAATGATCCTAATAAGTGTACTTTGATTATTGGAAGTGGTTTCGTTGATGCACAGTACACAAATAGTGAGAAATTACGATTTTACCCTCGCAACCCGACTGCGAAATTTTCTATTTTGGAGGCTGATTCAAGAAATCTATTGACACTGTGATGAAGTACTTTTCATGTAGAATCTCATGATATTTTTACTTCATCCCAATTCATTTTAGTTTGAGAGCAATTTACGAAAATACCCCCAGGATATATTTATCATTTTTCAATTTGTTTATCATACTTCACAAAATAATGTCAATAGGGTATTTTGACCTCCAAATTTTCATAATATCATTATTACACCTTCTATACACTATTTTATCAGTCATTTTCACATTCTGGGCATTAAAATCCGAGTGGAGCTGTCACGACCGGAAGGCCATGACGTTCACTTAACACTTACCTTATTTCATTTAGAAAATTTCGAACTAAATTTTTCTTTTTCTATTTACGGTTTGTATTCAGTGTTAGTGTAGTAACTAAACCAAATCTTTCCTTAATAATATTATTTCTCTAGCTATATCATGAATTTCAAGGTGAATATAATTATTTTAGCCTCATATTCACATATCCCAAAAGAAATGGGTCGAAAACCTCCCCCTTGTATTTTATCAATTTCCCCAGTAAATTACCTGTATTGCAAATACATTTTTAATTTTCACAATACAGCCAGCTTTAATTTCCACAGTTCATACCACCATGCAACTCATGTTTCTCAAGATCCAACACAATAATACTTCCACATTTTTGCAGTTTATATACACTTCAAAATACAATCTTATCTCGGATCGTACTCAATAATCACATGAACCTATATAATGATCTAGTGCGATCCAAAGTTAAATCCCATTTTACTTCCTAGTACTGTGAAATTAAATTTTGGATAATTATCAAAATGATATACAATTCGTATACCTCAAAAGTACAAAGCAAGGCTCGGAGAACGTAGTCGAATACCACAACCAAGTACTGTTTCGAGAGAGCCTATACGAACCCTGAAGCTGGATTTCAACTAGTGTGATATGTAGATGTTAAATTAAGGGGTGAGCAATCCACGGCTCAATAAGTAGCTTAAATAAATACAAACTAGGCTCATGTCGTAAAATATGATCATACATGCATGTACCATATAAAATATCATGTATGCACTCTACCATGAATTTCTACTTACATATAATCTATAACAGATTGTATAGGCTCATTCAAACTTTTTCCTCGCATCTTTAACTCGCACAATTTCATCTTTTTCATTACTTTCATCGATATGGTTTAGTGTAAAGTAACTAACCATTTCAAATAGCACATGATGCTATATCATAATACAAATAAAGTTCAAACAATTATTCCGATTCATTGTCATATGCATAATATCCATCCTAACTAGTGATGGATACAATGTCGCAAGGCCATAGCCGTTTTATCCATTTGTCTCTTGGCATATAATCTCCAATGATTCATCAAGGCTCGTGTAGCACTTAGTCCTCAAAGGACTCTAGAGGTGGCTCCCACAGTTCCGAAGGAATCTGCGTAGCACGTAGTTCCTTTGAGTTCTCTAGAGGTGGCTCACAAGGTCCTAAAAGAATTGGTTCTACTCAGGTTAGCCTCTTTAGTGCATGCTTTCTTATAGTTCATAGGAACTCGTGCAGCACTTAGCTCTCAAAGGACTCTAGAGGTGACTCCCACAGTTTCGAAGAAATCTATGTAGCACGTAGTTCCTTAGAGTTTTCTAGAGGTGGCTCACACGGTCCCTAAAGAATGGTGTTATTCGGTCACCCTTTGGCGTATGATTTCTAGTAGTTCATCGGTACTAATGTAGCACTTAGCTCTCAAAGGACTATAGAGGTGGCTCCCACAGTTCCGAAGAAATCTACGTAGCACGTAGTTCCTTTGAGTTCTCTAGAAGTGACTCACACGATCCCGAAAGAATTGTTTCTACTCAGGTTTGCCTCTTTGGCGCATGGGTCCTAGTAATAATGTTCTAAAGTTGTTCAAGTCCTCGAGTCACATATATATCAATTGTCATGCAATTCCATTATCCTAGTTTTGATGAATATGACTAGGTGCTATTCGAGGTCCATGAGTTCAACATCATGAGCTACGTATATTGTACGCTAATTCACATATACATTTCTCAAAGTATTGTAATGTATTAGCATACTCACTTGGTGCACCTTAAATAAATCACTTGCATTTCTCATGATGAAGGCATCTACATTTTATATAAGTTTATATGCTCAGTGAGCATAAATAAATCATAACACACAACGCACAAGTCACAAATAAGGTTACATTCTTGCTCGAATACTATTCACGATCACATCAAGTAAAAGCTTGTATCTTACTAATACTTACTCTTATAGTCTTTTCCGTGATATTTTGCCAAACTTGATGCGAAATTAGATAAATATTGAATAAAGACTCTTTCATCTCTTACGAGATGATCTTAGTAAGGTTTATTTAACCCACTTACCCTGAGGTTTAACCGTTTCTTCTCGACCTTTTGAATCCATATTCAAGTCCTTAACCATTCTGATTCACTTGAAACACTCTTAAAATCGAATCTTGTTCCACCGTTTCAGTTTTAACTTCATTTCTGCCATATACCACCATTTTGCACTTTAAAACATATTCATATAAACACGTGTATATATATATATATATGTACATATATATATATATATATATTTACCAATATGATCAAAATCCAACACAAGGCCTTACCTTTAAACTTTAGGAAATCAATCCCCTCTCCCATTTTTTTTGACTGACTTAGTCCCTCAATTTTGGCCTGGAAAAGGGCTGCTATTACTCCACTAGAGTAGCAGCCAATGTTGTATAACAAGTAGTTCTCTTTTCCTCCAAGGAGTGTTGAACGAAGCCCCTGTATTGCCTTACACAATCAGCCACTATTTGGCTATTAAAATTGATTCAAACAGAATTTAAATGACACTCTCATGCCAACAGCTTCTTACCTTTTTCGACTCTCTGATTAAATTTCAGTTTAAGCTTTGTTTGGGCCTCCAAAATCTAGCACTAATGGCCTCTGAATAACGTCCTTGTTACGCCATTAGATTCCCCAAGGCATTGTTAATAAACTCTCTTCCTTCAACTCACGGTTCTAGCTGCCATCTACTCAGTCTTCAAAGGTCATCCAAAACCACTTGGTCGTTGTCTTGATCAGGCCTCCCATATTGCTCTTAATTTAGCCTCATTCTAGTAAGGATTCGGTCAGGCATAGGGACACCTATATTCAGCCAATGAAACCAAAAATTATGGCCTTAAGTTTGTAAGTTAAGGCAGCTTCAAACGTAATTTAAAAGACCTCTTTACTGACCTATACAGCTTTGTACATTTCAATTCCTGTTCATGCCTTACTCAGCCCAAAATTTTGCTTCATTTTGTTGCTTGAATATCCACTGTCGAGCTTACAAGGACCACTCCAAATTTCCAGATTTTCGAACTTCACTGCTAGCCTATTTCCTTCCCACATCGATGGTTATTTCAACCTCTCCTTCTTTGTGTTTTTGGTTTTCCTTTTTCCCTCACTACAGTTCGTTCTTACTCTACTGTAGCAGTTCCTCTTCTTCTTTTCCCGATGGCTGCTCACGATGGTGAGGTAGTGGCTGCACCTTCCTTTCTTTTCTTTCTCTTCTCTTCTTTCTTTTTTTCCTTTCCGCATTTCCTTCTTTCTTCCCGATTTATTTCAGCTCAATTTTCTTTCTTTCTTTTCTGGTTCTCTCTCGTGTCTCTCCTCCTCTCCTTACATTCTCATTTTCTTTTTATTTCCAAGGCTTCTTTGAGAAGCCTTGGATGATGGTGCCGATAATGTTGCTTAGTGGGGTTTAATGGGAGAAAGTCCTATCAAACTCCACTAAGCACATATTTTAAATTATATTTTATTTTATCATTTTCAAAATTTATTTTATTTTATATTTTTATTCCTATCTCAAATATCTATATTTATATAATTTATAATTATCTTTACATAATAATATATATATTCATATATATTTATTTATTTTGTTATATTCCTTACATATAATATGTATATGTACCTATTTTTCAAACATTAAATATATAATATATATACATACATATATCTATATGTATATATAATATAATATGTATATATATATATATATATTCCTCCTTTATTTTAAAATTTACATATATACATATTTAATACTCAATATGTATATATATGTGTGTGTGTGTGTGTGTGTGTGTGTATTCCTCACCTATTTTATTTTAAATATTTAAATGTTCATTTACACTACATTTCCTTTAGTATATTTGTGTCCTTTCTTTCATTAAAATAAATACACACACATATATATATATATATTGTGGAATATATGTATTTATTCGTTCTTATATGTCTCTTGATCTTATTTATAATATTTATAAATTACACAAAGGCATCAATCATTTATTGCTAAATTTACTGAACTTGAAACTTCATTCTCATATTTTGAAATAATAATAATTACAAAGTGCATCCTAGTACTTAGTTTATTCTATGTCTCTTATTTATTCACTAATATGGTACAAAGTTCTGCAGTCTTTACAAGAGCCCACATCACTATACACTTGAAATGTACAAAATGTACAAAATATACAAAATAATTTATTTATTAATTAATAATTAATATTCGTACATGTACAGTACAAAATAATGAGTTCTCACATTTTGAGATGGAATTTCTGTTGCAAATTCCATATTTGGATTTTAGAGATGGATTTTGCAACGGAAATTTCGTCTCAAACGCTTCATAATTTATTTAAAAGAAATGCTGGTGTTTTGCTATGGAATTTCCGTAGCAAAATCCGTCTCTAAATTCAGAGACAAAATTTGTAACAAAAATTTCGTCTAAAAAAACTCCATAATTTATATCCTAAAAAGAAAAGGAAGGGTTTTGAGACAGAATTTTCGTTGCAAATTTCGTCTATAAATTATTTGCAACGGAAATTCTGCCTAAAAAGCTTCATAATTTATTCCCTGGGATGAAAAAGAAATGCAAGGGTTTTGAGATGGAATTTCTATAGCAAAATCTGTCTCTAAATTTTGAGACAAAATTTGCAACCAAAATTCTATCTCAAAAGCTTCATAATTTATTCCCCGGGATGAAAAAGAAATGCAAGGGTTTTGAGACAGAATTTTTGTAGCAAAATCAGTCTCTAAATTTTGAGACAGAATTTGCAATGAAAATTTCGTGTCAAAAGCTTCTTTATTTATTCCCTTCAATGAAAAAGAAATGCAAGGGTTTTGAGATGGGATTTTTGTAGCAAAATCCGTCTCTAAATTTTGAGACAGAATTTGCAACGGAAATTCCATTTTAAAACAAAAAAAAAATGCAAAGGTTTTGAGACGGAATTTCCGTAGCAAAATCCATCTCAAAATTTAGAAACAGAATTTGCAACGGAAATTCCGTCTCAAAAGCTTCATAATTTATTTCCTGGGATGAAAAAGAAATGCAAGGGTTTTGAGACGGAATTTTCGTAGCAAAATCCATCTATAAATTTTGAGACGGAATTTGAAACGGAAATTCTGTCTCAAAATAAAAAAAAGGAAATGCAAGAGTTTTGAGACAGAATTTTCGTTGCAAATTCCGTCTCAAAAGCTTCATAATTTATTCCCTAAGATGAAAAAAGAAATGTAAGGGTTTTGAGACGGAACTTCTGTAACAAAATCCATCCCTAAATTTTGAGACAAAATTTGCAACGGAAATAACGTCTTAAAAACTCCATAATTTATCTCTTGAGATGAAAAAGAAATGCAAGAGTTTTGAGATGGAATTTTGTAGCAAAATTTGTCTCTAAATTTTGAGACAGAATTTGCAACAGAAATTCTGTCTCTAAATAAAAAAAGAAATGCAAGGGTTTTGAGACGGAATTTTCGTTACAAATTCAATCTCAAAAACTCCATAATTTATTCCCATCGAATAATATATATTTATTCATAGTTTTTGAAAAATTAAAATGTATTAATATATATTATTTTTTTTATTATTATAAAATTTTATTTTATGAAGCTTTTGAGACGGAATTTTCATTGCAAATTCTGTCTCAAAATTTAGAGACTGATTTTGCTACAAAAATTCCTTCTGAAAACCCTTGTATTTCTTTTTAGTTGCTGTCTAGCAACTAGACTTTTATTCTTTTAAAAAATTATTTTTAATAATATGTAATAATTAAATTATAAATATTTTTAATAATAATAATAATAATAATAATAATAATAATAATATTATTATTATTATTATTATTATTATTATTATTATTATTATTATTATTGATTTAAAAACATTATTAGTGGATAGAACATGATCTTTGTGGATGTTAAATGGATATTTTATAGATATTTACAATTTTTATTTGATTATTTAAGTATATATATTAAATGTATGGATTTTTATTAAACTGTAGTATAAATAAATTCGATTATGTTTTAAATATTCACTTCTTAGAGTTGGATCGCTCCCAGAAAGCATTGCTTTGTAGACATTATTTTCCTTTCTATTTTATTTGAAGGTTATATATATTTGCATTTATGAATTGAACATGATGTTTAGGATGTTGAATGGATATTTTCTAAATATTTAAAGATTTTATTTGATTATGTATGTGCGTGTATATAAATTAATTGTATAGATTTTTGTTAAATTGTATTTTACAAAAAAAATTGATTTTATTTTAGGTGTTCACTTCTTGAAGCAAAGACCATCTTCATGAAGCACTATAATGTTCCAAGACTTCATTTTTATACTTTTGTATTTGTCATGGCCTGAAATATCATATAATTTACTAATTTTACATAAACAAACCGCATATAGTTGGGCTGTCTGCAGTGTCAAACTTAGATTCAAAATAAATATAATTATTTTTATACAAGCCTAGGATTCGAAATTCAATTACATAAGCAAAATATAAATATTTACATCCCAAGTATAAGGTACATAAAAGTAGCACTGTACAAAAGGTCTAAATACATAAAAGTAAAACTAGTATACCTCGACGAATACTGATGTTCACCTAAGGGATACCAAAGTCAGGTCCTCCAAAAAAGTAGACCCGAACCTACTGCAAATAATCTAGGAGTGAAAAATAAAGGGGTCAGCTAACTTGCTCAGTAAGAAATACTTATACGAAAGTTGATACAAACGTATTCTATATGCAAATTTAATAAATGGATTTTCATACAAACCAAGAACTTAAAATCTTAAAAACAAATAAGCGTGATCTAACAGGGAGGATACTATAGTGGATTAGATAACCAGATGAGTATGGGAGGATACTTTAAAGTACCTTACGTGTTCCGGTATCCAAGTCCACCATAGGGAATTTAATAGTATTAATTAAATCAAAAATTCAAATATAAATCTCATTGTTGATAAACGAAAAACTTAACATACATAAAAAATCAAAAATTTCTCCGCAAACATTATAAATCATATTTATATCATTTTCTAATAGATAAATCAAAATTAGAAACATATCAAATCTAGGAGTGCCTGAACTAAGTTAATCAGGGATTTATCACCCCAGTATAATTTTAGTGGAGACTAGGCTACACTCAATAAACACATGCACTATAATAAACATATGGCTATAGTCAAGGGGCCACAATGTGAACACTAGCCAGGTGTCACCTGTGTGAGCTAAATACTAAGCTAGAGTCAGTAGCATCAGAACGTAATGGAAATGCATGTACCTACAGGTAGCTACAGAGCTAACAGTCTGAAAACATTTCAAAAATATTTTCAGAGCTGTTTACAGAGATTAATCTAATAAATCATATCTCAAAGAAATTTATAAAATTAAATTCATGAAATCAAATTCATAAAATCAACATATCTAAATAATGATTCATGAAACATATACTCAAGACATTATTTGCCATTCCAACTAATTTATTTAAATATCATAGTATATGAAAATATTCAAGCATTAAAACAATATATTTAATTCTTATAAAAGATTAAAGCATATATTGAATTTGTGATTTAATTGAATAAAATCTTATTCAATAACTAAGATCCAAATATTTAAAATAAAATTTCTTTATTTTTAAGAATTAAAATGTGTTATGTCAAAGGATGGTTTTGAAAGGTTTAGGCTAATTTACATAAATTCTGGCAGCATAATGTTTTGTTTTTAAACCAACCTTCCTGCACAAAACCCAGCTGCAAACCACAATTTCTAGTTTCTAATTTCAATCCAAAATATCAATTTCAATTCCACAAAAGGAAATTTTTATCAAATCATGCAACGAAGTATCCCAAAGCTTCATACAAATATCCCTTACCTTTTAATTTCCCGGTATTCGCCTCGTCAACACTAGTAGCACTTTCGAATCTCAAGGTTGCAAATTCATTATTTGAACTCGATAAACTCCCCACATATATTTTAAAAAAATTTTAACTAATTAAATGCTATTATATTGTCTATTGTAGCTCTAATTTTCAGTATAATTTCGACCGGTGCTAAAATTACAACTTTTTGCTATATAACTCCGTTTTCAATTCCGATCACGCTTACAATTTTAGAATAATTAGTGCATTATTTTAGAGCCTAAATTATATTGAAATGAGCACCAATTCTTCCTCCCCTTCACAAGGCCGAATACCCTTTCCTTTCCTACACTAGGTATTTCTTTAAATTAAGCTTACTTCTTAATCTAAACTTGTTTATTTAATTTTTCTACAACATTTTCACATGTAATTCACATTGAATGGCATCAAATTCATGCTCCTCTAGCCTTGGCCAAACCTCTCTCTTTATGCCACTTATTGATTTTCTTCAAATTAAGCTTAACTAAGCTTATTTTCTTACTTTCCTTAATTCCTACATTATTCTTACACTAATTTCCATCAAAACACACCATGTTCATGCACCATGAAGGTTGGCCAAATTCCTCAAATGCTCAATTTCATGATTTTAACATGATTCAAGCTAAGAGAGACATGGAAACAACTTAAAAACCTAGAAATTAACTAGAAAACCATGAAAAATTCCAAGCTTCCCATCTTCCTCACCTTGACCGAAAACAATGGAAGCCCTTACACTCTAATTTTTGCTATTTTGGCACTTGATTTTGGCATCAAAATGTAGAAGAGATTGAGTAAGGCAATGTGAGAACCATAAACTTCTCTAAACTAAGAATGTACTTAATAGTTAATTTAAGCGAATATAATGTAATGATGTAATTTCGAGATGTCAAATTTAAGATTTTGGTCAATTTTGCAGAATCAAAATCTGCGAGAATAAAAGGATTACGTTTAAATATAAGCTAAACTAAAAGACGCAACATGCATGTGTGCATATGAAAACGTGCATGCAAGCAATGAACATACGTACGAGTGTATATAAATGCACATATAAGGACTAAATGAGATGAAAATCAATAATAAGATGAGGAAATAAGTTAATTGCATATAAATAGGTATGTATAAGTAAAGATATCTATATTTATGTTTATATGTATATTTATATTTATATTTATAACTACAAGAATAAGTATGTGAATATACCAATAAATAGGAATGTATACAAGTAAATGAATAAATAAATAAATAGGGATACGTACTTATGTGTGTATATGTATATAGTGAATAACATACATATATATATATAAATATCTTATATATATTGTATTGAAATACATGTATATTATATTATATTAAAAATATATATGTATAGGTGACTTTAGTGGAGGATTTGGTGAGTACTAGACTCACCAAACCATCTACTATAAGTAGACCAAACCTCTACCATATACCATCATTGTTTAGAAAAAAATATATAAATATATAGTAAATAAATAAAATGAAATGGGGGAAACAGCTACCAAGCAAAAACGTGAAAAGAAAAAAAAAGGAAAGAGTGAAGAAGAGAGGACTGTTTAACGTCAGAAGGAGAAATAGTGAAGCTGAGGCACATCTGGGCGTGAGAAAACTCATTGGAGACGAGCTGGAGAAGGGCTTTCGGTGCTGTAACAGATTTGAGTAGTTGAAAAACGATGGAGCAAAAATGTGGCTTAATTTCAGGTCTGAATTAGGGACGAATGGAGGGCTGTTCAGTGTTGATGTGTGGCATCTTGGAGCCCGTACAGTGGTGCATTTTATAAATCTAAACCAGAGTTGGATAAGGGAGCAAGAATCAAGCCTTATTTAGAGGCTATTGAACGTGGAAATAAGCTGGACAGGAAGGGGTCACGACAAAAGTGAAGCTAGGCTAGAAGAAGGACCGAAACAAAACAACCATTGGCTCTTAGAAAAGGTTAATATAAGGGCTGTGGGTAAATATTTGGTGCTAGTTGAAACAACCCTTGAAGATTCAATCTTGGTTGCACCTTTAGGCTAAATTTAAGAAAGAGATCAAGGGAGGAAAAGGCTGAGTTGGCGCGGCATAATAGTGGCTGAAACAGGGGGTTTATAAAACTGAAATATAGGGGTTTTAAAGGGCTGTTAAAGGCTATTGAACAGAGGATAGGAGGGTGTTTTAGGTGCCTAAAGTGGCATTGGAACAAAGAAGGAAGGAGGTTGAAGAAGAACCATAACTCAGGCGTGAAAGGCAAGTCGAGCGTGGCACTTTGGGTGGTCGATGAGCTATCTACTACTTACTTGAAAACAAGGTAAGAAACAAAGAAAAGAAAAGAAATAAAGAGAAAGGAAAAAGAATTAAAAAGAAAGGAAATAGATATATATATATGTATGTATAGTACATATATATATATATATAAAGATGTAGGAAGATGAGAGAAATTGATTTAAGAATTTGAATCATATTAGTGTTAAGTGTGTGTGTGTGTGTGTATATATATATATATATATATATGTATATATATTAAGTTGGAATTGAAATTTTTATAAGTGTGTAGAAATTGGGCTAGACGTTATTAAGTTGGATTTTATTGTGAATGTGTAGCATGACGGGAGGACGACGGACACGGTCTAGCTAACCACGGGACACGCTCAAACTAAGCTCGCACTATGTAAGACGTTTATATAACGTAGAAGTAGGATTATCCTGTATAAGTTAAAGTTTAACGATGAAATGATTTGAGTATCTAGAGATTGGATTTAACGAAATGAAATGCAGGTACAACGTTAAGCACGATAAAGTACCATAGTGGTGTGATATTAATAAGAAATGAATCGATATGGTATTGACTTATAGACATCATGAGATGGAATGATAAGCATTCATGCAATTCATGAGCATAATATTATACTGTTTTCAGTTCATTTACTTGAATTTTATTGCCATTAAGCATGCCTTATTACTATACATGAAACTCGAAATGATTTATTCTTATCATGCTTACAAGAAAACTTAGATGCTTAAATGGTTTTGAAAAGAATGAATTTATAGTATACGCATATATACGTATATATGTAAATGATCTTAAAGAAATGTATTACGTACATTGCACTATTTTTATAAGAAAAGTTAAATGTTTTATGAGACTATAGGCACCCTAAGAAAGTTAAATTCAATAAAGCATAGTGGAAGACGCCTAATTGGAGATTACTCATTAGGCATAGATGCTTATCCGACAATAGTCGTGGACAGGGCTCAGTCTCACCTAATCAGTGGGGCTGAGAGACATAAGGTCTATGGCCATAGATAGTGCCCTAATTGGTTTCCAGGGGACGATGATATGATTTTCACTGCTAGCTACAGTGATTTAAGTCTTTATTGATAGTGTATTAGGGATCTAGCCTAGTCTCAAATGATATGAAATGCAGTTTAGAGTATGGTTTTAGAACATAAATGAACTCTAAACTCGATATGGCCTTATGGCATATGAAATGTATTTTGATATTATACATGGCATAACATTTGCTTTAAAACGGAAATGAACTCTAAACTCAATATGGCCTTATGGTATACGAAATGTATTTTGATATTGCATATGGCATAAAATATGCTTCAAAAGTTACATGTGACATGAAATGAAAGTTTTGCATATTCTCAAGCATGTCTTAAAAGTAAAACTGAGATGTATTGATATTTCGCATGTTTAAAAGAATATGTATCATACTTTTAAGACTGCAATTACCTCATATATAATTACATGCTACAAGTCATAATATGATTTCATGGCTTAGACATCACATGACAAGTTGTAGTATTGTTGCATTGAGCTTGAGAACATAATAGGTATAAACTACATGGTGAATAAGAGAGTGATTTAATAGTGAATTCTCATCACATGACATCATGCAATTGCATTAGAATAGTATAATTTTAACTCTGCACTTATATAAATGACTTACTGAACCTCACTCATTAAACGCTATTTAAATTTTTCAAATTGAGCACAGAGTTAGGGGAGTATTTCGGAGCTATCTGAATAGCCCCAAGCTTGAAATATAGTCCCAACTCTCCAAGGAGACTATTTTGAGCACTTTGGGTATATATACTCTTCTTTTGTATTTAATATCAGTTTCAGGCTGTTTTTGATTCAGCACTATAGATGGGATGTAATCTGAGATAGGGAATAACATCTAAACTATGTTAATGATGAATTATAGAACTGCTAATCCTTGCATGAGTATAGATATATGATTGAATGGCATGAACAAGTGACCAAGCAAGAAGATATGAACCATATGGATTAAATATTATAATTTGGGAATGGACTTAAGTTTTGATGAAAATTTAGACCCATTAAAAGAAAGGATTATGGTGAATTTAAAGATAGTAATGCC
The DNA here is from genome assembly GCA_031772115.1 of Heritiera littoralis. Lineage (NCBI taxonomy): Eukaryota > Viridiplantae > Streptophyta > Magnoliopsida > Malvales > Malvaceae > Heritiera > Heritiera littoralis. Next base: position 9,015,171 of record JAPDPK010000015.1, read on the forward strand.
AGAATATAAATCAACTGCCATTATGGGAATCATGAGCTGTATATTAATTGTGAATTTTATGCAAGTATTTAATCTGGGTAAAGTGATAAAAATAGGCGAGGGAGTTAACGTCCCGAAATAAAATTCACTGTATTGCACTTAGACAAAACAAGTATAGAAAAGCAAAAAATTATCCCTAAATTCTATGCATCCGTGCAAACAAGAGGCACTATTGCGACCTTTGGGTCATGACAGGTAAGGTTGGTGAAGACAACTTTTGATTTTAGTGTGTTTTTAGGTAGGTTTTCTCATTTTCTCTCTCTTGCTACAAGGTCACTTTAATGGTGGGATTGTCTGGCTGGTTGCTATCAAAAATGGAAGAAGATGAAGCAAGAAATTTCTTTTAAGTTGATATTTTAATGGCTAATTTACTATTTTACCCTTATACTTAAAGAAACTTTCCAATTTTGCCCCTAAAGTTTGACTTTGTTGAAAACAATCTATCCAATCTCCAAAATATTTTATTTAATCATAAAAAACTTCAATTTAACATGCTCTAATCATTTGTGGAGCTTTTGTTGAGGTTCAGTTGCTTATTAAGGTGAAATTACAGAAATACCCCTAACCGTAAAATCATGTAAATTTCTACCATTACTCTCAATTTATTTCATTAGTCCATATATTCTAAGACTTTATTTCTTGAGGAATTATTTATTTCAGACAGTGGGTCAAAAGTCCATTTAGTTTGACCATTATTCATAGAAATTTTGACGATCTGTGGACTAAACCGTCATTTCTCAAATTGTTGCACATTTTCCAAAACATGCAAAAATAATTGGGTTTGAGGCTAAGATTCTTACCATCATATTTTTCAATCCTAAATATTGAATCCATCAAGTTCCACCTTCATCTGGACCTTAGAAAGTCAGTAGGGCCTACTTACTACTTTGCCTCAATAAATATAATTAGCAACTTATTAATTATAAATTATTCAATATTCTTAATTAAATAAATAAGATTAAATGGTAATTAAATATATAGGGTATCATATCCTCTCTACCTTCAAAAATTTGGTCTTCCAAATTTGATCAGACCTGTTCGACGAATAACTCTAAGTACTTCTCTTTCATTAAGCTCTCTAGCTCCTAGGTAGCTTCCTCTTCAGTGTGGTACTGCCAGAGAAACTTAACTAGAGGTATTGTCTTAGACCACAGTACTTTATCTTTTCAATCCAAGATCCGTATTGGCTTCTCCACGTAACTCATATCTTCCCGAATCTCTAGTGGTTCATATTGAATCATATGAGACAGATTTGGATGATACTTCCGGAGCATGGACACGTGGAAGACATTATGTACACCGAAAAGCTTTGGTGGTAATGCCAACCAATATGCTACGTCTCCCACTCAATCTAGAATCTCGAAAGGTCTGATATATCGAGGACTCAACTTGCCTTTCTTCCTGAATCTCATGATCCCCTTAGAAGGTGAAATCTTAGCAATGCCAAGTCACCTACGAAAAATTCTAATGGTCAGCATCTAACATCTGCATAACTTTTCTACTGACTTTGAGTAGTCTTTAACCTATCACATATCAACTGAACATCTTTGGAAGCCTACTCGACTAAATCGAAAGCCAAAATCTTTTTGTCACCCACTTCTTCCTAAGCTATCAGGGAACGACTTCTCCACCCATATAATGCTTCATAAGGTGCAATGCTGATGCTCGAATGATAACTATTATTATAGGTGAAGTCTGTCAATGGAAGATGATCATCCCAGTAGCCTTTAAAATCTAATACACAAGCTGTCAACATATCCTTAAGCATCTGGATGGTGCGCTCGAACTGACCGTTAGTCTGCAAGTGGAAAGCTATGCTGAAATTCAAATAAGATCCCATAGTCTCCTGAAATCTCTCCCAAAATGAGAAGTAAATCGGTAATCTCCGTCGAAAGTAATGCTCACTGGAACCCCATGTAGTCTCACAATCTCCTTGACATATAAATCGGCTAGGGCACTCAAAGAATTTATGGACTTAATAGCTAGAAAGTAGGCAAACTTCATCAACCTATCAACAATCACCCATATCGCATCATGATTCCACCTGGTTCTCGGTAAACCCATGATGAAATTCATGGTGACGTCCTCCCATTTTCACATCAAGATCTGCAAAGGCTGAAGTAATCTTGTAGGTTTCTGATGCTCCACTTTTACCGGCTAGTAGGTGAGACATCTTGCAACCACGACGATGTCTCTCTTCATATTAGGCCACTAGTACACCTTAAGCAGATTCTGATACATCTTGTAACTACCTAGATGTAAGGTGTACTTAGAACTGTGAGCCTCTACTAAGATCAACTCCTACAATTGCATGTCCCCGGGAAAACAAAAATTGTTTTGGTACCTCAAAATGCCATATGTACTAATCATATACTTGACTGAATCCCCAACTGCAACCGACTGGCACTATCAATACAACCCGAACCCTCCCTCTGAGCATTCCTAATCTGATCCATTAAATCTAGTTCAATCTTGAAACTGGCCACTAACCCGTATTTCTCAGATGAAGTAACATCCAAAATGAGGCTCTTAAACTGCTCCAATAACTCATATTCTTGAACTATCATATAGGAAACCATCCCAAAATGTTTCTTACTCAAGGCATCTACTACTACATTTGCCTTCCTCAGATGGTATAGTATCTCGCAGTCATAATCTTTTAGTAGCTACATCCATCTACAGTACCTCATATTTAATTTTCGTTGTGAGAACAAATATTTCAAGCTTTTTTTATCGATAAATACCTGGAATTTCTCACCATATAGGTAGTGCCGCCATAACTTCAAAGCAAACACCATAACATCAAGCTCTAGGTCATGAGCAGGATAGTTCCTCTCATGGTCTTTCAACTGATGGGAACTATAAACGACTACTTTTGCATGCTACATCAACACACAACCCAAACCTAGTGAGGAGGCGTCACTGTACACGAAAATCCTCCAGAACCACTCGAAATGGTAAGGATCGATGCTGTGGTCAACCTCCGCCTTAGCTCATAGAAGCTGTGCTCACATGCATTGTCCATTCGAACTTTACACCCTTGCGTGTGAGATGCATTAGAGGAGCAGCTAGTCTGGAGAAACCCTCAACAAATCTGCGATAATATTCGGCTAGACCCATAAAACTCCGTATCTTAATTACAGTCTTCAATCTCTCCCACTGTACTATAGCCTCAACTTTAGACAGATCAACTGACACCTTGTCTTTAGAGACCACATGCCTTAGAAAAGTGATCTAATCTAGCCAGAACTCACACTTACTAAATTTAGCATAGACCTTTCTATCTCTGAGGGTCTGCAGAACAATATACAGGAGTTGCTCATGCTCCTCCTGGGATTTGGAATATACCATAATGTCATTGATAAAGACGATGATGAACTTATCCAGATAAGGCTTGAAAACCTTGTTCATCATATTCATAAATGTTGTAGGGGCGTTTATAAGCCCAAATGGCATTATTAAAAACTCGTAGTGGCTATACCAAGTTCTGAAAGCCGTCTTAGCGACATCACTCTCCCGAATCTTCAACTGATGATATCCGATCTCAGATTAATCTTAGAAAATACCTGAACACCCCTGAGCTAATCAAATAAATCATCTATGTAGGGGAGAGGATACTTATTCTTAATAGTAACCTTGTTAAGCAATCAGTAACCAATGCAAAGTCGCAAGCTACCATATTTTTTCCAGAAGAATAAGATTGGTGCACCCAAAGAGAGACATTGGGATGGATAAAACCCTTGTCTAATAACTCCTGGAGCTGTTTCTTGAGCTCATCAAGCTCAACCAATGCCATCCGATAAGGGGCTTCGAAATAGGTTCAGTACCAAGCACTAAATCAATCGTAAATTCAATCTCCTGATCGAGCAAAAGTCCCGGTAATTCATCCAAAAACACATTTGAAAAATCTCGAACAACGGGAATCTCGTGTAACTTCGGACGTCTCTTCTCAACATCCTCCACATATGCAATAAACCCTTCAATAATCAAATAAATACTTAAGTTCTTAAATTTGGATCGAACGAAGTTCAACAAAATATTTAATTTCATTTCTATATCGAAAGCTTTATAATATATTTTTCGGGTTGGGAGAAAACTAGATACTTAGTGTAGTAATCTACGCTAACATAATTCGTAGCTAACCATTCCATCCCTAAAATTACATCAAAATCGCACATATTTAACAAAACTAGGTTAGCTACGGCTTCTTTTTCTCCTATCTTTAATTTACAATTTCGATACATAACATCAGTCATTTGTGATTCTTTAAAAGGAATAGTAATCTGTATTGAATATCCTAAAGGTTCGGGTTTTTTTGGTATCTTAACAGCACATGCAAGTGATATAAATGAATGTGTGGAACTCGGATCTATCAATACAATAGCAATTATATCAAAAATAGAAATCTTATCCCGAATAATATCAGAAGAGGTATCTATAGACTCCTTATCAAGTGCGTACACCCTACCCTGTGTCACTATCTGCTTGCCCTTCTCTATTGCTGTCGCTCTTCTCAGTACGGAGGGTGTCGCCCTTTCAGGTTCTGTTATTGCTGGTGTTGTTGCTGTTGTTAGGGCTTCTGGCAGTACTTCCCTATCTTTAGGGCAGTATCTAATCATGTCACCTCACTATCCACATTTAAAACAAGCTCCCATAGCCCAATAGTAGGGTCTGTCACCATGCGACCTCCTACACTGCTTACACTTGGTCGCAGCGCCCCTCTGGGGAGTAGTAGTGGATCTCCCAGCGCCAGCGGATCTCATAGATCTCTCTCTAGTCATAACTCCAGTAGGCTTTTTAGTTGCCCTAGTGTCACCTTGTCATCATAGCCCCATCGAACCTTCTCTTTCCTTTTACTCTTAGCTTGGAATCCAAACTCCGCCTATTGAGCCTCGTAACTATGCTCACATAACTGGGCTCGGCGGACTGCCTCATCATAAGTAGAAATGTCGAAAGGGGCTAGACTGTTCCTAATAGATATCTTCAAACCAGATACAAACCGCTCGATCTTATGTTTCTCACTCCTGGCTACCTCTGGATCAAAGCGACTGATAGTGAATTTGGACTCGGACTGGTCCACCATCATACTCCCCTGCTTTAGATTCATAAATTTCAACTTTAACTTCAACTATGTTATGCTAGGGATATACTGCTTATGGAAAGCCTCTAAGAAAACCTCTCAGGTTACTACTGGATATCTAACTGATAGAACCGTCTTGGTGGACTTCCACCAGTACTCTGCATCGCCCACCAATAAAAATGTAGCAAAACCAACCTTTTCGGTCTCCTAACACGTCATGTAATCGAACAACTTTTCCATCTCATTTACCCACTCCTCAACCGCCATGGGATTCCTTTCCCCTCTGAACTTCGGTAGATCCAACTTCTTAAACTACCAAATCAAATTCGCATTGCAACCTTTAACAAAAACTTGCCTTGCCTGCTCTGGAATCTATGGCTAAGGCTACAGTGGGGGCTATACTAGATGTGGCTCTAGCTGTGGTGCAGGTTGTGGCACCAGTGGTGGAGGTGGAGGCTGTGCGGCTTCGGGTGTCAGTGCTCTATTAAAACTAGTTATAAAGTCTGCTACAACTCTTTCCAGCCTGGATATTCTAGCGTTTGAACTCTCAAGCTGTGGAAGAGAGCTGACTCCAGCATTGGCTATGGAGATAGCTTTGGGAAGGGCTGTACAGGACTGGGGCATCCCTTGCCCTGACCGGTATCCCTTCGCCTATCAGACATACTGCACCAACACAATACACAAAAATCAGTTTTCAGTTACATAATTCAATTTATATTCAGACCAGTACAGTACTACTTAGGATGTATATCATTTTAAATCAAAAGACACTAATAGACATCATGCCAACCTCGCTTAATACCACCTTAACTGTCATGGTTCGAAATATCATATAATTTACTAATTTCACATAAACAAACCACATACAGTTGGGCTGTCTGCAGTGTCAGACTTAGATTCAAAATGAATATAATTATTTTTATACAAGCCCAGACTCGAAAATTCAATTACATAAACAAAATATAAATATTTACATCCCAAGTATAATGTACATAAAAGTAGCACTGTACAAAAAGTCTGAATACATAAAATTAAAACTGGTACACCTCGACGAATACTGATGGTCTGAGGGATACCAAAGTCAAATCCTCCAAAAAGTAAACCCGAACCTACTGCACATAATCTAGGAGTGAAAAATAAAGGGGAGCTAACTTGCTTTGTAAGGAATACCTATATGAAAGCTGATACAAACGTATTCTATATGCCAATTTAATAAATGGATTTTCATACAAACCATGAATATAAAATCATAAAAACAAATAGGCATGATCTAACAGGGAGGACATTATAGTGGATTAGATAAATAGATAAGTATGGGAGGATACTTTGAAGTACCTTACGTGTTCCGGTACCCAATTCCACCATAGGAAATTTAATAGTCTTCATTAAATCACAAATTCAAATATAAATCTCATTGTTGATAAACGAAAAACTTAACATACATCGAAAATAAAAAATTTCTCCATAAACATTATAAATCATATTTATATCATTTTCTAACAAATATCAAATAAATAATTTCACAAACATATTAAATGAATCATAAGACATAGAAAACAGATAAATCGAAACCATAAACATATCAAATCTAGGAATGCCTGGATTTAAGTTAATCAGGGATTTACCACCCAGTATAATTTTAGTGGAGACTAAGCTACACCCAATAGACACATGCACTATAATAGACATATGGCTATAGTCAAGGAGTCAAAGTGTAAACACTAGCCAGGTGTTACCTGTGGAAGCTAAAGACTGAGCTAAAGTCAGTAGCATCGGAACGGAACGAAAATGCATGCACCCGTAAGTAGCTACGAGGCCAACAGTCTCAAAACATTTCAAAAATATTTTTAGAGATATTTATGGAGATTAATCTAAAAAATCATATCTCAAAGAAATTTATATAATTAAATTCATGAAATCAAATTCATGAAATCAAATTCATGAAATCAACATATCTAAATAATAATTCATGAAACTTATACTCAAGACATTATTTGCCATTCCAAGTAATTTATTTAAATGTCACAGTTCATGAAAATATTCAAACATTAAAACAATATATTTAATTCTTATAAAATATTAAACTATATATTGAATTTATGATTTAATTTATTAAAATCATATTCAAAAACTAAGATCCAAATATTTAAAATAAATTTTTTTTTAAGTATTAAAATGTGTTATGTCAAAGGATGGTTTTGAAAGGTCTAGGCTAGTTTATATATATATTCCGACAACATAATGTTTTGTTTTTAAACCAACCTTCCTGCACAAAACTAAACTTTAAACCATAATTTCCAGCTTCCAATTTCAATCCAAAATATCAATTTCAATTCCACAAAAGGCAATTTTTATCAAATCATGCAATGAAGTGTCCTTACACTTCATACAAATATCTCTTACGTTTTAATTTCTCGTTATTCGCCTCGTCAACATCTGTAGCACCTTCGAATCTCGAGGGTGCAAATTCATTATTCAAACTCAATAAACTCCACATATATTTTGAAAAATATTTAACTAATTAAATGTTGGTATATTGTCTGTTGTAGCTCTAATTTCAGTATAATTTCTACCTATGCTAAAATTACAACTTTTTGCTATACAACTCCGTTTTCGATTTCGATCGTGCCTACAGTTTCAGAATAATTCGTATATTATTTTAGGACCTAAATTATATTGAAATGAGCACCAATTCTTCCTCCCCTTCACAAGGCCAAATACCCCTTCCTTTCCAACACTAGGCATTTCTTTAAATTATTACTACTTAATCTAAGCTTGTTTATTTAATTTTTCTTCATCATTTTCACATGTAATTCACATTGAATGGCATCAAATTCATGCTCCTCTAGCCTTGGCCGAACCTCTCTCTTTATGCCACCAATTGATTTTCTTCAAATTAAGCTTAACTAAGCTTATTTTCTTACTTTCCATAATTTCTACATTATTCTTACACTAAATTTCCATCAAAACACACCATGTTCATGCACCATGGAGGTTGGCCAAATTCCTCAAATGCTCAATTTCATGATTCTAACATGATTCAAGCTAAGAGAAACATGGAAACATCTTAAACACATTGAAATTAACTAGGAAACCGTGAAAAATTCCAAGCTTTCCATCTTCCTCACCTTGATAGAAACCAATGGGAGCCTGATTTTTGTTGTTTTGGTACTTGATTTTGGCATCAAAATGTAGAGGAGATTGAGTAGGGCAAGGTTGGTGAAGACGACTTTTGATTTTAGTGTGTTTTTAGCTAAGTTTTCTCACTTTCTCTCTCTTACTACAAGGTCATGTTAATGGTGGGAGTGGGCTGGCTGTTGGTTGCCAAAAATGGAAGAAGATGAAGCTAGAAATTTCTTTTAAATGGCTAATTTACCATTTTGCCCTTATACTTAAAGAAACTTTCCAATTTTGCCCTAAAGTTTGACTTTATTGAAACAATCTATCCAATCTTTAAAATATTTTATTTAATCATAAAACACCTCAATTTAATTTGCTCTAATCATTGGTGGAGCTTTTGTTGAGGTTCGGGTGCTTATTTGGGTGAAATTATCGAAATATCCCTAACCGTAAAATCGTGTAAATTTCTACCGTTACTCCCAATTTATTTCATCAGTCCATATATTCTAAGACTTTATTTCTCAAGGAATTATTTATTTTAGACAATGGGTCAAAATTCCATTTAGGTTGACCGTTATTCACAAAAATTCCGACGACCTATAAACTAAATCGTCATTTCTCAAATTGTTGCACATTTTCCAAAACACGCAAAAATAATTGCGTTTAAGGCTAAGATTCTTAGCATCATATTTTTCAGCCCTAAATATCGAATCCATCAAGTTCTACCTTCATCTGGACCTTAGGAGGTCAGTAGGGCCCACTTACTACTTGACCTTAATACCTAAAATATAATTAGCATGTTATTAACTATAAATTATTCAATATTTTTAATTAAATAAATTAGATTAAATGGTAATTAAATATACTAGGTATCACACATAATATATATTTCCAGACTAAAAATAATGTTTATGGATGTTGGTACATATTCTGTGGATGTTAGATGTATATTTTATGGTTAATTAAGGTTTTTGTTTGATTATGTATATATTAAATGTATAGATTTTTGTTAAACTATATTGTAAATTGATTGAGTTCAATTTTAGGTGTACTTAGATGGAAAATAGATTTTAGTTTACAAAATTAATTCTTTTTTTTAATGAAATTCAACAATTTAAATAGCTGTGAAATATATCGTATTTGCAACGGAATAAATCAAATCAGTGACAAAATTTATGTTGCTAAAATGAATTGTTGATGTAATTTATAATTTATTTTTATTTTTTCAATAGTTTTTGCAATGAAAAATAACAATTTCAATGTGGATTTTTTTGTCACAGCTTGTGACGGAATTTGTTACGAAATTTTTGTTGCAAATCTGTGACAATTTTTAATAAGATTTCAGTTGAGGGAAAAATATATTTCTTTCAACTCAGGCAAGAAAAAGATTTCATTTTTAAGCAAGAAATTGGATCTTGTCCCTGTGAAAAAATAGACAGAGCATAGAAACAGAGCAAGCTAAGCAATTCCCAAAGAAAAGAAAACAGAGCAAGCACAAAATAAAACCATTTCGATGTGCCTAGAGCTCTGAAGGAGCTGCGCATTGCAAGTTTAGACACCTAAATCCCAAAAATCCTAAACCCAAACATACATTCCACGCATTGCATGTTCAGAGAAATAAGAAAACAATCACACAGCAAAAATATTTTACTGTAACAAAAAGCAAATGCAGAAGAAATCCCTACATATTTCTAGCAAATATCAGTGACAATGGAGGAGCCCCAATCAACGAAAACCTAGCACTATCAGCAGCTTTCAAACCCCAAATTTCAAACCCCTTCGCACTATCAACAGCATATGAAAACAATTTCAAACACAGTACCGAAATGGAAGCAAGCATTTTGAGAAAAAAAAAACTTACTTGTGCGACAAAGATGAGAGATGTTGCAAAGGCGAGCTCGAGGTGGAGAGGCGATGGAGATGCGAGAGGGCGAAAGGGAAAATGAGAGACAGGCGTGAGGGAAAAATGGGCAAAGGCAAGCTACAGAGAGTGATGGCAGATGCGAGAGTGTTGAAAGAAGCTGGTAAGAGATGATTTTCGATAAAGGGGGTAATATTGGTTAAAGAACTTTGCAGCGTTGGCTATAAAGTGCTTTGCAGCCAATAGCTGCAATCACTTTGCAGCGGTAAGTCACTTTGCAGCGTAAGGTTGTAAACCAAACGCTGCAATCACTTTGCAGGGTTTTACTTTGCAACGTAATGTCTTCACTTCCGTAATACCAAATGCCCCCTAAGTGGATCCTGGAGGTATTATTTTCCTTTACATGTTCAGACATAACTTGTCCGAATGGTATGATGTTTGTAGAACCCTTGTACCTGAGAGGTCTTGGGTTCGAATGTGAATGGACGCGTCCCAGTGGGGAATAAAGCCGTAAGGGTGGGCGACTGCCCAAAGCGGACAATACGTGAGTGAGTGTGGGCAATCGCCACCTCATGTTTGTAAGGTGATCCTGCTGTGTGACTGGGGCCTTACAATTTTAGCCCGAGATGACTAAAGGGTATTTTGGTTTTTTCAATTATAATGAGATTACAATTATGAATTTTTAATTTAATAATCCATGGGTAGCCCAAATTATTAGTTCAAATACATGACCAATTGGCTGTAGTGTAAGTGGGAGATTGTTAAAGTATGCAATTAGATTTGGATTAAGTAATTTTAAAAGGCCCAAAAGACCCAATCTAGTTGGATTAAGGCTAAGGCCTTCTTAGGGTTCTGTTAAGAGGCACTATATAAACAACATTAAGTTTAAAAGTTAGACAGAACTCTATTTGATAGCCACTCTGCCTCTTGGAGCTAGCACTCATAAAACAATCCCCTACCTCCTCCTTTTGCCTAGGCAAAGGTCCCTTTTTTGTGTCTTACTTGTGTGGATACCGTTAAAGGGCTTCTTGTTGTAACTGTAATTTGAATAATAAAACAAATATAATGTTTTAACAATTATTGTAATAAACATATAAAGGTTTATATTTAATAGAAGAATAAAGCATAATGTTTATGGCTTTGAAAAGTCTTACCTTGAACGTTAGTTATGTTATAATAGAGTTGCTAATATTGTTGTTTCTGGCATTATTGTTAGTATTGATGATGATTGGTTTATTAATATAAATTCATCATTATTATTTTAGAGTAAGTTACAAATGAGTGAGGCTATATATTCGTAAACCTCAAACAAAAAATAAAAACAAACACAAATTCTATTGATGATGTATCACACATAATCTTGGACAAGATAAGGGTGTTTGATCTTAGAGCTCTTTACTCTACACGTTAGTGCTGAACTGTAGAATGTACAATGAAGATAGGTTGAACTATTGTAACCTAGAGGCAACACGCTTTGAGTTCTTATTGCACTAGTGATATAATTTTTGTAGAGGCGTGAATCGTCTTAAAGAGAGTAAGATATCCGTATCTCAGTCCAACTCTTCGTGATTAGCAAAATAATTCTGATTTATATTTTTGTATATTATTTTTGTTACTAATATTTTCTCTTGTTTCAGGTTCTAACACCAACAATTTTGAGACGAATTCCAATAATTTTAAGACAATTCATAAGTCTTTGAAAATATTTTCATCTCAGGAAAGTAAGTTGTTTCTTCTTGTTATGGTGTCGCACATTTATGGGATAAAAAAATTGGGTATGCTGCTAATTTCTTTGGTTTGCTCATTGCTGATATATTAATGTGTTTCCGTGCTAAAACATGCCATTAGAAATCATCTCGATATATATAAACTTGTGTACCTAAATCTTCACAATTGCTTTAGTATTGCCTTCTATTTGGCATGTTGTGTTGGTTAAATTGAGTTCAGCTTATGGCATTAATTTCATATAGATAGAAAACAGTTATAAACGTTATAATAAAGTAATAACGTTAAAATTATTGCATAGTTAAATATAATGTATTAAAGATAGATAATTGTTTCTTCCAATATCAAATTGGTAACCGGCCAATACTTGTTTCAAGTTATTATCCCAACATTTCAAATGCTTCAGTTTTTTGGGATATAGAAAAGTGTGAATTTCTTGTCTTTATATTTTCTGTGTTAAATATCTAAAAATAAAAAATAAAAATAAAAACATATATCTATTATTAGTGCTAACTTATGGCCTAAGCTATTAACCTACCATGTCTAATCAAGTTTTCATGACCCATTAGTTGGCAATTGGCACGAGGTTACTGAAAGTTCTTTTATAATATAAATGTTTACAATGTAGACTTACATCCCTGAAATTCCTCACAAATTTCAGATGTCATAGTTTATAATAAAACTAAAGAGCATAAGGTTGATTGGTTGGATGTCAGTTAAGAAATAGGAATCCTTAAGCCAATTTAATATCCATTTTGATCCAGTGATTATATATATTATTCGATCACTGCTATGAGTTTTAGCACGTGGCTTTAGCTATTGATATGACAAAGTCTACCCGTGTTGGGCCAGGCCCAAAAGCGTCAGAGGTTACCATGTGGCAAAGACTCATTGGTCAACATGGACTTCGGCGACAGAAGCAAAGTGCGTCATCACACCTGTCGCTTGGCGACAGACTCAGTCTATCGCATGCAATCATAACGTGACACATGGCGCGCATTACACCTATCGCTGGGCGACAGACTCCGAGTCCGTCGACTACAGTCATAAGACGACACGTGGCGCATGACTTCGGCTCCCGCTAGCGACAGATCCCTGACGCCACAACGTGCCACGTGGTATGAATCTCTCACCGGCGACAGGCTCCGAATGCTCTCGGTTTTCTAGGAGCTTGTGTTATATTGAGACGCAAACTCTCAGCAAGATGAGGGACTGATCCTCAAGCAATTAACCTAGAATATTGGCCTATAAATAGGTCCCCAGGTACAATTTTATTTTCTAATTTTTAACTACTGGCTTTTACGTTTTCCAATACTGAAAACTTTTTGCTGACTTAAGCATCTGAGTGTCTACGCAGGGAACCACCCCTGCGTCTCTCTGACTTTTCTTGTTTTACAGAAGCTTCTTGGAGACACGTGGAGACTAAGTACGAACATCGACGTCAGCATACCTTTATTATTGTTTTGTGCAACAACAGCTATTAACTATTATGATGTATAGTACATGTTTATTCATGCAATGTTTGTTTACTTTTTCTATGCTAATGAGTTACTGTGCAGCAAAGTATTTGTAATTGTGATATATGAATTGAAAGGCGTGACTTCTCAATCAAGAGGTGAATATTTACATGTAGCCAGACAAATGTGTTCTTTGATAGAAAACAAGCTACTTGAGATGGAAATTAAAAAAAAATCGTGTCGTTGGTCATGTAGATAAAGAAAAACTACTGTCACAATATATTTGTGACTTCTAGCAGATGACATTGATGTTGGATAAGCTCAGGCTATTGGTCATATAAAATATATGATTCCTAGTAGTATGAGTTTTGATGATGGATAAAATTAGACTACTGGCCACAAAAATTTATGATTCTTAGTAGTATGATTTGTTATGTTGGAACATGAAAATGCTATAAGCCCTACTATAACAACATAGTTATGGCAAGAAAATTGGATGCATCATTTGTGTGACTACCAGACAGTCCTAAATCTAAATCATGTGATAAATATTTGCGATTACACTGCTATAATCGATAGAGTACATAACCATTATTATAATGGTAAATCCAGATCAATTAGAAGGGAAAATCCTTGTTGAGATCCTAAGTGTGAATTATATAACAAAGGCCTTTCCTAGAGATAAGATCTGATATACATCGACAGGGATGGAACTTAATTTTGCCCAAATAATCTAAAATCTCCTATGAGGATACCCAACCTAATGATCAGAGATCCTGAGAGTTAAGTTCAATGGAAAGAATGAATCATAGAGAGATCGTTAAAAGATGCACAATAAGAAGCATTAAAGCTCATTTGTCCTACCCTATGGTGTAGTGTATCTATCCTGTAACGTTGCAGGGTTGATTCTTTAAGAATCTTAATGAAATCTATAGCTCGTTATGAGTAGAGTGTAGCAATTACAGGAACACTCTTGATAGATTTCACCTATGTGAGTGTTGGAGTGGAGCCGCTCCTATGAAGCTTGGTAGTGCAAGTTTCTAGATTACTCACTAAGTCCGAGGTCAAGCCCAATGTCGTAATGTGTTGGCTTAAAAGTAAGCTCGTAAACACTTGAATTTTTATGTGTGTTTTGCAAACTCTTGTCTCTCTTGTATAGCCAAAGTTCAATGCGTATGGCACATTATTTGCTTAGGAACAAGATTTGCTACTACACTAAGTAAAAGTTCAATGCAGTTGCACTCATTATTTGAAGGGAACCGAAACAAACACGCAGCGGAATTTAAATCATTCGGCCTCCACCAGGATCGATTCGGAGATTTGCCTGATTAGGGTTTCGAGATTTTACCTAACGTTTTCTCTTATTTTCTGTCGTTGGTTGAGTCACTAGCAACAACTTTTCGTTCCTGCCTCTATGGTATCCACACGAACGGATCTCACGACTCTTGAACGTCTCACGATCAGAAGCCTTAAAGAGCGTTTTTGATTCTTTATAATCGAATTGCTAGCTTCGATTAAAAGAATACCTTTTCTGTTTTTTAATTGTGCGGCTATGTTTTAGAAAAAAACATCCTTTTATAGGCAGTAAATTTTACCCTAAAATTTACTGCCAAACAGAACTCTAATCCTACTTAGAATAGGATTAACTATATCCTTAATCCAATTCAGAATAGGATTAGATATATCCTTAATCCAATTCAGAATAGGATTAATTAAGCTCCTCATTGATCCGTTCTAAGTGTGCGACCCAATAGGTTCTCAAAACAATGGCAATGACAAAATTGTCACAGGCAATGAGCGGTATCTAGCAACACATCATTGCTACCCATGTAACGAGAATGTCAATGACTCGACATAACCTTACTCGTGATAGATGTTACCGTGTAGTCTAATCCCTTTATCCTTTGATGTCTTGATTAGACACAAGTCATGGAATGTGTCACACTTGTATAGTCTAATCAGCGTTTCTTGATTCCTGAGTAAACTAATTAAACAAATAAAATCAATATCTCATATTGACTTATTCGAGCACGGCCATGCATTTCTTAGTCTCACTCTATCAAAGGACCCAAGACATCACTCTTGTTATATAAGAGGGATAAATCCTATCTTGATCACTCAACATCCCTCTACATAGATCAAGGCATACCCAATTACTACCTTTATAGTCCATCCTGTTACGAATGACATCTAGCAGCATTAAAGTATGCAATTCTCTATGTTGGGATCTCTGATGATCTCAAGTCAAAGGATCACATACACCATCATCACTATGAGAATCGCTTATGACACTCATATAACAATCCATGTAGCGTTCTCATGGAGGGTCGATCCAGTACATAGTTCTCTAACATGTACCTATGTGATGACTTGATATCCTATATCCATGACAATGGTCATCAGTCAACCACATACTAGTCTTATCGTACATTGTTATCCTTGTTCACAATAATACTTGACTAGGGATATTTTAAGAATAGTGTGTTATTACTATTCTAAGGACATTATCATATAAGATTACATTACGCAGTTATAAGACAAATATAATAATGAGTTATAATAAATAAAATGTCATGATACATAAAAAAATGCCAAAGTCAACATCTAATGAATGGTTCTAAGGGCATAATCCAACATTATTATGCATAATAACTCACCTCTGTCCAAATTAATAAAATGCTTAACACTTTTAAAATATTGTTTTATTATTAAAATGGAGAGGGAATTGTTGTAACTGTAATTTCAATAATAAAACAAATATAACGTTTTAACAATTATTGTAATAAACATATAAAGGTTTGTATTTAATAGAAGAATAAAGCATAACGTTTATGGCTTTGAAAAGTCTTACCTTGAATGTTAGCTATGTTATAATAGAGTTGCTAATATTGTTGTTACTGACATTATTGTTAGTATTGATGATGATCGGTTATTAATATAAATTCATCATTTTTATTTTAGAGTAAGTTACAAATGTGTGAGGCTATATATAGAGGTCCTAAACCTCAAACAAAAAATAAAAATACACACAAATTGTATTCATGATATATCACACATACTCTTGGACAAGAGAAGAGTGTTTGATCTTATAACTCTTTATTGTACACGTTAGTACAGAACTGTAAAGTATACATCAAAGATAGGTTGGGCTGTTGTATCCTGGAGGCGACATGCTTGGAGTTCCTGCTGCACTGGTGATATAATTCCCGCAAAGGCGTGAATCCTCTTAAAGAGAGCGAGATATCCATGCCTCAGTCTAACTCTTCGAGATCAGTAAAATAATTCTAATTTATATTTTTGTATATTATTTTTGTTACTAATATTTTCTCTTGTTTCAGGTTCTAACACCAACAATTTTGAGACAAATTCCAACGCTTCTCTTAGCTAGGAGTCTCGAGGTTAACAATAAACTGAGAACTGTTCGTAGGCTACCAAATTCTAAAGTTAAACTTCCTTACACGAGCAACATCGAAAAAGTTTAAATTCTATTCCAAAAGCAAATTGTTCCTGGTGATTTTTGGTTTTGTTACTTTTAATCTGTTGCTTATTTTTCATGTATGACATGATAAATCAAGATAACGAAACCGTACACTGTGGTCATTACATATTTGTATAGATTATAGATATCATACCAAACCTTTTTTTTAAGAGAGATATCGTACCAAACTTAAACATTATTCTGATATTATTATCGCATTGATAACGTGTTTAATTGAATAAAACTTTACAATCGGCAAATCCAGAGTAGCTAAAGTATTCTGGATTTTATTTAATTAATTAATAGTAGTGTGGTAGTTTTTTTATTTGAGTGATTAGGGTTTTAAATATTCAATAACTTTTTCTTTGATGAAATAATAATTAATTTATTTTTTTATAAGAGATACAAAGGAGAATGAAGATTGATCTTTAAATTTAAAATTTCCTAAGGAAAGGTAGAAATTCATTGAGTCAAATATTAATTATAAATAATAATTAATTCACTTGTACAACAACATTTCACACCTAACTGTATTTAGCTACTCTCCTAAGTCTTTTTTTTCTGGTGAAACTCTCCAAGTCTTTTCTTAGCGTACAAAAGTCCTCACGGCCATCAGGAAGTTAATCCCAAAACATCAACCCAAAGCAAGTAAAACACGACGGCTGCAAATTGTAAAACACGACGGCTGCAAATTAAAGATAGCGCAAAGGCCATGAACACTAAACTGAAACTGACGTTATGTACGATTTCGGTAGCATTACTATCCGTCATCATATCTTTCAACATCTTGTCTCCACCAGCGATTCCAGGCTCCCACCTCCATCTCCACAACGCCAAAACCATCCAGCTCGACTCAGCATTTGGGCCCGAGAGCCTTGCTTTTGACCCCAACGGAGATGGCCCATACACAGGCGTTGCCGATGGTCGGATTCTTAAATGGCAAGGGGATGCTCTCGGTTGGACGGATTTTGCCTTCACCTCTTCTTACAGGTAACATTTTAATTAAATGGTTTCGCATAATGTAATTTTTGTTTTCGACAGTGGGTGATTGGATTGGAGAAGAACTGAAAATTTTGCATCTTCGGTTGGTTATTGAAAGTGGCAATGGCCAATGGATTGGCATTCAAATTTTCTATATATACTTTAAATCGAAGTTTATTGCATAAATAAGAATAAAAAAGGACAAAAGATTTAAACCGATGGCCAAACTTTTTAAACAACTCAAGTAAATTGTAAATTATTATGTAATAAAAGATTTGTTGCGTTGGGGATGCCCTTATGTAAATGGTATGCTTGAATTGCTTCAATTTGATCTTTTTAAGATAATTTATTTGAAGTAGCTAGAGCAACTTTAATCTGCTTTTTAGAAGTAATTTCTGATATATATGTAACTGGTTTCTAACAATAAATTGTTGGAAGAAGTGAAAGTGAAATTTTTTCTCATGTATTTGGACATGATTCGAATCCTGAAGTCATTACTGTTGAGAGAGGTTTACTATTTATCACTTTCAGCTCAAACAGGATTAATCTCAGACGATAAAACAAAAAAAAATGTGTAATTACACAAAAAAAAAAAGGGTTTCTAACCTTAAATTGATGCTACTTTTATGGCAAGTAATTTGTTGTGAAGGCGTGATTGTTCCATGAACATAAATCAGATGCATTGTCACCAAGACAAGTACACTCAGATAAATACTTTCTTGCTGTTGCATAATTGCATACAATGGCATACACATGCACATAGATAGACATTGATGTTTGGATATTTGTTTGACAGTGTGAGTTTATGCCTGGTTTAGATAGGACTGTATTGAGGCTGTAGGCTGTGATAAAAAGTCCAAAGTGCTCATAGATTATGGCTTTGTTATAAAATTGAACTCATGATTACAATATGGTACAGTGATTTTCAAGTGCTAATACTATATTTTGTATAATTTATATGATTTAAATCCTTATTTTTCAAGGAAGGACTGTGTTCAGCCATTCGCACCAGAGATGGAGCATATTTGTGGCAGGCCATTAGGATTACGATTTGAGAGAAAAACTGGGGATCTTTACATTGCAGATGCCTACTTTGGTTTCCAAGTAGTAGGTCCTGCAGGAGGATTGGCCACTCAACTCATTACTAAAGTTGAGGACCAACCGCTTTACTTCACCAATGATATGGACATTGATGAGATTGATGATGTTATTTACTTCACTGATACCAGTACAAGCTTCCGAAGAAGGTGATTTGGGCTCAAACTTCCCTTTGCCTAAATATTTAGAGATGCAAATGTTGTTAGAAAGAGTTTGAAGAAAAATGCCTTCTTTAGTGGCATGTGCTAAATTTTCCTTTAGAGAAAAACTAAAACTAATTTTGCAATATTTCACCGGGGTAGTCTGGCAATAATCTTATTAAAATTTTCAAGTTTAACCAAATTGTTGAATTTGAATGCAATAAAAATTATAAAAGTTGTAGACTGTATTTGTTGAGAAATATGTTTTTATAAAAGAAGGTTAAAAGCAAAGAAATGAAAGTTAGAGAGCCTTCAATCATTTGAAGTTAAAAAAGCTTGAAATTGCTTCAATTATTGAATTCTTAGTTAATAGATAATATATTAACAAGCTAATAGAAACTTTTACCAAGTGGGCATCTCCATTTTAACATTCCATAAAATTTTGCTTATGTTGTAAAAAAAATGATTTTCCATTGAAGGTGGAAAAGGCAGTATAAAATCCAATAGCTGTAAATTAGTTCCTTTATATGCCTTATTTTCATTTTAGAACAGATTTTTATGGCATCAAAATGTTTAAATTTCTTGGTTTTGGTTGATTAATTGCATCTTTGTTACTCTTGGAGGTTGCCCAGGTGCAAATGAAACAACAGTTTGTTCTTGTAGATCTTGATTACAACTCATGTGGCTTTTCCTAGGAGGAGAAAAAGAACAAGCAAAATAAACAAAGAAGAAAAGAGACCCTCATAGATTTTTTTTTTTTGTTTGCAGGCAATTCTTGCCATCTATCTTGAGTAAAGACAAAACTGGCAAGTTGCTGAAATACGACAAATCAAGCAAGGAAGTAACGGTTTTACTACGAGACCTTGCTTTTGCCAATGGTGTTGCATTGAGCAAGGATCGTTCATTTGTGCTTGTTGCTGAAACCATCACTTGTCGGATTCTAAGGTTATGGCTTCATGGTCCTAATGTTGGAAATGTTGATGTTTTTTCTGAGCTTCCAGGATTTCCAGACAACGTTAGAAGAAATGCAAAAGGGGAGTTTTGGGTAGCGTTGCATGCGAAAAAGGGACTTTTTGCTAAGTTGGCCCTCTCGTATCAGTTGTTTGGAAAAACATGCTTAAAGCTTCCACTTAGTTTCAAGCAACTGCACTCACTATTTATAGGAGGGAAACCCCATGCTATTGCTATAAAGCTGAGTGAAAATGGTGAAATATTGGAAGTTCTGGAAGATATTGAAGGAAAGACTATGAGGTTTATAAGCGAACTGGAAGAGAAGGATGGGAAACTGTGGATTGGATCGGTAATGATGCCTTTTGTTGGCATTTATAATCTCTAACAGATTCGCAAGTCTCATTTGTAGTATGTTTGTATCATTTGTTTTCTTTTAGATGTTAGTGGACCATTAAGTAGGAATGCATGGAAAGTTGACTATGAAGGATTTCTTTTAAGTTCATTCTCTAGCAACCTTAACCTGCCATTTCCTTGCAAAAGGCACCAATCTCACCAAAGACCCCTTCTTAATCACCTCAAACCGCGGTCGGAGAACAGGGCGAGTATGGAGATTTTGTTAGGGGTCAAGTTGAGTCAAGATGATTCAATACTAAGTTTGAGCTCGACTCGAAAACTATGAGACTCAAAGCTTAGCTCAAACTCGATTAAGCTTGGTTTTTGAAACTCGAGCTTAATACGATAGAATACTCGAGTCACTCAAGTTCGACTCAGTAAGCTCAAACTTGATTAGATAGGTTTTATTTGTTAATTTTAATTATATATTACAAGAGTAAAATGATAAATTAATAATAAATATTAAAAATATATATTAAAAAAATTCGATAAAGTTCATGAGTTGCTCAAGCCGAGTATTAAGAAACTCAAACTCGATTGGACTCATTACTCAAGTAGCTTGAACTCGAGTTCAGTTTGAAAATGAACAAGTCAAATTTAAATAATTATCGAGTTGAGTTCGAATAGTTCAAGAATAGCTTAACTTGTTTACATCTTTAAATTTCATTCCTAGCCTTGACCTTTCTCTTCATTCTAAACTAGAAATTTGCTCGTGATGCTGCGAAGTAATATTTATTAATTTTTGAAAGTATTTATATATATATATATATATATATATATTTTACTTATCTTAATAAATGCTAGGAGTAGAGCTGAAACTATACAACTATTCTTAGCATAATGTGGTCTTTGTAGAATTGGGATTAAATATGGACGAAGGTCGTCGGAGAAAATGAAACACGTGATGTTTGCGTGTTTGGAAAACTGGAAAGAGAAGTCGTGGCCAGATGTGATGATGTCAGTGATAGCATGTCTCCATGTGAATATGCGATGGAATCATGCTTTTTAATTTTTTTTTTTTTTAAGAATGAATAATCATGCTTTTTAGCTTTTAGTTAATGCCCAAAACTAGAATTTGTACAAGCAGTTAGAGGATGGCCTAATCATAGCTAGAAATACTAGCCACTCATATCTGATTAATTTCCATTTTATTCTCGCATAATAATAATAACAATAAAAACAATAATAATTATCATCATAAAAGTTTTTATCTTAATAAATTGAAGTAGATTACAGTATCAAAAAAAAATAAGTAGATTACATAAATTAATATCTGAACTCTTATCTATTATTATCTGACCCAATAATAATAATAATAACAATAATAAATAATTATTACACTAATAAAACCAAAATATAAATACTCATGGATTAAAATTTTAATTAATTCAACAATCAATTAAAATTTTTTAAAGTCATTTTTGATAACTGATTGAGATTAATTCGATGATGGATTAATTGATTGAATCAAAGCGATTTAATCAGTTAATTCGATTAAATCTAAAATATAAACACTCTTATCCATTGAAAAAAAAAGAATAAAAAGAAAAAAAATACCCTCATTAATTATATAAAAAAAATGTGGCCCATGTTAGTATATCTCCTCATTTATGGAAATAAATATTTGGTTGACCAATTCCGGATATGGTCCATAATTTCACGGTGAATCTCAACTCAATATTTGGCTATTAAAACACGATTTTATGATGGTTAAAACGTGATTTTATTGCCATAATTAGCACGCTCTCATTACTATTTAAGGAGGGCTCCTTCCGGTCCCCAAGTACGTTAACCTAAAAACACACAAACACCATCTAGTGAGGTTTTGAGTGCTTGGAAGATTTGGAAGGTCTGTGATCGACACAGAGTAGACTGTCAGATTCGGCAATTGCTTCAACAGCAGAGTTACAGAGTGCAATGGCTGGAGGTTAGATCCTATCGCTTCCGCATTTTATTTGTTTAACATGTTTCATATTGTGTAGAAGCATGTTAGGCTTGTTATGATGCACTTACATTTGGCATCAGAGCCGTAGTTTAACCTCTGTCTTGCTAGAGATCTGTAGAAAAAAGCCATAAAAACCCATATTTTGAAATTTTAAGTCTCGGATTTCATAAAACTCATTCTGTTTTCCTGTGATTTTGGTTCAAATACTTTAGATCTATTGTTGTAAAGCTCTAGGGATGAAAAATACATGAAAAACGAGACTGTTTGAAGGGTTTTGTGCCGGGTCGGGTCAAAAGACCCAAAATTCTGCAAAACACCCATTCGGGTGAAGAAGAAGCCTCGGGCGCGTGAGTCACACGCGCCCGACAAGGGAAGAAAATGCGGGCGCGTGAGTCTCACGCGCCCGACAGGAGAGGAAATGCGGGCGCGTGAGTCTCACGCGCCCGATAGAGATAATGCGGGCGCGTGAGTCTCACGCGCCCGCCTGTTGTACAGTGCAGTGACACTGTGCAAAAAAAAAAAAAAAACCTTTGGGCTTCGGGTTTTGGGCCACTGTTTGGGTCCTTATTTGGTTAGTTTTGGGCCATTTATTTTGGGCTCTTTTGGTTGATTATTTGGGCCATATGGATTAAATAAAAGGGTCATTTGGTTTATTTTAGACATTAAGGATTTATTTAATTTAAGTAAATTTAAATTATTTAATTTAGGCCAAATAATTATATTTTTTGATAGTTTTATATCAGATTTTCAATTCTGTAATTTTCATAATTTTATGAATAATTAGATTATTTTCACAAAATTAATATAATTATGAAAACTTCTCATTATTTGGATTTTATGAGGATTTTTCATAAATTTGGAATTTTTATTAATGCTATAATTTTAAATTGAATAATTTTGTGAAAATTATCATAAAATTATGATTAAATTATGAAAATTTGATTTTGAATGTGCATATGTGTTTATTTTGAATATGTATAATTTTGTTATTTTTTATACTAAAAGCACATGTAGCTAAGTTATTCATATTATTTGGAATTAAAATTGCCTTGTGTTAATTGCAATTTTTAAAATATGAATAAACTTAGAATTTTACCAATATGTCTAAGTGATTTATAGTTTATTTAATTAGGGCTTAGCCACAGCAACCTTAATTAAGTAAAATTATTTTGTAAAATCACATAATGATATTAGACATAAATTGTGATTAGTTATAAGGTTATAGTAAATTTTATCCCACAGGAATTTTTATTATAATTTTATAACTAATTAGGATAAAATATCAAATTAGTTTCTTAATTTACCCACAGGAATTAGGAAATGATATAATTTGATAGTTTTATCATTATGAAATAAATCTATTAGAATTAGAACTTTAGCCCACAGGCAAGTTTTATGTCTGAGATTCATTAATAAAATATGTTTACATTGGTAGACATAATTAAGTTTGCCTCAAAAATTCTAGATACATAAGCATGTTTATTTTCTATATGCAGTGTTTCCTCAGGCTAGTATTAACCTAGAAGTTCCCGAGCTGGATGGAGAGAACTACAAGGTTTGGAAGGAGAGAGTTCTCCTCCAATTAGGGTGCATGGATATAGACTATGCTATAAGGAAAGACGAGCCCGTATTGACTGAGACCAGCACTCCTGCTCAAGTAGCTTTACATGAACGTTGGGAGCGATCCAATCGCCTTAGTGTCATGTATATTAAGACAAAGATATCTGCTGGGATACGTGGTTCAGTCGAACAGCATACCAACGTTAGGACCTTACTGAAGGCCATAGATGATCAATTTGTCACTTCAGACAAAGCGTTGGCCAGCACCCTGATAATGAAGTTCTCATCGATGAGGCTCACCAGTGTCAAAGGATGCGTGAGCACATAATGACCATGAGAGATATAGCGGCCCAACTCAAGAAGCTAGAGGTGGAGATGTCTGAGTCTTTTCTTGTGCACTACATATTGAACACTCTACCAAAGCAGTACGGACCATTCAAGATATCCTATAACACACATAAGGATAAGTGGACCATCAATGTATTGATGACCATGTGTGTTCAAGAGGAGGGAAGACTGCTTATGGAATCGGGTGAGAGTGCATTTTTTGCAAGCCAAGGAAAGACCAAGGATCGAGCCAAGAACAAGGGAAAAGGTAAAATCCCTGCCCAAGCTGATATTAAGAAAGAGTCCAAGTGTTTCTTCTGTAAAAAGAAGGGACACATGAAGAAGGACTGTGCCAAGCTTCAGCAGTGGCTCGTTAAGAAAGGTAATCCACTCTCATATGTTTGTTTTGAATCAAATATGGTTGAGGTTAATCATAACACATGGTGGATTGATTCTGGATCTACAATTCACATTTCGACTTCCTTACAGGGTATGACAAACCTAAGGAAGCCAGTGGGAAATGAGGAGAGCATCTATTCAGGAAACAAGATGCGCTCGCGTGTTGAAGGCGTTGGAACATGCACTTTAGTTCTTAGGAGTGGTTTTGTTTTGCAATTGGAAAAGACCTTTTATATTCCTAGTTTTTCGAGAAATTTAATCTCTGTTTCTAGGCTGGTACCTTATGGATATTCCTTTCAATTTTCAAATAAATCAGTATTGATATATTTTAAGTGTGATATTGTTGGGAATGGTACCTTATGTGATGGTCTTTTCTCTATTGATTTGCAAAATGACACTGCTCATAACGCCTTGCATGTTCAAACTGGTACTAAAAGATGTGTTATGAATGAGGACTCCTCTACGTTATGGCACCGGAGATTAGGTCATATCTCCATAAATAGAATTAAGAGATTGGTAAATGACGGAATACTTAGTACTCTCGATTTTACTGATTTCGACACTTGTGTGGATTGCATTAAGGGTAAGCAAACCAACAAGTCTAAGAAAGGTGCCAATAGGAGTTCAACCATATTAGAGATCATACATTCTGACATATGTTGTCCAGACATTGATGCATATGGTCAGAAATACTTCATCACCTTTATTGATGATTACTCGAGGTTTATGTATCTCTACATGCTTCATAACAAGAGCGAAGCATTAGATGCCTTTAAAATCTTTAAGGCTGAAGTAGAGAAACAATGTGGAAAACCCATAAAGATAGTAAGAACTGATAGAGGTGGGGAGTATTACGGTAGATACACTGAAGATGGACAAGCACCTGGACCATTTGCGAAGTTCCTTCAAGAAAATGGGATTGTTGCCCAATATACCATGCCTGGTTCACCGGATCAGAATGGTGTTGCAGAAAGAAGGAACCGAACTTTGATGGAAATGGTGCGTAGTATGCTTAGCAACTCGAAGTTGCCTAAGTCCTTGTGGATTGAAGCTCTTAAAACGGCAGCGTATATATTGAACCGGGTTCCAACCAAGGCTGTTCCAAAGACGCCTTTTGAATTATTCAAAGGTTGGAAACCGAGTTTGCGTCATATGCGCGTTTGGGGATGCCCTTCTGAGATAAGAGTTTACAACCCACAGGAAAAGAAACTGGATCCTAGGACCATAAGTGGGTATTTCATTGGATATGCCGAACGGTCCAAAGGCTACAGATTCTATTGTCCATCTCATAGCACTAGATTTGTGGAATCAAGGAACGCCAAGTTTCTTGAAAATGACTTAGTTAGTGGGAGCGATCAATCTCAAGACCTAGTTTCTGTGAGAGATCAACCCTCTACCTCGAGTCAAGGATTGGTTATCATGAACAATGTCCCTTCAGTACAATTGGACATTGAACAACCAATCGTTGAAGATCCACAAGTAGTTGATAACTTACCAGTAGACGAGGCTCCTCTGGATACACCAGAATTGAGTGAGCAACCAGTTGAACAACATGATCCTTCGGAGAATGTTGAACCAACATTAAGAAGGTCTACTAGGGAAAGGAAAACAGCTATTCCTAGCGATTATATTGTGTATCTACAAGAGTATGATTTCAATATTGGGCCCGTTAATGATCCAGAGACGTTTTCACAAGCCATGAACAGCAAAGAATCAAAACTTTGGTTCGATGCTATGAAGGATGAGATGGATTCGATGGCATCTAATGGAGTATGGGATCTTGTCGAGTTGCCTAATGGGGCCAGGGCTATAGGCTGTAAATGGGTCTTTAAGACCAAAACTGACTCATTAGGCAACATTGAACGTTATAAGGCAAGACTCGTAGCCAAAGGATTCACTCAAAAGGAGGGCAAGGAGACCTTCTCTCCTGTATCTAAGAAAGATTCTCTTCGCATCATAATGGCGCTTGTTGCACATTTTGACTTAGAGTTGCAACAAATGGATGTGAAAACGGCATTTCTCAATGGTGATCTAGAGGAAGAGGTTTACATGAAACAACCTGAAGGTTTTTCCTCTAGTAATGGTGAGCATTTGGTCTGTAAGCTCAAGAAATCCATATATGGGTTGAAACAAGCTTCCCGCCAATGGTATCTAAAATTCCATGAAGTCATCTCTTCATTTGGTTTCGTTGAGAACATCATGGATCAATGCATATACCAGAAGGTCAGTGGGAGCAAGATTTGTTTCCTTGTGCTATATGTGGATGATATTCTGCTTGCAACCAATGATAAGGGGATGCTACGTGAGGTGAAACAATTTCTTTCTGAGAACTTTGATATGAAGGATATGGGCGATGCATCTTATGTCATTGGCATTAAGATCCATAGAGACAGACATAGAGGTATATTAGGTCTGTCACAAGAAGCCTATATCAATAAAGTCTTGGAAAGATTCAGAATGAAAGATTGTTCACCAAGCCCAGCTCCCATTGTGAAGGGTGACAGGTTCAATTTGAGCCAGTGCCCGAAAAATGATCTTGAGCGGGAACAGATGAAGAACATTCCATATGCCTCAGCTGTTGGAAGCATTATGTATGCACAGGTCTGTACCAGGCCTGATATTGCTTTTGCTGTGGGAGTGTTGGGTAGATACCAAAGTGACCCGGGGATGGACCACTGGAGAGCTGCGAAGAAGGTGCTTAGATATTTTCAAGGCACTAAGGATTACATGCTTATGTATAGACGGACTGATGAGTTGGAGGTGATTGGCTACTCAGACTCAGACTTTGCTGGCTGTGTTGATACCCGGAAATCAACATCCGGTTACATCTTCATGCTTGCCCGTGGAGCTGTTTCATGGAAGAGTGCTAAGCAGACACTGACTGCCACTTCCACTATGGAGGCCGAGTTCGTTTCCTGTTTTGAGGCTACCTCACATGGTGTATGGCTTAAGAGTTTCATTGGTGGGCTTAGAGTTGTTGACTCCATATCTAAGCCATTGAGGATATATTGTGGCAATTCAGCTGCGGTATTCATGGCTAAGAACAATAAGAGTGGAAGTCGAAGTAAGCATATCGACATTAAGTACTTAGCCATTAGAGAACGTGTTAGAGATAAAAGAGTGGTCATTGAACACGTTAGCACTGAATTGATATTAGCTGATCCTTTGACTAAGGGCATGCCACCGTTTAAATTTAAGGATCATGTAGAGAGAATGGGACTTGGTCCCACATTTTGATTGTAATTGAAACTCTTATTAATAATATGATGTTTCTCATTTTGATTTGTATACACTAAAGTTTTATTTGAGAAATATCCTTGTTGTTTGGACCGAGAATAAACATAAGGTTTATTCATTAAGTAAAAATGGGTTGATTTAGAAACATTTTACATAGTAATACATGGAAGATAATACTCGCCACTTGAGGAACTGTCGCCATGATTCATGTGATTTGTTTCTTCTATAAGTGAAATATATGGACCAAGTGGGAGAATGTTAGTATATCTCCTCATTTATGGAAATAAATATTTGGTTGACCAATTCCGGATATGGTCCATAATTTCACGGTGAATCTCAACTCAATATTTGGCTATTAAAACACGATTTTATGATGGTTAAAACGTGATTTTATTGCCATAATTAGCACGCTCTCATTACTATTTAAGGAGGGCTCCTTCCGGTCCCCAAGTACGTTAACCTAAAAACACACAAACACCATCTAGTGAGGTTTTGAGTGCTTGGAAGATTTGGAAGGTCTGTGATCGACACAGAGTAGACTGTCAGATTCGGCAATTGCTTCAACAGCAGAGTTACAGAGTGCAATGGCTGGAGGTTAGATCCTATCGCTTCCGCATTTTATTTGTTTAACATGTTTCATATTGTGTAGAAGCATGTTAGGCTTGTTATGATGCACTTACAGCCCATCATTTAAAAAAAGGAAAAAATAAGAAAGGAAAATAAGGCAATGCCTCGTGGATAGTGGATACTCCCAATATTCTATCTATTTTTTTTCTTCTAGTGTGGTTTCTAAAATCAATATACAAAAAACACATACCATAAGTTTTAGCTTAACGTAGAATACATTTTTTTTTAACTCAAATGCATTTTTTTTCGTGTGTTATTGTTTCGTGTATAATATTATCAGATTTGTATTCCAAAGAAAGATTACCTCTAAAAATATATAAATTACTTATTGTAATTTCGAAAATTACTTATATATATTTCAAGAATAGGCATTAATCATAAAGAAGTGAGTTTGTAATTTGTAAATAATCAAAACTCGCTAACATCAAGATATTAAAAGTACTATAAAATGAAACTTAAAATGAACTTGAATAGTTTTAAGTAAAGTATGATTAATCTTCTGGCCGAAAAAGAATATGACTAATGTTTCTAACAAGTATCTGCTTAAGTTTTCAAGTCGGAAGTTTAGACTTTGTGCCTTAAAGTAAATGCAAGAGGTGGCTGAAAAATCAATTGAGACTTGAAGGGTATTGTTAATAGAAAGTTTCAATTAGTGGATTACTATTAATTGGTAATTTTAAGTTTTAATAAAACAGGATGATAATTTAGTTTTAGTATGAAAACATGTAAGTTCAATTAATTAATTGAGATTAATAAGTACGGGCTTTTGCACATCTTATTGAATCAGTGTGCATGGTGGTTGTGCAAGCAATAAACTTAATTTTTTTTTTTTTATAAATATATGGTTAACAAGTATGGACATTAGGTTTGACTATAAATATATAGTTAGGTCCTCTTTTCACTTCTCAATATATTGATATTTATTCGTGGATAACCACCTAAAAGAAATAGAATAACTTGTCAAGAGGTTCAACACCGTTTCCAACTTTATTTGCCAAAGGAAGTATGTATAAATAATTGCTTATATGAATTTGGTATTTTAATTTTCACATAGAGAGTTTATAACAATTTTTTTGAAAATTTAAAAATATTATTTAGGGTGTAACTTTGCGTTGATCAAGTTCTACACTTAGGATAAATTTTATTGAACGAAACATTAGAGGTTTTATCACCTATCAAACAATTATTAAAAATATATAGTCAATTTTGGGTAATTCATTTTGTAGATTAAAAAAAAAATTAGGAATCAAAGTTTTAACCAAACTGAAGATTAAATTAAAAACTTGATATTTTATGTTTTTTTGCTTTATTTAATTACCATCAATAGTTTATTACGTGTTATAAACATGAAATAAAGGTTTTAATTGCATAAATTTTGGGTTGTAATTGATAATTTTTAAGAAATCCCAAATGGCTTTTACATAGGTTTGTGAATCAAAGTTGTTTGATTCAAATGATCATGATTTATGCCATTTTGATGCAAATTTTTATAGGGATCTTTGTAAAGTACTAGTTTAATTGAGTTTTTAAAATCCCAATTTGATAAAAACATCAAGAAAATGCATGAAAAAAATTGATTTTTTGCATCAAACGGACCTAAACGAGTTGGGTTCTACTCCAATCGAGTCAAGTCAAACCGATTGGAGGTTGAAGAAGGTGATTAGTGTTGTACAAGAGAATGAAGTCGCTTCTGTTGGATTATGCCCTTAGAACCATTCATTAGATGATTGACTTTGGCATTTTTTTATGTATCATGACATTTTATTTATCATAGTTCATTATTATATTTGTCTTATAACTGCGTAATATAATCTTATATAATAATGTCCTTAGAATAGTAATAACACACTATTCTTAAAATATCCCTAGTCAAGTATTATTGTGAACAAGGATAACAATGATACGATAAGACTAGTATGTGGTTGACTGATGACCATTGTCATGGATATAGGATATCAAGTCATCACATAGGTACATGTTAGAGAACTATGTACTGGATCGACCCTCCATGAGAACGCTACATGGATTGTTATATGAATGTCATAAGCGATTCTCATAGTGATGATGGTGTATGTGATCCTTTGACTTGAGATCATCAGAGATCCCAACATAGAGAATTGCATACTTTAATGCTGCTAGATGTCATTCGTAACAGGATGGACTATAAAGGTAGTAATTGGGTATGCCTTGATCTATGTAGAGGGATGTTGAGTGATCAAGATAGGATTTATCCCTCTTATATAACAAGAGTGATGTCTTGGGCCCTTTGATAGAGTGAGACTAAGAAATGCATGGCCGTGCTCGAATAAGTCAATATGAGATATTGATTTTATTTGTTTAATTAGTCTACTCAGGAATCAAGAAACGCTGATTAGACTATACAAGTGTGACACATTCCATGACTTGTGTCTAATCAAGACATCATAGGATAAAGGGATTAAACTACACGGTAACATCTATCACGAGTAAGGTTATGTCGAGTCATTGACATTCTCGTTACATGGGTAGCAATGATGTGTTGCTAGATACCGCTCATTGCCTGTGACAATTTTGCCATTGCCATTGTTTTGAGAACCTATTGGGTCGCACACTTAGAACGGATCAATGAGGAGCTTAATTAATCCTATTCTGAATTGGATTAAGGATATATCTAATCCTATTCTGAATTGGATTAAGAATATATCTAATCCTATTCTAAGTAGGATTAGAGTTCTGTTTGGCAGTAAATTTTAGGGTAAAATTTACTGCCTATAAAAAGGATGTTTTTCCAAAAACATGGCCGCACTTTTAAAAACAGAAAACAAAACATTCCTTTTAATCGAAGCTAGCAATTCGGTTATAAAGAAATAAAAAGCTCTTTAAGGCTTCTGATCGTGAGACGTTCAAGAGTCGTGAGATCCGTTCGTGTGGATACCGTAGAGGCAGGAACGAAAAGTTGCTGCTTGTGACTCGACCAACGACAGAAAATTCAGAGAAAACGTCAGGTAAAATCTCGAAACCCTAATCAGGCAACTCTCCGAATCGATCTTGGTGGAGGCCGAATGATTTAAATTCCGCTGCGTGTTGTTTCGGTTTCCTTCACTGGTATCCGAGCCAGGTTCGGAGTCCCTGATTTGTTTTGATAAAAGCATGATCTCTGGTTACTTTCTGTTTATGATTACATGCAATCGTTTTAATGAGATTAATACGGATTAGAATGTATATGATATATTCAGAGGCTAGAAATCGAATTGTTGAAAATATATATATGATGTATATCAATTTCGATTCAACTTATATGTGAGATATAATCTGTGATGCGAATTAATAATGGCGTTTCTGTTTTGCATAAACGTTATGTATAATCTGTGATGCGAATTATTAATGGCGTTTCTGTTCTGCATAAACGTTATGTATAATCTGTGATGCGAATTATTAATGGCGGTTTCTGTTCTGCATAAACGTTATGGAAGAAACAGAATAATGTCGAAAGTGTATAAAGATTGAAACACTTTTAGATAAGAGTTCTAATGCGACTAAAATTATAGTCAGTATGAGATACTGGCTGGAACATCCTGATAAGATTAGGACACTTCCGGATAAGGGGCGTTGGCAATGTCAATACTGTTGACCTTTTTTTTTTTTTCGGGGGCTCCTCCCCCAAACCCTTGCAAGGGGCGCCGTCCCTGGGAACCCCGCAGTCAGGGTTATAATTCGTTTCAAATGTGCCTCATTAATAAAACTAAAAATTAAAAATTGCATTACACTTGTTTGTATAACACGGTGGTTGTTGTTTGAGCATGGTGCATAGTTATAGCCCTAGCCCAATATGATTGTATTTTCGTGGTTGTAAATTTTAATAAATACGACCTGCGTGTCGTGCCTTGTTCTTGAAATTCTTGTTGTACATTCTTTTCTCATCTTACTCCCCTTGAATGTAACTCGAGGTTTCTCTTAAACTATGTAATTGGAGCTGACAACCATGCAAAGGATGACCAAAGAGGCACTTGGAGAAGATGCTATTACCCTTAGGTTAACCCTTAGGGTTTCTCATTGGCTTGGGAAATCCATTTAGTTTGGGCTATAACTATGTCACGTTTATTTTATTGCTTAATTGCATGAGATGCATGGTTTATTTTGTACGTTTATGATATGAAAATCATATGATAATTTAAAAAAAAAAAGTAAAATTGGTGAGATCTTATTCAATAAACTAAGAAAATCCCTCAAATTAAATAAGAGTTACATGAGATGTAATTGGTAAGTGTTGCCTACCAATGAATAGCACTCGTCAAGACTAGAATCGATTTTGTTATGTTTGCCAAAGCAAAATATCATATCTATCTTAGTAAGACGCGATGGGATAATAGTGATATCCAAAGGCTATAAATTGGGTTGACTTAACTAAATTTCATCAATAGGATTGGGAATTTAGAGGCATAAAGTTGGGCTTCCATTCATGAGATGAATTAGAACAAGTGTTGTTCACCCAACTATCCAAGAGTTACATGAGATGTAATTGGTAAGTGTTGCCTACCTAAATAGCCAAATCTTGGGCGATTAGCCAAAGCTAACTCTAGATAAGGTGAAATATGGATCTTGGCCCACTAGAGAAATTATGTGATAATTTTTCCGAATTAATAGTGAGGGTTGTTGATTCGATAAAAATAGTGGGAGCATCATTTAATAAATATTTAATTAAATGAATGCATTCATGATACTTATATTTTGCATATTTTTTGTTGTAGATTACCATGGCATCAAACACAAATAACACACTTTCACTGCGATCTGTCCTTGAGAAGGACAAGTTGAATGGGACAAACTTCCTGGATTGGTACAGGAACCTGAGGATAGTCCTCAAGCATGAAAAGAAGTTGTATGTCCTTGAAATTCCCTTACCTGAGGAACCACCCTCTAATGCTCCAAGGGCAGAAAGAGATGCTTATAAGAAGCATCAAGATGATGCATTGGATGTTAGTTGCCTTATGCTTGCCTCCATGAATCCTGAGCTTCAAAAGCAACATGAGGAAATGGATGCGTTCGATATGATCGAGCATCTCAAGCAACTCTATGAAGAGGAAGCTAGGCAAGAAAGGTACAATGTCTCTAAGGCATTGTTTCAGTGTAGGATGGCAGAGGGGACTCCCGTTGGTACTCATGTGCTCAAGATGATTGGGTACACTGAAAACCTTGAAAGATTGGGATTTCCTTTGGGCCAAGAGTTGGCCACTGATGTGATTCTGCAATCGTTGCCAGACAGCTATAGTCAGTTTGTTGTTAATTACAACATGAATGAAATTGACAAGACTCTGCCACAATTACTTAGCATGTTGAAAACAGCTGAATCCAACATGAAAAAGGCCAAGCCCAAAGATGTCTTAATAGTTAAGAAAGCTAAGGGCAAGGCTAATGCAAAGGGCAAGAAAAAAGGTAATAAAGCCAATGGCAAGTTCAAGCCCAATGATACTACACTGAAGCCTAAAGGTGGGGTTGCCAAAGAAGGGAAATGCTTCCATTGCGGTGAGACCGGACATTGGAAGAGGAATTGCAACAAATACTTGGAAGAGCTAAAGAAGAAGAAAGGAAGTGAGACTTCCACTTCAGGTATTTATGTTATAGAAGTTAATCTATCTACTTCTTCATCATGGGTATTAGATACTGGATGTGGTTCTCACATTTGTGTAAATGTGCAGGAACTCAAAAGGAGTAGATCGTTGACTAAGGGCGAGGTCGACCTGCGAGTGGGAAATGGAGCAAGGGTTGCTGCATTAGCTGTAGGAACTTATATTTTGACATTGCCCACAGGGCTTGTTTTAGAATTAGATGATTGTTATTATGTGCCTTCCATCACTAAAAACATTATTTCTATTTCTTGTTTGGACAAGAAGGGTTTTTCATTTATAATAAAGGACAACTGTTGCTCCATTTATTTAAATGATATCTTTTATGGTAGTGCACAACTAATTAATGGTCTTTACATTCTAAATATTGATATGCCTATTTATAACATAAATGCTAAAAGGATTAAATCTAATGATCAAAATCCAACATATCTCTGGCATTGTCGCTTAGGACACATAAATGAGAATCGCATTTCCAAACTCCATAAAGATGGACTTTTGGACTCACTTGATTTTGAATCGTATGAGACATGTGAATCTTGTTTGATGGGTAAGATGACTAAAGCCCCTTTCAAAGGACATAGTGAAAGGGCAAGTGATTTATTGGGCTTAGTACATACAGATGTATGTGGACCTTTAAACACACAGGCCAGAGGTGGGTTTATGTACTTTATTACATTTACTGATGATTTCAGTAGATATGGCTATGTGTTTCTTATGAAACACAAGTCAGAATCTTTTGAAAAGTTCAAAGAATTCAAGAATGAAGTACAAAACCAACTTGGCAAGAGCATTAAGGCACTTCGATCAGATCGAGGTGGTGAATACTTAAGCCAAGAATTGCTTGACTATCTTAAAGAGTGTGGGATTGTCTCACAACTCACTCCTCCAAATACACCACAATGGAATGGTGTATCTGAAAGGAGAAACCGAACTTTATTAGATATGGTTCGATCAATGATGAGTCATACAGATCTTCCAGAATCCTTTTGGGGACATGCATTAGAAACAGCTGCTTTTACACTGAACCGTGTTCCATCTAAATCGGTTCCAAAGACACCATATGAGATATGGACTGGTAAACGTCCCAGTATGTCTTTTATGAAGATTTGGGGTTGTGAGGCTTATGTAAGACGTCAAGTCTCTAACAAACTTGCACCTAAATCTGATAAGTGCTATTTTGTGGGATATCCTAAACAAACTAAAGGATATTATTTTTACAATCCCACTGAGCGCAAAGTGTTTGTAGCTAGAACAGGTGTCTTTCTAGAAAGAGAATTCATTTCTAGAAGAACTAGTGGGAGAAAAGTAGAACTTGAAGAAATTCAAGAGCTACAAGATAGCGCACCCGATGTTGAGATGGAGCCTGAGCAAGCACCACAAGTTGTTGTGGAACCAGAACCACAAGCTGTTGTGGAGCAACCGCCTGCTCAAGAGACACAAGCCTTGCGTAGATCAGTTAGAACACATCGTGAGCCACAGAAATATGGATTTCTAATGACTCAAAACGGTGATGTATTGCTCATGGACCAAGATGAGCCTACTACCTATCAAGAGGCTATTACAGGGCCAGACTCTGAGAAATGGCTTGAAGCCATGAGATCTGAGATGGAATCCATGTATGCCAACCAAGTTTGGACCTTGGTTGACTTACCCGAAAGGGTAAAACCTATAGGGTGTAAATGGGTTTTTAAGAAGAAAACCGACATGGAAGGAAATGTTCATACCTATAAAGGGCGATTGGTTGCTAAAGGTTTTAAACAAATTCATGGTATTGACTATGATGAAACTTTTTCACCAGTCGCGATGATCAAATCCATTAGGATCTTGCTTGCGATAGCTGCATACCATGATCATGAAATCTGGCAAATGGACGTCAAGACTGCTTTTCTTAATGGAAAGCTACTCGAGGATGTGTACATGACACAACCTGAGGGTTTTGTTGATCCAAAAAATGCTGGAAAGGTTTGTAAGCTGCAACGTTCTATTTATGGACTAAAGCAAGCTTCTCGAAGTTGGAATCTTCGTTTTGATGATGCAATCAAAGAGTTTGGTTTCATCAAGAATGAAGATGAACCTTGTGTCTACAAGAAGGTCAGTGGGAGCACTATTGTCTTCCTGGTGTTGTATGTAGATGACATACTACTCATTGGGAATGACATCCCTACCCTTCAGTCTGTAAAGACTTGGTTAGGGAATTGCTTTTCAATGAAGGACTTGGGCGAAGCTTCCTATATACTGGGTATAAAGATCTATAGAGATAGATCAAGGAAATTAATTGGCCTAAGTCAAAGTGCATACATAGATAAAGTGCTAAAGAGGTTTAGCATGCAGGATTCCAAGAAAGGATTCTTGCCTATGACACATGGCATTTCTCTCTCAAAAGAACAGTGTCCTACAACACAAGAAGAGAGAGAACGTATGAGTAAAGTTCCATATGCATCTGCTATTGGATCCATTATGTATGCCATGTTATGCACACGTCCCGATGTCTCGTATGCCTTGAGCATGACGAGTAGATATCAAGTTGATCCTGGTGAACGTCACTGGATCACTGTCAAGAATATTCTTAAGTACTTGAGAAAGACTAAGGATACATTCTTGATATATGGAGGTGAGGAAGAGCTCATTGTAACAGGTTACACTGATGCTAGCTTCCAAACTGATAAAGATGACTATAGATCGCAGTCTGGTTATGTGTTTTGCCTTAATGGTGGTGCTGTGAGCTGGAAGAGTTCAAAGCAGGCGACAGTGGCCGATTCTACAACAGAGGCTGAGTATATAGCTGCCTCTGAAGCTGCTAAGGAGGCTGTTTGGATCAGGAAGTTCATTACTGAGCTTGAAGTTGTTCCTAGCATTGTAGATCCGATTGAGCTCTATTGTGACAACAATGGAGCCATCGCACAAGCTAAGGAACCTAGATCTCACCAACGATCCAAACATATACTACGGCACTTCCATCTCATTCGAGATATCATCGAGAGAGGAGATGTGAGGATATGCAAAGTACCAACTGACGATAACATCGCCGACCCACTGACGAAGCCTTTGACGCAGCAGAGACATGATCGTCACACTAGGTCACTAGGTATTAGATACATGAGTGAATGGTCTTAGTGCAAGTGGGAGATTGTTGGATTATGCCCTTAGAACCATTCATTAGATGATTGACTTTGGCATTTTTTTATGTATCATGACATTTTATTTATCATAGTTCATTATTATATTTGTCTTATAACTGCGTAATATAATCTTATATAATAATGTCCTTAGAATAGTAATAACACACTATTCTTAAAATATCCCTAGTCAAGTATTATTGTGAACAAGGATAACAATGATACGATAAGACTAGTATGTGGTTGACTGATGACCATTGTCATGGATATAGGATATCAAGTCATCACATAGGTACATGTTAGAGAACTATGTACTGGATCGACCCTCCATGAGAACGCTACATGGATTGTTATATGAATGTCATAAGCGATTCTCATAGTGATGATGGTGTATGTGATCCTTTGACTTGAGATCATCAGAGATCCCAACATAGAGAATTGCATACTTTAATGCTGCTAGAAGTCATTCGTAACAGGATGGACTATAAAGGTAGTAATTGGGTATGCCTTGATCTATGTAGAGGGATGTTGAGTGATCAAGATAGGATTTATCCCTCTTATATAACAAGAGTGATGTCTTGGGCCCTTTGATAGAGTGAGACTAAGAAATGCATGGCCGTGCTCGAATAAGTCAATATGAGATATTGATTTTATTTGTTTAATTAGTCTACTCAGGAATCAAGAAACGCTGATTAGACTATACAAGTGTGACACATTCCATGACTTGTGTCTAATCAAGACATCATAGGATAAAGGGATTAAACTACACGGTAACATCTATCACGAGTAAGGTTATGTCGAGTCATTGACATTCTCGTTACATGGGTAGCAATGATGTGTTGCTAGATACCGCTCATTGCCTGTGACAATTTTGCCATTGCCATTGTTTTGAGAACCTATTGGGTCGCACACTTAGAACGGATCAATGAGGAGCTTAATTAATCCTATTCTGAATTGGATTAAGGATATATCTAATCCTATTCTGAATTGGATTAAGAATATATCTAATCCTATTCTAAGTAGGATTAGAGTTCTGTTTGGCAGTAAATTTTAGGGTAAAATTTACTGCCTATAAAAAGGATGTTTTTCCAAAAACATGGCCGCACTTTTAAAAACAGAAAACAAAACATTCCTTTTAATCGAAGCTAGCAATTCGGTTATAAAGAAATAAAAAACTCTTTAAGGCTTCTGATCGTGAGACGTTCAAGAGTCGTGAGATCCGTTCGTGTGGATACCGTAGAGGCAGGAACGAAAAGTTGCTGCTTGTGACTCGACCAACGACAGAAAATTCAGAGAAAACGTCAGGTAAAATCTCGAAACCCTAATCAGGCAACTCTCCGAATCGATCTTGGTGGAGGCCGAATGATTTAAATTCCGCTGCGTGTTGTTTCGGTTTCCTTCAGCTTCTGGGGGTTTAATGAAGATGAAACAATCTTGAACTTGATCTTAAACTTCTGGAAATTAAAATTCTTTGGTCACGAACAATCATGAACAATGCAGCATTAGACTTCAAGGTGTGCTACTATAATGCCACTTTTCTTATGACTTATTTCACCCTTACCAGTATGGTATGCAAAGAGCGTTGTTGAAATAGTCTCAAGATACAATGAAGTCAAACTTGTTTAATATCACATTGCACTAGTAATATTAAACCTCTAAACACCTTTGACAAATACAAGAGTATTATGTCTTAGCCAAAGTCTTCTACAGTAAAACAATGTCTAAAAGACTTGTTTTCTACTTTGAAATTAAGAGAGGATAGAAGAATCTAAAATTAATTGATGAATGTATCAAGTCTAAACTTGACATCTCTATTTATAGAGAATAACACAAAATGATGTGATCTTTTAATCAAGTGATATGATTTTTCATTTACGTTGTTTGATTCAACGAACACAATTATTTAACAAGATCAAATTTTCTTTGAAGCCAATGGTTATGTTTCTTAACCATTCAAAGTGAAAGAATAACTTAAGGAAGAGTTTGTAATTCTTTAGACAAAAACTAGTCGTTGTATTCACTTTTATACAAGAGCAATCAAATGCCAAAAAATGGCAGTCGAATGTCTTAGTGTAATTTTGAAACAGAATACAACCTCTAGGCAAAGTAATTGACTTCCTTACTAGAATAGTCGATTACCCTAAAGTAATTTAAAATCCAATACTACACTTTGTATAGGCAGTTGACTGCCTTCTCTAGGCGTTCGACTGCCCTCCTAGGGCATCCAACTACCCAAATGCAATTTTGGAACAAAAAGGTTGTTGCACAAGGGCAATTGACTGCCTTATATAGACAGTTGACTGCCCTATAAATTTGGTAAAATCGTTTTAAATCAATTTTTACTCAACCTGTAATCATGCCAAACACTAGTTTTACTTGTCTATTAATTAAACAACATTTTAATCAATCCTTTCACCTTTATTTAAAATTTTTCGAGCAATCCCCCTCCAATTTCAAATTAAAGCAAGTCAAATACACAAGGAATGCTCTTGCATAAAATGATGGTGGACTAGGTCTTAAACCATCACCTTAGAGAAGAAGTACTTTCAATTAATCAGAACGGTATGGTGGAACAAAGTCTTAAACTAGCGGTTCTATATTGATTAACCAATGACTAATTCTCACATGAACTTCAAAAATCGGTCAAAAGTCATTTAGATAAAATTTTGACACGTTCACTGGCCATGTGTCCTGTATCTATTCATGAGTGCTTGAGAGCCAAACCCTTTACTCCTAGAAGCGACACCATTTCCACTCATATAGTTGAACTCCATCAGAAATGCAACTGTATAAGCATTCCTACACTATACTTACGTGTTCTGGGTCTATTAAGAGTAATAACTCAACTTCCCCCTTTATCATACGGTTTTAAGCACTTGTCAACCTTGGGATGAGTTTATACTTTAAGTGCCTGCAATCACATTCAAATGATGTACTAGGGCTCATTAAACTCAAGACTTAATGTCCAATTAAGCGTTGAGTTGAGTTTCCATCATGTGTGACTAAAATTAATGGGTTTGAGTCCCATCCCCTTGGAAGTTCTAGACACAATCTTTCTTGTGAGACCTTTAGTCAATGGATCCACCAAGTTTTCTCTTGACTTGACAAAATCAATGGTGACCACCCCATTTTT
This sequence comes from Heritiera littoralis, assembly GCA_031772115.1. Taxonomy (NCBI): domain Eukaryota; kingdom Viridiplantae; phylum Streptophyta; class Magnoliopsida; order Malvales; family Malvaceae; genus Heritiera; species Heritiera littoralis. Next base: position 9,055,444 of record JAPDPK010000015.1, read on the forward strand.
AATTAATTGTCTAACATAACTATGTCTTAGACCAATATGTCAAGATTTCCTATTATATACTTGGCTATAAGCATTTGATAGTGTAGCTTTACTATCACAATAAATTGAGATAGGTGACATTGGCTTTGGGCATAAAGGAATTTCATAGAGAAGATTTCTCAACCATTTAACTTCCTTACATGCCGATGCCAATGCCATAAATTTTCAAGCTATAGTAGAATCTGCAATGCATATTTTTTTCTTGGATCCTTAAGCAACCGCAGCCCCACCAAGCATGAATATCCGTCTACTTGTGGATGAATGATCCTCCATGTTAGTAATCCAACTTGCATTAAGATACCCTTCTAAAACTGAAGGTTCACCACCATAGATAATGCCAAAATCAACCTTAGTACTCTAGAAATGGCATTCCAATGCAAGTTACTTAGGTTGCTTGAATTTGATTAGGATGATTTCAATCTTAGCAAATTGTTCCATTACAGGTATAGAATCACTCATTTTATAAATTTTCCACCTTATCACTAGGAACTTTTTGCTAGCTGCATCTTCCTTCATGTATCTAGCATCCAATTTATCCCACAATTCTTTTACTGTAGTAATAGTAATGTATGTATCAAATAGAGAATCAAACATACCATTTAGAATGCATCTCCTACATGTGTAGCCATCATTGTCCCACTTCGATCTCTGATGAACTTCCTCACTTGTTTCATTTTATTTCTCTTCTGGTCTTGGGGTTGTGAGGACATATTCAATGTTGAGTAAGGTGAAAAGAATCCTCATCTTTTGTTGCCATCTTAGAAAGTTTCCACTATCAAAGCGTTCCAACTTCTGGAAGTTTGTAATCATCTCTTTCAAAGTATCCATCTTCATAATAGCAATAAAAGTCTTAAGATTGTTGTACAAGAGAATGAAGTTCCTTTTGGGGGTTTGATGAAGATGAAACAATCTTGAACTTCTAGAAATTGGAATTCTTTGATCACGAATAGTCACGAACAATGCAGTTTTAGACTTCAAGGTGTGCTGCTATAATGCTACTTTCCCTAAGACTTATTTCACCCCCACCAGTTATAGTATGCAAAAAGGGTTGTTTAAATAGTCTCAAGATACAATTAAATCAAACTTGTTTAATATCACCTTGCACTAGTAATATTAAACCTCTAAACACCTTTGACAAATACAAGAGTATTATGTCTTAGCCAAAGTCTTTTGCAGTAAAACAATGTCTAAGAGACTTGTTTTCTATTTTGAAATTAAAAGTAGATAGAAGAATTCAGAATTAATTGGTGAATGTATCAAGTCTGAACTTGACATCTTTATTTATAGAGAATAATTCAAAATAATGTGATCGTTCAATCAAGTGATATGATTTTTCATTTGTGTTGTTGGATTCAACGAACATAATTGTTTAACAAGATCAAAATTTTTGGAAGCCAATGGTTATGTTTCTTAACCATTCAAAGTGAAAGAATAACTTAAGGAAGTGTTGGCTCTACCCAGAAGGGGGTGAATCGGTTTTTAAACTAAATTCTAGTTTTTAAGGCTTAACAAGTGGTAGTGTCGTAGGTACCAATAATAAATTACTTTACTTAAACCTATAGATAGGGCAAGCAAAGGTCGATCCCATAGAGATTGTTTTATTCAAGTTTATTAAATACCTAACTATTATTTAGAGAGAAAAGAGAGTTGGGGGGTTTCAATTAAACTATAATAGTTAAGAAAATAATCAGAAAAATAAACAAGTAGATAAATTAGAAAATATCAAATATCACCAAACTTCAGTTACGAGGCAATTAATTATTCTTGGATTTAGATGTTGATCATTGATTAGAAAATATTATTGTCAATTAAATAGTCAACCGTAGCATAACAACAAGCCCTGTTACACCATCTTCCCTTACTGAGTCGTCAGTTAAAACAAGCTCTTTAACTAATCTCTAACTACTTAACCTACTTAGAACAAGATCTCTAGATATAAGTTGTAGCAGCATTAACAACTAGAAAGATATGGGTTGACATTAGATAACGAACACATAAGCTCGGTTTATTTAATCTAAACCTTAATTCTCCTCCATCCCTAGTGATTAACTCCATAAGCAATTACGGACTTATGTTTTTAATCTGGCAGTAGATTATTTAATTAAATTAAATAGTGGGCCCTACTATCTAATCAAGCAAATAATCATGCAAATGTGCTCAGAGAATCTTGGATACTTAATCAACAATTATATTAAAGCTCAAAATCTCACAACATTCTTTTTCCTAAAAACAATGAATTTACCTTATAACTGAATAAGAAAACTACTCACTAGACATATTCAAGATCATAAAATTCAAGTTATATATTATAAAGATTACAAATATCATGCAAGAAACAATCAAAGAAGCAATCTTTAATAATATAAAAATCAGAATTACTAATCAAGATTATAAACTAGTAAGCAAGAACACACAAACAATATTAATTTAAATAAAGAAAACAAAATCAGAATTAAAAATAATAGAGAAATCAGCAACTAATTAAAAATAAAGAAAAAATAAAATTTTATTAAAAACCCTAAAGAAAATCCTACAAGACTAAAAGAGGGAAGAGGGATAAGAAGGATGTGAGGGATAGGAGAAATCTTGTTTATGAGAGCCTTGTGCTCTTTATATAGGCCTAAGGAAGAGTTTAAAAGACTTTCCTAAGCAATGTGGGATTCAGATAAGAGTTTACTTGGGAAACAAGTAATTTGACTAGTCAAACTCTTACCTTTATCTCATCATCTTTTTACAATTGCTTTCTAAGTAAAATTCCTAAGGCCTATTTTTATTAATTAATTATAGATCTAAGACATAATAAAATTAAGAAATTATCTTGTCTCAACAAAATCTTGTCTTGAACTTGCTTAGTTGGAATTTCTTCTCAATCTCGTTTTTCTGCCCAGAATTTCGTACTGATTTTGTCCAGACGTTTGACCCACCAAACGAACTCCAATTTTTGGGATCTTATGCATTCTGGAAACCTTGAGAAGTCCTCTACAACTTCCATGAAGGTCACCTCTTGAGATCAGGTCGTTAAATTGGTCAAAAATGTCAATCTTTCAAGCTGGACAGAAAATACTGCACTTTACTCTTTTTAGCTTCTTTTAATTCCAACTTTGATATTTAATACCTAAAACATAAAATAAACATTAGTTAGCTCTTTTAGGCATAAAATATCAATAAAGCAAATATATTAGCACATATAAAATTTGCAAAATATCATCCTATCAACAAGCTACTTAAACAAATTGTAAAATAAATTCACAAAAACAGTAAATAAAGAGTAAGGAAGAAGATGCAAACTCAAGATTTATAGAGGCTTGGCCAATCTCTTACCTACGTCCCCTCTCCTCGATCCTCTTGTCAAGGTGTTGATTCCACTCTTCTTTGAGATTTAGTACAGACCACTTCAAGGTGTGGTGAAACCTCTAACAGTTCCTTTTGTAGGCTTAAGAAGAAACCTCTAAACCTTTCCCTTGTGAAGCTACCCAAACACTGACAAGATAGCCTTACAAGATTACACTCCCCTTTAGAACAGAGAATTGAGTTTTAGATGGGTTGTGTACAATAGAAAACCAATCAAAGGTAGAAATACACAAAGTAGAGTATAATGAATACGAAGATAAGATTTGAACTTTGAATGCTTTCTTGAAGGTTGAAGAAGATGAATTAATGCTTGTTCTGCCCTCTAAGCTCACAAATGCTTGTATTTATACTTCACCCAAGGTTGAGGATGGTTGTTGGAGCATTTAATGTAAATCTTCCCTTTGAAACCCTAAAAAACTAGTCGTTGGGCACATTTCGTGAGGTAAGGGATCGATCTCTTTAAGTAAGGGATGGATCCCTTACTTAAAGAGATCGATCCCTTGCACTGTTCCAGCTTTTAAAAGCATTATGCCAACAAGGGATGGATCCCTTTACTGTAAAGGATCGATCACTTGCATTGTTCATGTCTTCAATAGTGTTCTGCCATCTTAGGATAGATCCTTTTACTGTAGAGAATAGATCCATTGCATTGTTCATGATGATTTTGGCATTTTGGGGTTGAAAAACGATGTAATCTTTGGTTTTAAATCATCCCAAATCATTTTTCAACTTTATGTAAGTATTTCTTGACTTAATCAAATGATAATTCAGTCCAAATATTTATTAAGTAATTTTCTCAAAATTATTATCAATGAGTTCAATGAAAAATTACTTAATCCTATATTTTCTGAGTGCATAAACCAATTTCAATATAGACTTGCACTTGATATTATTGTAAAAATCATGAAAAGCTTTATGCAAATTTACATATACATTAAACATTTAATTGTGCTTTAGTTTTTGTCATTTCAAAATATTTAATTGTCAATTTAAAGCTAACAAGAGGAGTTTGTAACTCTTCAGACAAAAAACTAGTCGTTGTATTCACATTTATACTAGAGCAATCGAATGCTTGAAAATGACATTCGAATGCCCTAATGTATTTTTGAAACAGAATACAACCTCCAAGCAGGGCAGCCAACTACCTTAAAGTAATTTAAAATCTAATATTGCACTTTTTATAGGCAATTGACTCTCCTATATGGGTAGTTGACTGTCCACCCAAGGCATTTGACTGGCCCCCCGAGGCATCCAACTACCCTTCTAAGGTATTCGATTGCCCAAGTGCAATTTTTGAATAGAAAGGTTGCTGCGCAAGGGCAGCTGACTGCCTTATATGGGCAGTTGACTACCCTATAAACTTGGTAAAAATCGTTTTAACTCGATTTTACTTAACCCGAAATCATGCCCACACTAGTTTTACTTGTCCATTGATTAAAAAACATTTTAATCAATCTTTTCACCTTTATTTTGAAATTTTTCTAACAATTAGCACCTGGTAATGCAAAGCCCCTTCTTAACACGTAAGGAGTGCAACACATACAGGCCCATTTGGTGGCCTTTCTAATCCCCTTTTTTTCTAACACACTTAGAAATTTTTTTTATTTTTTTATTTTTTGTAATTTTTTTATGACTTTAAATGTTTTTTGTATTTTTTTTTATGGCATCATCTCTTGTATTTCTTGGAGGCTAAGTACATGGAACACATGATAGACAAATGCCTTTCGCAACATGGATGCACAATTGTACACGAAAACAAATGGAAGGTGCTAAAAGAGATGAGGTGTCCTTAAGCTAATGTGGAGGACTAAATGACATGGAAATATCTTGATTCAACTTTGAGTCCATTTCATTTTACATTTCTGTCATTTTGCATTCATTTTCAAATATATTTCAATTCTATTTTGAGTCCATTTCATATCTGTTTTGATGCATTTAAAATGTTTTTATAATGATGAATTTATAGGTTATAGTTTAAGACATATTAGGTTAGATTTCTAGCTCATTTTGCACTAGATTTCATGTAGCAATTTCTAAACCTTTACAATTTTCTTTACAGTCTCTCACATCATCTCTTTTACAATTTCTAAACCTTCTAGGTTTCAAAAATTTTCTTTTATCAATTTATTTTACTTTATCAAACTTTAATCTCCTTTTTTTTACTCCTATGTGACATTGATTAAAGATTTACCAAAATCTCAAAAAATAAAAAACAACTCAAAAAAGAACAAATCAAATCAAGAAAAGAATTACCATCTTTTGTAAACAATTTGATGTAAATCGCGATGTGTGTGTGTGTTATATACCTTTCGACTACTTGTCCTTTTAAAATCAATACGATACAAACAACAAAAATATCAACAAAAAAAAAAACCAACTTTTCATACAATACAAATACTATCAGATAACTCTCAAATGTTACACCTAAAATTTCTTGAATAATTTTACTAAAGCCCATTTGGATGGTATTACGCCCTCGCTGCTCATCCAAGCCTTCCAAACATTCAAAACGCACCATGAGGTACACTTGGATTGCAGCTTACGGTGTTGTTTGTTCAACTGCCCCTCCAATAGGACACTAAAGGGGAAGGGTCCAATCTCTTCTTTTATTTCTTCTTTTTAATATGCAATATATTTCCCTTTTTAAATAAGTTTTACTTTATCTATATTTGTTACATTTTTTTCCTATGTTATTTTTTTAATTATTTAACTTTTTTAACCATCTTACTTTTTTTACCCTTAAAAATTACATGTGTTTGTAAATATTATTTCTCCAAAATGATAATAATATATATGTGTTTGTAAATTTCATTACATATAATTTTTGATAATTTTAATTATTAATTAATTTTACAAATATCAAATATATAGTATAAATTTCATTATCTTTAAATTTTAATCAAATATCATTAATGGTCATTTCTTCTTCTTGAAGGAAACCGAAACAACACGCAGCGGAATTTAAATCATTCGGCCTCCACCAAGATCGATTCGGAGAGTTGCCTGATTAGGGTTTCGAGATTTTACCTGACGTTTTCTCTGAATTTTCTGTCGTTGGTCGAGTCACAAGCAGCAACTTTTCGTTCCTGCCTCTACGGTATCCACACGAACGGATCTCACGACTCTTGAACGTCTCACGATCAGATGCCTTAAGGAGCGTTTTTATTCTTTTCAACCGAACTGCTAGCTTCGATTAAAAAGAATGTTTTGTTTTCTGTTTTTTTTAAAAGGTGCGGCTATGTTTTAGAAAAACATCCCTTTTATAGGCAGTAAATTTTACCCTAAAATTTACTGCCAAACAGAACTCTAATCCTACTTAGAATAGGATTAGTTATATCCCTAATCCAATTCAGAATAGGATTAGTTATATCCTTAATCCAATTCAGAATAGGATTAATTAAGCTCCTCATTGATCCGTTCTAAGTGTGCGACCCAATAGGTTCTCAAAACAATGGCAATGACAAAATTGTCACAGGCAATGAGCGGTATCTAGCAACACATCATTGCTACCCATGTAACGAGAATGTCAATGACTCGACATAACCTTACTCGTGATAGATGTTACCGTGTAGTTTAATCCCTTTATCCTATGATGTCTTGATTAGACACAAGTCATGGAATGTGTCACACTTGTATAGTCTAATCAGCGTTTCTTGATTCCTGAGTAGACTAATTAAACAAATAAAATCAATATCTCATATTGACTTATTCGAGCACGGCCATGCATTTCTTAGTCTCACTCTATCAAAGGGCCCAAGACATCACTCTTGTTATATAAGAGGGATAAATCCTATCTTGATCACTCAACATCCCTCTACATAGATCAAGGCATACCCAATTACTACCTTTATAGTCCATCCTGTTACGAATGACATCTAGCAGCATTAAAGTATGCAATTCTCTATGTTGGGATCTTTGATGATCTCAAGTCAAAGGATCACATACACCATCATCACTATGAGAATCGCTTATGACATTCATATAACAATCCATGTAGCGTTCTCATGGAGGGTCGATCCAGTACATAGTTCTCTAACATGTACCTATGTGATGACTTGATATCCTATATCCATGACAATGGTCATCAGTCAACCACATACTAGTCTTATCGTATCATTGTTATCCTTGTTCACAATAATACTTGACTAGGGATATTTTAAGAATAGTGTGTTATTACTATTCTAAGGACATTATTATATAAGATTATATTACGCAGTTATAAGACAAATATAATAATGAACTATGATAAATAAAATGTCATGATACATAAAAAAAATGCCAAAGTCAATCATCTAATGAATGGTTCTAAGGGCATAATCCAACACTTCTTACTATATTTCTTTTTTTTTTTGTACAAATGAGTAGCAAAACACTGCTTAGGTTATACAAGTCCTAAAAGAACCCAAACCCATTACGTTAACCAGTATCAAGTTTCCCAACCTAGTAAGTGGAACATCCAGTTTGGCCACGTCATATCCACAACCGTGAGCCATATTAGCAAGAAAATCTGCACATTAATTTGCTTCCTTGTAAAATGCCTTACCGAACACCTCCATTGTAGACTTAACAAAGTTTGACATTCTTTCAATACTAGAAATAAAGGATCCGTGTCTGATATAGCTTGATTTAGTTTTTGGACTGCTAGAAGTGAATCAGACTTAAGCAGTACATATCTATAACCAAAGTCCCAAGCCATCTTTAAGCCACCATATATAGCATACACCTCTGCTCTTAAAATGGAGTCCCAACCCAGATTTCTCAAGAAGCCAAATTGCAAAGTACCAAAACTATCTCTGCATAAACCACCTGCTGCTGTCATGCCCAGATTAGTTTTTGCCGATGCATCCTCATTGATTTTAACAAAATTCCCAGGGGGGTATCCCAACAAATAGAACATAAATTCTTCATGACTACTACCTTAATAATATTCATAGTGTGTAGAAATTATCGAATATACCTAATAATGAGCTGATCTCCATTAGTTGGCAAGACAAAGTTTTGTTCAAAGACTAAATGATTATGTCATTTCCAAATCAACCAACACTCACATGTGAAAAGTAGATACCAAGGAGTGCCACAAACTTCAGCTCCTCTCTGAGTAAAAAGATTTGCTCTAAACCATTCCACAAGCGACAATTTGTTGAATTCTGGAAGCCGAGTACCCTTCAGCCATAGAGTCCAAAGGTGCTATGAGGATGGGCAATCCCTTAGTACACGAATAAGATTCTCACGAGGGACACCGCACCAAAGGCAAAAATTTGCTACAGAGATATTTCTTTGAGCACAAGCCTCTCTCGTTAGCAAATGATCTTTAACTGCAAGCCATAAGAAGTATTTAATCCAAGAAGGCATTACCATTTTCCATAAGGATTTCTACGGGAAAACAACCCGATACTCATCTAATAACAAGTTATATGCTTACTTAACAGTAAAGTTTCCATCAACTGAATTAATCCAAAATGTCTTGTCATTCTCAAAGCTTTGGATTGGCAATAAGGATAATTGGTTTCAAATATCAGTAGGAAGGAAAGAAAATTTACCCCAATCCTACTCCCCTTCGCTAGTAATATAGATACTAACTTTATCTTCTTGATTCATTGGATTCATAAAGTTTGGATAGCTTTCAATTGGAGGCCCGCTACCTATCCATTTATCAGTCCAAAAGGAAGTTCCATGCCCATTTTCCAATCAACCTTGAACAGCCTTTAGCTACTACCTCCTTGCAAGAAACAATGCTATGCCATATAGGAGATGCTCCTGGTTTAGGTTATGTTGAAGAAAGGAGCAATTTTTAAGATATTTTGCTTTCAGAATTCTTAACCATGGACTCTCATCTCCTGTTTCAAGTTTCCACCCCAATTTTCACAAAAGCACGATTCTTATATCTGAAGCTTTTCAACAGTTTAAACCCCTAGCACTCTTAGGCATACACACCTCATTCTAGTTAACAAAGTGTACTTTTTGTTTCTCCATTGTAGTTCCCCAAAGGAAGTCTTGGTTAAGCTTATCAATTGCTTTTGTGACCGACATTGGCAACCGAGATACCTACATGGTATCGGCAGCAACGATGCTCGTGACTGATTGAATTAGCGTGGTTCTACCAGCTAGTGATAATTAGTTGGCTTTCCAAGGAGCAAGCTAGCCTTTAATCTTATCAAGTGCTTGTAATTAGCTTTCTTCAACTGCTTTGCTGAAATAAGGACCCCAAGATAGTTTCTAAAATCAATACAACGATGCATACCCGTCATTGCTTGAATATTAGCAATAAGTTCAGTTGAGACATTCTTGGAAGTGAAAATTTTTGATTTAGAGAAGTTAACTTTTTGCCTCAAGATAGCATAAAAGGCATTTAAGCAACGCATCATCGCCCGACATTGTTGGACAGATGCTTTGCTGAAAAGCACCAAATCATTTGCGAATATATATATATGAGAAAGACTAAGATCACCCCTAGTTAAGGATACTGGTTTCCAACTACCCCTCGTTATCTCCCTTTCAATCATATCAGAAAATTTCTATAAACACAAAACAAAAAGATAGGGCGATAAAGGGTTACCCTGTCTAAGACCTCTGGACAATTTAAAACTTGAAGTTGTTTCCCCATTCCATAAGATATTCATTTCAGTTGATTTGATGTAGAACATTATCAATCTAATAAGAGAAAGGTAGTCCCAAATCAATTAACACCAATTCTACAAACTCCCAACTCACTCGATCATATGCCTTTTCCAAATCAATTTTTATAATCAAATCACCTTTCTTTACTTTCTTCTTGCTCATATATAGCATGAACTGCTTCCTAAATAATAATAATATTATCATTAATAGACCTCCCAAGAAAGAAATTGCATTGCGTAGGTGATATGATAGTAGGGGAAGAATTCGCCAAGGAGGACCACAGTGCAAAGGAAAGGCTAGAAGACAGCAAGAAGCAACAGAGTATTGCCTTGACACGTGCAAAGAAGGGATTAAGAAGCCTGCTATATATGAGAGTTAGTAGACAGCTGTAATCAGAAGGTTAAGGCAGTTGTATTAGTTACATGGGCGGGAAATAGATAACAGATAGTTATTACTTTTATGACTGTAGTTTACCGCTATAAATACGATTGTAATCAATGTACAAGAGGGGGAAGGAATAACATCAGTAAGAGCTCTTCTCATCCTCTGTCATTCTTGTTCTTTTCTCATCTTATTCTTGTTCAACTTCTGGATTCTTGATAGATTCTGCCTAAGGGTCTATCAATTAGTGCTTTCATTCTTTGATCATGGCGTCCACAAGAAACAGGTCCCTTGAGGATCGGGTCGAAAAACAAGAACAATTAATCACACAGTTCCAATCTGAGATCTCTGAAGTGCATTCAGAAGTTTCTCAAATGCGTACAGACATGGAGTCTTTAGGCGTGAATGTTGCAAATATCTCCACACAGTTAAATGACCTTGGATTCAAGATTTCTACATTATATGCAAATGCAGAGCAGGGTAAGCATCAACATGCAAGTTCTTCTCCTGTCAACTCACAACCAAATGTTCGAGCTCCCTCCAATACACCAGGTATTGCACCAGTGAACCTTAAACCATTATGGATTGATGTGCCAAGATTTGATGGTGGAGATCCCACGGGTTGGATCTTCAAGATTCAACAATTCTTTGATTTTCATGGAACCTCACCAGATCAGCATTTGCAAGTAGCACCTTTTTACTTTGATGGCAAAGCTCTTGCATGGTATCAATGGCTTTTCAAAAACACAAATTCTAAGTTGGAACGCTTTCTTGGATGCACTACAAACTAGATTTGGACCTTCAGAGTTAGAAGACTATCAAGGGCAATTGACAAAGTTGGTGCAGAAAGGGTCTGTAGTTGAATATCAGGAGGCATTTGAGTCTTTATCAAATCGGGTGAATGGTCTTTTAGAGTCGTTTCTTCTGAGTTGCTTTGTGTCAGGCTTGAAACCAAAAATACAACATGAGGTAATGGCTTTTCAACCCCATTCATTGACAAAAGCAATAGCCCTTGCCAAGATTCAAGAAACCAAATTAAACCTTAAAAATGTTTACCCCACATTACATTCTTCACTGCCACCTCTCTTACCTACACCACAAACACATCAACCCCAGTATACCGCAACCCAACAAATTGCACTCAAACCAGTACCTGAAACCATTTGCAAACAACTTCCATCTTCAAGTAACCAAAACCCTATAATCCAGAAACTGACTCAGAGTCAAATTCAAGAAAGGAGAGCCAAAGGGTTGTGTTTCTTCTGTAATGATAAGTATACAGTTGGCCATAATTGTCGTGCTTCAGTTCATATATTAATAGCTCCAGATGAAGGAAAATCTAGTGAAGAGACCACTGAGGCAGTAGCAATAACGTACGCACCAGAAGCAGATCAATTTGCTGTCGAAGAAACACCTCACATCAGCCTTCATGCAATGACAGGGGTGGTGCCTGCTCAAACCCTACGTTTTTCGGGTTTCATTGCTAAAACCAAGGTTCATATCTTGATTGATGGTGGTAGCACTCATAATTTTTTGCAATCTAGCATCGTTTCCAAATTGAATCTAACTGTTGATACTAGCCATAAATTTGAGGTTATGGTTGGGAATGGATAGGTGTTGTTGTGTGAAGGACATTGTGCAAAGATACCAATCCAAATCCAAAAACATGTATTCCTGGTAGATTTTTATGTCCTACCAGTACAGGGAGTTGATGTTGTACTTGGTGCACAATGGTTACAGCTGCTAGGCCGATCATGATTGATTATCAGTACTTGACAATGGACTTCACATGGGAGTCAGAAAAGGTGCATTTACAAGGAATAAAACAATGGCAACCTCAACCAATGTCGATGCACCAATTTCTAAGCTGTCAGTCAAAGGATGCTGTGGTTTCCTTGTTTCAATTAACTTTGTTACCTACTGGAGTGGTTACGTTCCAAGTGGGAGATATGGTGTTGGTTAAACACCAACCATATAGGCAAGTACAGTAGTTAGAAGGGAGTGTGACAAGTTGGCCAAAAGGTACTTTGGTCCATTTCAAATACTGAAGAAGGTGGGCAAGGTGGCTTATCAATTGGAGTTGCCAGTAGATTCCAAAATACATGATGTTTTCCATCTTTCTGTACTCAAGAAGCTGGAAGGAGATACTACTATTGTATCCTTTCCATTACCTGTAGATATTGTAGCCTGTCACCCTATACTGGAGCCAAGCAAAGCTTTACAACATAGAATGGTGATTCGTGGAGGGACTGACGTGCGCATAGTCTTAATTCAATCGAAAGACTTAAGTGAAACCGAGGCCAGTTGAAAAGATAAAGCAACCATGAAAACTAGCTATCCTAACTTCAACCTTGAGGACAAGGTTGAAATTAATGGGGGAGGTATTGATATGATAGTAGGGGAAGAATTCGCCAAGGAGGACCACAGTGCAAAGGAAAGGCTGGAAGACAGCAAGAAGCAACAGAGTATTGCCTTGACACGTGCAAAGAAGGGATTAAGAAGCCTGCTATATATGAGAGTTAGTAGACAGCTGTAATCAGAAGGTTAAGGCAGTTGTATTAGTTACATGGGCGGGAAATAGATAATAGATAGTTATTACTTTGATGACTGTAGTTTACCGCTATAAATACGATTGTAATCAATGTACAAGAGGGGGAAGGAATAACATCAGTAAAAGCTCTTCTCATCCTCTGTCATTCTTGTTCTTTTCTCATCTTATTCTTGTTCAACTTCTGGATTCTTAATAGATTCTGCCTAAGGGTCTATCAGTATCTGTTCACAGTGATCTTTGACAGAAGTTTAACACTCACATTACATAAGCTTATAGGGTGAAAGTGGGAGACTAGTTCTGGATATTCAGTTTTGGGAATCATGACCATCAATGCTTTACTGAAGTCTTCAGGAAAGTAACCATTCTTAAAGCCATCAGTAACAAAATTGATCACAGAATCTTTTACCACCACCTAGTTTGAGGATAAAATCCTGCTTGAAATCCATTTGGTCCTGGTGCTTTAAAAGAAGGCATAGAACACAAAGCCTTATAAATTTCTTCCTCTTGAGGAATTGCAACCAATAAGTTTTGTTCCCAATTTGAAAAATGAAATACTGCATTAGGACAAAGGCTGAAGCTAGTTCAGGTTTTACCTCCACTTGATAGATTCCCTGGAAAAAATTTAAAACCATGCTCTTGAGTACTTCTTGATCTAGACACCACGTATCATCATTCCATTTGAGAGAGAGGATTCAATTCCTATTCCTCCTAACCACAGTAGTTATATGAAAGAACTTCGTGTTACGATCACCAAACTAGATCCATTTTGACCTGGATTTTTGAAACCACAGGATTTCTTCTTGGGCAAGAACTTTATTATATTCAAGAACTAGCTTCTTCTCCAATTTTCTATCGAAAGCATTTGGTCTATGCTCCAAGACTATTTGAACACTACCTAGCCTTGCAACCAAGAGTCTTCTACATTTATACACATTGCCAAAAACATTTAAGTTCCAGTTACTAATTACTTTCCAAAAAATCACTAAGTTATGATGAAGATGGACTGTTGGAAAGCAATTATCTCGCAAAAAAAGGATCAAAAGCTTCATGTGTTTGTCAGGCCGCTTCAAAACGAAAAGGTCTTTGGTTTCTATTAAGCACAACTTTGACAACAAGGTTCAAGAGAATAGGACAGTGATCTCCATGAATCCTTGAGAGGTTGACAACATTAGCATCGGAAAATAAAGTCTTCCATTTGGCATTACAAAGAACCCGATCTAATCTCTTGAGAACTACGACCCCCGAATCTCTTTCGTTAGTCCACATAAACTTGCAACCCGCTGCTTCAAGATCGATTAAGTTTCGTGAGAAACCACCATATTAAATTCCGACATTCTAGAGAGACTCTCCTAGGCACCCCCTGTTTCTCTATTAAGGACAAAATTTGATTGAAATCGCCAAAGACGACCAAAGAACACTATCGAATTCATCTATACTTGATAAATAGTTCCATTATTTGCCATGTATGGATGGAATTGGGCTAGCGTACACTTCTGTAAGAAACCAATTGTTCTAGTTCTTATTTGTGACCAGAATTGTTACAAATTGTATATCCTTAGAAATTACCTCCATTTTCCCAAAAGAAGCTTTCCATAGAACCCAAATACCACCCAAGAAACCAATGGCATTAATCTTAGTAGCATACTCAAACCGAAGTCTTCTGATTACTCCGTCGGCAGGATTGCCACTAATTCTCGGTTCGGCTAATATTAAGTAATAACTTTATGAGAACTAATCAATTCTCTAACATGTCTCATGAAGTCTAGGTTGTGAGCACCCTTACAATTCTAAAATAATATAGTCATCAAAATAAAGAGTAGAAGATAATGGGATATATTCCCATGAGCCCTTAACAAAACGTAGCAGTCTTCTTAGAGATAGCAGGAGCTTGCCCAATCCCCGAATCATTAGCCATACACTCATCCCTAATTGTCAAACCTCCATGCAAAGAACCACCTGTGTCTGCTATACCAATTATGAACGTAGGAGGTATAAGAGGGGGAACGCATTCGGGACCATTTTTAAGTCCCACTAGGTCCGAGTTAGACAAGTTCCCTTGTCTTAAAGCAAAAACGTAATGCTCTGGGTTAAAGGAAGGTAGCCGGCCCACGTTCAAACATATGAAATTTGATTCCTTGAAGTGGCCCATTGAGTGGGCCATATTGGATGAAGAGCTCGCTTGAAAAACAAACTTGGAAGGAGCCCTTACCTTAACATTCCGATCTGTCCTGGCAAAAGGTAGATTCACCTTGAGTAATTTTAGAATATTCTCCTTAGCTGAAACATTACCATTTTTTCACATTCTTTCAAGAATCTTGGAAGTTCTTTTTTGGAATCTCCTTGTTTTTAGCATTAGTAACAGGCTGATGTGACATCCTCTCTTAACACTAGTAGTAAAAGTCTAAATTATTTGTTTCCACCAATTTATCATTATTTTTCTTTCCTAAAATAGTAAAACTATTCCCTTGACTGATGTTATTTTCTAGTTGAACTTTTTTCTTTCCTTTTTCAGTGTTATCCTTGCTAAGAGCTTTTCTGTTTCTTCTTTGGACTAACATCCATGGACCGAATGCTGCATCTACTTACTTGTTCATCTCTTGATCAATAGTTTTGGTTGCATCCTCTTGTACATCAACTTGTACAAGCGAAGGACAAAGATCCTTGTTATGCCCAAATTTCCCACAATGAAAACAGATTAGATGGAAGCCTTCAAATTCCGAATATAGAACTTGGACACCAATGGCTTCATAAGATCTACTTCATTGCAAATTTTAGCAAACTTACCACAAATCGCCCCCTTTGTGTTTTGGTCAATCTTAATGACCCTACTAACACATGCACCAATACGGGAAAGAGCCATGGAGTTGTAGAATTCTAATGGTAGTCCGGGGAGTCTTATCCATACAATCACCTTCGAGATGTTGTCAAACTGAGGATTAAAATTTGGTGTCCATTGACTAATAGTTAAGTAATGTCTGCCAATAACCCATGGTCCTCCTAGAACACGAATATAATCTTCACATTTCTCAAATTTAAAGAGAAAATAGTCATGGCCAAGATCCACCACCTTGTATCATCCTATAATTTGCCAAAGTTGTTTAATCCTAGATATAAGGGCCTGAAAACCCAGAACTTTTTCCAACAGTTTAACGATGATTGTTTTTCTCTAAGGCCTTCATAGTTCAACCTTCTCCCTACTCGTGAAGGTAACCCTTGGAAAAAGGCAATCCGAGGATTTTTCATCATTAGAGATTTGCTCCTCAAAACTCATACCATCTTCCAAGGTCAATCCCTTCCAATCATCCCATCCATCAGAACCACTTACACATACCCCTATTAACGTGTCCTTATAAGAGGATTTTGACTAACGTTCTGAAGTTACCTATCTTCTAAAGCTGTCTGACATTCACCATAAGAATATCATCCTCTCCGGACTCGTCTTTTGATGGTCGAATACACTTAAACTTCTTCCTTAATCTTTTCAAAATCTTGTTTTCAGTTGCCAGATTCTTAGAAGTACTATTGTTTTGATCTGTCAAAGAAGCATCAGTGTTATTCGTCTTGTTAAAGTTCTTCTTACTATATTTCACTTCACTGTCATCGTTGCAATTGCATCCAAACATGTACCACTAATTTCAATCTCATCATTACAGTAACAATCTCATCGCTACAATAGCTAATCTTACCTCTACCACTGTTTTCAATGTCACTTGAAACAATCTCACCATCCATTCAAATAAACCTTAAATAACACTTCCTTTAAAAGCACCAAAAGGGCTAAACCTGCAATGGCTCCCCGTCCGATAAAAAAATAATCCTAATCCCAAACATCAAGATACTATAATGTAAACCTACCAGCATTGAAAGGAAGTCCCCCTTCCACTAAGTCTCACAATGACCTCTACACAATCAGATTCAACCACGACATTTTGCCAACCTCGACGCAGAGCAAGAACACACCCCAGCCTGACCGTTAAAGCCTTTGCAACAACAGCGGCATTGGCTCTGCAAAACAAATGTGTGCCATCAGCAATGGAACCATTTTCATCCTTAATCACTGCAACAATATCGGCACAATCTGTATCCACATCAAAAGAAGCATCACAATTAACTTTCACAAAAGAACTGGGAGGTTTCTCCCAAGAAGAAATCCTTCCTTCCTTGGGCAAATCAGGAGGATTGACACAAGAAATGACTGCAAATTCTTGAGAGAGAAAACAAGCCTCCAACCACATTTCAACCGGATCCCCCATCTTGTTCTCGAATACAAGCTCATTTCTACCTTTCCACAACTGCCAACACAAATAAGCAATACATCCTTTAAGATTGGAAAGTCCAAAATTAGGAAGGGGCTTCACTGCTTCATTCCACCAATGTTTAAAACCTCTGAAGCCTTCTATGCGCGAGCAAAAATTAAACCAAGAGGCTCTCCAAACCGCCAATGCAAAAAGGTAGAAGAACAGCGTATGTTCTACTGTTTTAGGTTCTTGATCACATCGAGGACATCAATTTGAACTCCTTCTAAGCCTTCGAGCTAGGTTATCACAAGTAGCAAGAGCATTGTTGCATGCCCTCCAAATAAAGTTCTTCACTTTAGGTGCAGTTAGGATACACCAAACACTTTTTTAAAAGGCTTTATCAAAGAAAAAATCAGAACTGGAGGATGGAGCCAATGCCTCGCCTTTTCTAAACTTAAGAAAATGGATCCGAGATTTAACATTAATCACCATCTTTAGACAGATGTCAAACTAGGGAATCATTGGACCCTAGTGGACCAATCAGAATTGAGGCAATTGCTTCAACTTCATCTTTATCCAAGAGGTCTCTCAAGAGATTCATTTTTTGTGACCTTGTGTCATGATTGATTAGATGAGAAACTAAAAATGACCCATCACCATTTAGCCTAGGAGATCAAATCCGAAAAGAGTTTAAAGATAAAACCCATTGATCCTCCCAAATTTGGATATTCCTTCCATCCCCAACATTCCATCGGGTTCCCATTCTCAAAACATCAATTCCTTCACAAAGACTCTTCTAGCCCCAAGATGAGCTCCTTCCTTTAACAGTGTTAAACACAGAGTTGAAAGGAAAATAAATCGCTTTCATCACTTTCACCCAAAGTAAATCCGTTTCTTTAAGCATTTTCCAAGCTTGCTTGGCTAGCAAGGTCTTGTCAAAAATTGTGAATTCACAAAAACCCAGGCCCCCTCTATCCTTAGGCACAATCATTTTATGCCAACTCATCCAATGCATGGACAACTCAGATTCTGCATTTCCCCACCAAAATTTGCAAGGATAGCATTGATCTCTTGGCAAAAAGAGATGGGGAGCTTGAAACCGTTCATAACAAAGACTATAACCATAGAGGCAACAGACTTGATTAAGATCTCTTTTCCGACTTGTGATAGGAGTTTCCCCTTCCATGCACTCGTTTTATATTAACTTTCTGGATAATAAAATCTAGAGCATCCTTCTTCCCTCTTCCCCACAAGGATGAAACTCCCAGATAATTACTCTGTCTTCCCATATCTTCGATCCCACACTATTCTTGATCAATTCTCTACAATCACTACTGGTATTGGGGGAGAAAAGGACAACCGACTTCACAAAATTAACCTCCTAACCTGAAACATTATAGAATTTCCTGGGAATGTCCAATATGGCATCACAATTTTGTTCGTCAGAGTATGAAAGCAACAGACAATCATCTGCAAATGATAGATGACTGAGAACCTAACACCTCCGTTAATTCTAAACCTTTGGAACCTAACATCTTCAACTACTTTTTCAATGAGAGAGGATAGTACATTGCCAAGAAGAATAAAGAGATAAGGGAATAGTATATCTCCATGCTTAGGTCCTCTTTGGGGCTTAAAAATTTAGCAACTCTCTCCATTAACAACAATAGCCATCTGAGATGAAGAAAAGCATTCCATAACTCTCTCAATCCAGAAAGAACAGAAGCCCATTTTCCTCATTAAGTGTTCCAAGAACTTCTATTCAACTCTATAGCTAAGATCAATTTTGAGGACCAAGCCGCCTCTAGCTCCTTTCCTTCGATTCTTAAGAGCATGAAAGACTTCATGGGCCAAGATAATGTTGTCCCGAATGTGTCTCCTAGGAATGAAGGCCGATTGACATTGAGAGATTACTCCATTCAACAGAGGTTTTAGCTTATTGGACATGATTTTAGAGATCATCTTGTATGAAAAATTATAAAGACTAATTGGTCGATAATGCCCAATTTCTTGAGGGAATCTTTACTTTGGAATTAACACCATACTAGTTTTATTGATTTCCTTAAGTAAATGACCACTCTGGAAGAAATCCTGAACAACCTTACCCAAATCACCAGTTGAAATCCTCTGTTTCTTGGTGATGAATTGGTCTCCCTCCTGTCATAACGTATCAGGCTTCGGGGGAAACCTAATAGCTAGACACAAAACTATGGAGTCGCCACCAATCATTCTAACCTAGGTGTGATTGGTCACCTATTCAAACTAAGGATAAGGCCTGGTCTACGTTAAGAGTTCTAAGTTCGGGAGTACGGTTACGTGTGAGGAAGGATTAGCACCCTCACAATGCCCATCCTAAAATGGTACCAAGTGATCTAAGGTTATCTTAATTTTGCCTTTTACTTTAATTTCGATATAATTAAATATTGAAAAATCTTTTAAGTCTCCTCCATCAAGCTGGTTGGACAACTTAAAAGTTATTCTCACCTCAAGAGTATTCAAGTAGGACCAATCGCCTTTCTTGAAGAGGCTCCGTCGTCAGATTGTTTAAATAGTTTATGCAAACCCTATTTTGACTCCTATCCAATTTCCATTTATTATTTTATCCTATTTTATTCTATTGTTATTATTTTCTTATATAAATTATTATTTCATATATTTTTATATTTTTAAATAAACATGAATTATTTGATATTGAAGATTTTCTTAAAGACCTTCCATCAAGCTGGTAAGACCTTAAAGAAACTTTCTCACCTTAGGAATTTTTAAAGAAACTACTCAAGCGCAATTTCCTTTAAATTCCATCCTCGGAATAATTTACATTTATTAAAATATTTAATTTAATTTAATTTCTATTTATTTTAATTCTTTTCTAATTTTAATTCTAACTAATTAATTTGATTTTTATTATCTATTATAATGAACTTAATTTTAATTTATTTTTTTTTAATCTAATTTAATTTTATATTTTATAATTAGATTGATTTATTAAATATTGGAAATATCCCCTTAGATCTTCCATCAAGCTGGTAAGACCTAAAAGAAACATCCTCACCTCAAGATATCTAAAAGTACCACTCAAGCGCAATCCCTTTAGAATTCCGTCGTCGAAATATTTATAGTCGTGTTTATTATTATTTTAAAATATTTTATTTCTAAATATATTAATTTTTATGACTCTTAATTTCTAATTTGATTATTAATTCTTTTAATTGTAATTAATCTTAATTAATTCTTATTTCAATTTTTTTAATAAATTTGAGTTTTAAATATCGGAAGTGACTTTTTAAATCTTCCATCAAGCTGGTAAGACTTAAAAAGGACCTCCTCACCTCAAGATCTCCGAGAGTATTACTCGATCGCAATCTTCTGGGAGATCCATCGTCGGATAATTTTCATTCGTTTCCATTCTATTATCTTAAATTTACATATATTTATTTTTTATTATTTTAATTTCATTCTTCTATATATAATTTCCTAAGACAAATAAAAAAATAATCTTAGTTTTAAATCTCTAACCTATAATTTATTATTGCTATAAGAATTATTTCTAATATAAAGTAAATAAAAATAATAGAATATATCAAACAAACTAAATAAAATAATAATCAAATAAGACATAATAAATTACCTAATTAGTGTAATGAAATGAATCACATGATAAGTTAAACTAATAATTAAGCATATCAAACAAAATCAAATATAATAAAAATTTAATAAATAGAATAATAATATAATAACTAAAACAATTATATGTGAACACGTGAGATACCTCATTCCATAACTTATAGTTTAATGGTGGCCATCATACCTTCTTTATTCTTTCTAATATCACCTTTCCTTATTTCTTTCCATGTCTCTTTCCTTATTGTGTTTCCTTTCCAGTATCTTTCCAAGCCGCTACTCATTGTCTTCTCGGCAACAATGGCTCATACCTTCAATACTACACCGATTTTTTTATACCCCTTTATTCTTCAAGCTTTCCTTTCTGTCATTATTCACGTTAAAAGCTTAACAAAAGAAAGGCAGCACACAAGGTAGCAGTAGGTGGAGCAATGCTGGGATTGGTGATGCCTGCAACCACGATAGCAGCAATAGTACAGGAGCGATGGCAAGAGCAGATCCGTCGGTATAGCAGCAAAACAAAGGCGGGGCATGCAAGCGTTTATGGCAAAAGGAAGAAGCAGAACCCGTAGTAGACTGAACAGGAACGCATCGACGCCAACAGCGGTGGGGATCAGTCAAGCAACAAAGCTTGACTTGGAGCTTGGGTAGGAGAAGTTGGACACGAACAGGGGTCACGTCGGATAGGTGACAACAATAGAGATGCAAGAGCGGCAATTGAGAATAGTGGTAGTGGGGACAAGGAGGCTCAGTTCTATGTAATGAGGTGGCGAGGCGATGAAGATGATGTCGTGATGCAGCAGAGGAATAGGTTCAAGCAGGAAACAGTGGCGTTGGTGTCATCCCGAAACACCAGCCCCCGGGCTCTCTTTTTCTATCTTTTTTCCTCTCTTCCTCCCCTAAACCTAGCCGAGCCCCCCCTTCTTTTTCTCGATTTTTTTTAGGGTTTTCTTAGGGTTTTTATCTTAGGGTTTTCTTCTTCTTCACGTCCCACGCAGCAGCAAACTTTCAGCAACTCTGTTTCACGTGACTGCAACTTCTTTAGCAGTGGTAGGCTGCGACATGCCAGAAGCTTGATGGTGCAAGGTTGTGGCCGGTTTGCTCTCAACCAAGGCTGTGGCTTGCGCTGCTTTCAACCAAGGCTATGGCCGGTTTGCTCTCCTCTCCTCAAGCCGCAGCAATCTCCTCTCGTAATAGCAAGACGGTGAGTAACAAGGTGACGATGAAGCTGATAATCGTGGATGGTTTGGTACACAGCTAAGGCAGCAACAGTTTTCTCCCTTTGGGCAGCGAGGCAAGGATGGTGTTGTGCATGGATACAAAATGGTGCAGTGGAGAGGGGCACAAGCAGAACGATGATGGTGCAGTTCAGAGGAGGTGAAGATGATGATGTTGTGGGCTGGACAGTTATGGTGATGAAGCAAGATGAGGGACAGTAGTTGTTTGGTGAAGACGCCGTGAAGGTGATGGATCGTGAGCAGTGAGGGGATGATGATGATCCAAATCTGCTAAGTTGAAGATGATCCTCGTCTGAGGCAGGGTGGCCCAGGGTGAAGAAGAAAAACAGTAGCCAATCTTTTAGGTTTTTCTTTTTTCAGCTTTCTCTCCCGTTTTTTTTTAGCTCTTCTTTCTCACGTTCCTCTAGGGTTTCTTTTTTTTTTTTAGGTTTTCCCCTCCCCTATTTTTTTTCTTGTGTTGTTCTTTTTATACACCAGGTTTTCTTTTTTTGTTTTTGGTAATAAAAATCAAGAATCAATCCTTTAGGAAAATTTTAGATTTCAAGAATCGGATCTTAAATCCGATATTAATTCTGATTTTCCTTCCTATTTAAATTCCAATCTTTAATAATCTCATTTAAGTCTGCTTTCCTATCAAAATTAATTCCGATTTCTTTCCCTTTTTATTATATTTTATAAAAATAAAAATAATAAAAAAAATAAAAAAAAAATAAAAATCCGAAATTTATTTCTAAATCTAAATTAAGAATAAAAAAAATAAAATATATATATAAACTAATTAATTAAAAATATCTGAAGAAAACCCGGACAAAAATGGTGTCTACAGTTGCCTCTCTTTGTACATTTGCTATGAAATAGTAATTGTGCAAAGACATAGACATCCATTTTGTCCGCATCCATTTTATTATTTTTTTCTTTCTTTTCAAAATTTTTATTTTTATTATTTTTTTTTTGTTTTGTTCCCCTTTTTTTTTTTAATCTTTCACCTAAAGTGCTCCTTCAACTAGGAAGGCCATGAGACTTTTTTAGAATTTTTCATCTCTAAAATGCTCCTTCGACTAGGAAGGCCCTGAAACTTTAAAATTTCTCATCTAAAATGCTCCTTCGACCAGGAAGGCCCTGAGACTTTAAATTTTCTAATCTCTTAAATGCTCGTTCGACTAGGAAGGCCCTGAAACTTTAAAATTTCTCATCTCGTAAATGCTCCTTCGACTAGGAAGGCCCTGAAACTTTAAATTTTCTCATCTCCAAAATGCTCCTTCGACTAGGAAGGCCTTGAAACTTTAAATTTTTTCATCTCTTAAATGCTCCTTCGACTAGGAAGGCCTTGAAACTTTAAATTTTCTCATCTCTTAAATGCTCCTTCGACTAGGAAGGCCCTGAAACTTTAAATTTCTCATCTCCAAAATGCTCCTTCGACTAGGAAGGCCTTGAAACTTTAAATTTTCTCATCTCTTAAATGCTCCTTCGACTAGGAAGGCCTTGAAACTTTAAATTTCTCCAAAATGCTCCTTCGACTAGGAAGGCCCTGAAACTTTAAATTTCTCATCTCCAAAATGCTCCTTCGACTAGGAAGGCCCTGAAACTTTAAAATTTCTCATCTCTAAAATGCTCCTTCGACTAGGAAGGCCCTGAAACTTTAAAAATCTTCTCATCTCAAAAATGCTCCTTCGACTAGGAAGGCCCTGAAACTTTAAAAATTTTCTTATCTTAAAAACGCTCAATTATGCCCGAAGGTCTTACAGATTGTACCTGAAGGTTCTAATGAATCATGCCCGGAGGTCTTATAGATTGTACCTGGAGGTTCTAATGAATCATGCCCGGAGGTCTTATAGATTGTACCTGGAGGTTCTAATGAATCATGCCCGGAGGTCTTATAGATTGTACCCGGAGGTTTTAATGAATCATGCCCGGAGGTCTTACGGATTGTACCCAGAGGATTTGATGAATCATGCCCGGAGGTCTTACAGATTGCACCCGGAGGTTCTAATGAATCATGCCCGGAGGTCTTACAGATTGTACCTAGAGGTTCTGATGAATCATGCCCAAAGGTCTTACAGATTGTACCCAAAGGCTTTAATCTTATCATTTCAATTCTATCTTCTAGATTATCTTATCATTCCAGTTTCTTCTTTTTGTTATTTTCTATCACATTTTTTCATCTCATCAAATCTTTCAATCCCTTTTTCATTATCCCATCATATCCATACCTTTTAGTTTCCTCTTTCTTTCCAAATTTTTAACATTTTTGTTTCAAAATTTCATACCTTTTTTGTCACATCTTATTCCTAATCTTTCTCACATTTTTTTATTTTCTTTTTCTTCTTTTTTTTCTTTTTTTTTTTAAAAAAAATTCCAAAATTTTAGTCATCTAGTCTTTCGGAACCTTTTTTATCACATCTTATTCCTAATCCTTCTCACATTTTCTGATTTTTCTTTTTCTCTCTCCTTTTTTTTTGACAAAAAATTTTTCAAAATTTTAGTCATCTAGTCTTTCAGAACCCTTTTTTATCCTATTGTCTTAACAAACAAACCTTTATTTATTTTTTTTGTGTCAAAATGCATGTAATG
Organism: Heritiera littoralis; assembly: GCA_031772115.1. Taxonomy (NCBI): domain Eukaryota; kingdom Viridiplantae; phylum Streptophyta; class Magnoliopsida; order Malvales; family Malvaceae; genus Heritiera; species Heritiera littoralis. The sequence continues at coordinate 9,080,052 of JAPDPK010000015.1, forward strand.
GAATGCAATGCCATGCATGTCATGAATGCAATGCAAATGATAAACAATGCCTTACCAAGTCACATCATCAGTCTACCTTATTCTTTTCTTCAAAAATTTATCATCCTTCAATCTTCTTTTTGCCTTATCATTCAATCTTTCGCTGCCTCATCATTCTTCTTTCTTCAAATTTAGCAATCCTAAAATCACTTGCCCTATCATCGTCGTTTATTCAGTCTTCTTGTTGCCCCACAATTCTTCTTTCTTTTAGCAATCATCACTCATTCAGTCTTCCCATTGCCCCATCATCATCATTCATTTAGTTTTCTTCTTACCTCGCGATTCTTATCAACTTAAAATTCATCAATCCGAATCATAACAACAAAATCATCTCAAACTACTCACAAGACCACTTCTCATATCTTCCAGAAGATTCATGCTCTCATAACAACCAAAGATTGCCCAAGAATAGTCTTAAAAACATATCACCATACTTGATTTCTTTAAAACAAGAACTTGCCCCCATAAAATCTCAAAACTCTCATTTTTCACTTCTTCAAGTTTCTTTTTGAAAATAGAAAATTGCCCCACATAATAACTTTCCAAGGTAAAAAAACATTTGACATTTAAATCTCTTAAAAATTGGTGATTACTATTGAGAACAAATAGAATGAGTTACAACTTGGTTTAGTTGAATAAATGTGCTGATTTGGTGCATCCAGGATGTTTGGTTATCAAGAAAGGTTCTATTGATCAATGTCTCTTCAATCTTAGCTCACAAATGAAACAAATTCCTTGAAAATCAAAATTCCTTTTGTAAAAATAACTTTCACAGAACACAATCCATTTTAGCACTCTCTTAATTTCTTGATACGTGGACTTTAACAAATGTCAAGACTAGCTGTGATGGCTCAAATTTCGGGGTAAGGAAACCAAAGATACAAATCTCAAGTCAAAATTTCAAGGTGATGGTTTGAATTGATTTAAAAAAAGGTCTTGACTGAAAGCATCACTCCTCTGGTTTTTCTTCTTTCTTGTTATTGCCTTAGCATAGTCACAAACAATGGCCTTGAGTTGTTTCAAATTTGCTCTAGACTGCCCTTTCATGGGTTTTCACCCTAGAGCTTCATTCTCTTTTTTTCTTTTTCTTTTTTCTTTTTTTTTATTGATTGTTCTACCATGCATTTGAGAACTCAAATTTCATTCCAAACAAAATAATGATGATGGTTTCTCAAAGAAAAGCTTTTCAATACAAGCATCTCTATTTGATCAAAATGGACTTTTAAGCACGTACCGTAGGCCAAGGTTTAGGGTTTTCAAAGAATGGATAAATAGGCCCAAAATAAGTGTTTTCAAGGTTTATCGAACCAAGGATCATTTCTTCGATTGTGAACATCTGTCCTTCCCACTCTTCGAAGCATTTTCCTTTTCTTTTCTAACATTTTATTCTTATTCATTTCTTTTTTCTTCCTTTTTTTTCGCATCTACTTTTTTCATTTTTTTCCATTTCTTGTTTTTTTCATATTGATTTCCATCTTCACATATCCTTCTTCTCACATTTGCCCCTTAACAAGGGCATCATTTTCTTGCATTTAACATAAGACCAATCACTAATGCTTCTAAAACTCCTCTGATGTATTTGCCTCTCCAATGTGGAGGGTGATCCTTGGTCAAGGTTCATTTAGAAAAGAAATCAATAAGCTCAAAAGGGGTAACAAAGGGATGATTTCATTTCAGTAATAGGAATATGAAAGATGGCCATTTGTCATATCAAATATTGACACTTCTATTGAAAACCAATCCTCAAGATGAAAATTCGGCTTTTGAAATCATTTGAATATCCCTCGTGCATGGTTTCACAATCAATTTTTTTCTTCTTTTCTTTTCTTTTTTTTACTTCCTTTTTCTTTGCTTTTTTTTTCACAACTCATGCCTAGAATGTATCAATTCAACTTTATGAAGGCCATATGCAACAATCTTCATTATCATGGTTTAAGCTAGGAAAAAGGATATCAATCAAATTAAGAATGGTCATTAAAAGATGTTGAGGCTTATCAAAAACTTGGCTCTTTCAATCATTTTGCCCCAAGGTGTAGCGAAGGGTGATTTGAGTCAGAGAGTTCAAGTTATGAGGAAGAATTTTTGGTTGATCTGTTTGGGACTCTTAGCTTGGCCTTAACATCTATCAAATTTCCAAATACAAAGTCCTTAAGAGAATGCTTCATGAATTGGTCCTTCAAAACAGTTCAAAACGTTTTGCAAATTCATTAATCATTTCATTGCTCATTACCTTAATGAAGATCATTGACTTCAAATGTTTATCATGGTACGCAAAAATGAATGAATGAATTTCAAGCCTGCGTTTCTTTATGGATTCCAAGTTTTCATTGAATTGGGAAGTATACTGGAAATGTAATGGCTAGGTCTATTCATTCTCAATAACAATCACCAATGTTTTTCAAAATTATTTTATTTCATCTACTTGGAAAGAAAAATATGGAAAGCTTTCAAAACAACTTGATGAAAATTTTAAGAATCCTGAGAACATCTCACATCCACATATAGAAAACTTGGCCTATGGAGGAGCAGACTTCCATTGTTCAATAAGCTCTTGAGTCAAGGCACCACTATTGATGAGTTCTTCGACATTTTCCTTCAATTGCCTACACTTTCCTGTTGAATGCCCAATTGCCTTCGGTGCAGGCCAAGTTTTCTCACAGAATTCTTTTATCGAGACTGTACTGCGATAAGCTTATCGAAACTTTTCTTCGTTGCCTCCAAGGTGACTTTTCATCCAAATGTATAACAATGGGGTACAGCCAATGAAACGTCCTTCTCCCTTGCGGCGACAAAAATTTAAAGACCTAAAAGTCTCAGACAAGATAACTGGGGCCACGTTCACCTCATGATCAAGCTGCTCAACAAAATCCACCATTGTAATCTCAATGTGTCCTAAGAATTTAGGGAACATGGCCATATCATACACAGCTAATGCCATTATGCTCATATGTTGTTCTTTCGTTAGCTACTTCTGAAGACAACTTCGTAGAAAACTCCATGGTACATAAGTGGTCTCTCCTTTCTACCTTGTGTGATAATCAATTTCTTGAATACTATGGCCAGTCATGGAGGACAATTTCTTACGATATCTCGATTTCCTTTTCTTCCAATAGATTTTGGTGGGATTTTCTAACTCACGACGGAGCAAGGGTGAATACTCCTCTATGGTTGGCATCAAATCGGCCTCATTGAAGACAAAGCATCTGTAGGACGGGTCCCAAAATTGCACCATGGCCCTTATCAAATCCAAGTCCACTCCCACTGACAATAATAGCATCAAGTCCCCATATTTTTCTAAAATTCTGCCTTCTTTTCTTCACCCCATGCCTTCAAAATTCCTAGCAACTCAGTGTAGTCATTTTGTCTTAAGTCCAAATGAATTCTTTCTGGCAGAGTAGAAACAAAACCAACAGGTAGGTAATCACCATTCTCACGTTAGGCCTTTTCTGATCGTTCTTTCACTATGTGGGCTGGTTCCTCTTGCGATAATTTCTCCATGGATGCAAATGGATCTTAATCTATTCAATTTGTTATGAGATAAAAAAAAATGCAAGGAATGAGAATATGCATTATGTTTTTTTTTCTTTTTTTGTTTTATTATTTTTGTATTTATTTATTTTCCATATTTTTCTTGTATGAGATGATGGTCATTCTTTATGTCCTAATATAGGCTTCAATTCTAAAGCTCTAGCTTACGAGTGGGCATCATAAGTTCACTATATGCTTGGCTTGGATAGATGGATTACTAAAGGTTCCCAGACTGTTCCCCACTATCGTCCACGTGGACTAGTAAGGCACCCCAATCCTCACCCATTATAGGCTTCAAACGGAAAGGGTTCAACCTGAGTGAGAGTATTTCACTGGCCTATGTGGAGGTTACCACCTCACGAAGGCAAAGCTACTTTACTTCCTCTTAAAAAGGTAAGCCCGGGTCGAGGGCTAATGCATGCACATGTAAGTGGAGTGTGTGTATTTAAATGTCTTATGAAACTTAAAATTTTTAGGCAAGATTTTGATAACCTTAAACTTCCTAATGGCTTGACTCTCTAAAGTCCCCAGTGGAGTCGCCAAACTGTCGTAACGTATCAGGCTTCGGGGGAAACCTAATAGCTAGACACAAAACTATGGAGTCGCCACCAATCATTCTAACCTAGGTGTGATTGGTCACCTATTCAAACTAAGGATAAGGCCTGGTCTACGTTAAGAGTTCTAAGTTCAGGAGTACGGTTACGTGTGAGGAAGGATTAGCACCCTCACAACGCCCATCCTAAAATGGTACCAAGTGATCTAAGGTTATCTTAATTTTGCCTTTTACTTTAATTTCGATATAATTAAATATTGAAAAATCTTTTAAGTCTCCTCCATCAAGCTGGTTGGACAACTTAAAAGTTATTCTCACCTCAAGAGTATTCAAGTAGGACCAATCGCCTTTCTTGAAGAGGCTCCGTCGTCGGATTGTTTAAATAGTTTATGCAAACCCTATTTTGACTCCTATCCAATTTCCATTTATTATTTTATCCTATTTTATTCTAGTGTTATTATTTTCTTATATAAATTATTATTTCATATATTTTTATATTTTTAAATAAACATGAATTATTTGATATTGAAGATTTTCTTAAAGACCTTCCATCAAGCTGGTAAGACCTTAAAGAAACTTTCTCACCTTAGGAATTTTTAAAGAAACTACTCAAGCGCAATTTCCTTTAAATTCCATCCTCGGAATAATTTACATTTATTAAAATATTTAATTTAATTTAATTTCTATTTATTTTAATTCTTTTCTAATTTTAATTCTAACTAATTAATTTGATTTTTATTATCTATTATAATGAACTTAATTTTAATTTATTATTTTTTAATCTAATTTAATTTTATATTTTATAATTAGATTGATTTATTAAATATTGGAAATATCCCCTTAGATCTTCCATCAAGCTGGTAAGACCTAAAAGAAACATCCTCACCTCAAGATATCTAAAAGTACCACTCAAGCGCAGTCCCTTTAGAATTCCGTCGTCGGAATATTTATAGTCGTGTTTATTATTATTTTAAAATATTTTATTTCTAAATATATTAATTTTTATGACTCTTAATTTCTAATTTGATTATTAATTCTTTTAATTGTAATTAATCTTAATTAATTCTTATTTCAATTTTTTTAATAAATTTGAGTTTTAAATATCGGAAGTGACTTTTTAAATCTTCCATCAAGCTGGTAAGACTTAAAAAGGACCTCCTCACCTCAAGATCTCCGAGAGTATTACTCGATCGCAATCTTCTGGGAGATCCATCGTCGGATAATTTTCATTCGTTTCCATTCTATTATCTTAAATTTACATATATTTATTTTTTATTATTTTAATTTCATTCTTCTATATATAATTTCCTAAGACAAATAAAAAAATAATCTTAGTTTTAAATCTCTAACCTATAATTTATTATTGCTATAAGAATTATTTCTAATATAAAGTAAATAAAAATAATAGAATATATCAAACAAACTAAATAAAATACTAATCAAATAAGACATAATAAATTACCTAATTAGTGTAATGAAATGAATCACATGATAAGTTAAACTAATAATTAAGCATATCAAACAAAATCAAATATAATAAAAATTTAATAAATAGAATAATAATATAATAACTAAAACAATTATATGTGAACACGTGAGATACCTCATTCCATAACTTATAGTTTAATGGTGGCCATCATACCTTCTTTATTCTTTCTAATATCACCTTTCCTTATTTCTTTCCATGTCTCTTTCCTTATTGTGTTTCCTTTCCAGTATCTTTCCAAGCCGCTACTCATTGTCTTCTCGGCAACAATGGCTCATACCTTCAATACTGCACCGATTTTTTTATACCCCTTTATTCTTCAAGCTTTCCTTTCTGTCCTGTTATTCACGTTAAAAGCTTAACAAAAGAAAGGCAGCACACAAGGTAGCAGTAGGTGGAGCAATGCTGGGATTGGTGATGCCTGCAACCACGATAGCAGCAATAGTACAGGAGCGATGGCAAGAGCAGATCCGTCGGTATAGCAGCAAAACAGAGGCGGGGCATGCAAGCGTTTATGGCAAAAGGAAGAAGCAGAACCCGTAGTAGACTGAACAGGAACGCATCGACGCCAACAGCGGTGGGGATCAGTCAAGCAACAAAGCTTGACTTGGAGCTTGGGTAGGAGAAGTTGGACACGAACAGGGGTCACGTCGGATAGGTGACAACAATAGAGATGCAAGAGCGGCAATTGAGAATAGTGGTAGTGGGGACAAGGAGGCTCAGTTCTATGTAATGAGGTGGCGAGGCGATGAAGATGATGTCGTGATGCAGCAGAGGAATAGGTTCAAGCAGGAAACAGTGGCGTTGGTGTCATCCCGAAACACCAGCCCCCGGGCTCTCTTTTTCTATCTTTTTTCCTCTCTTCCTCCCCTAAACCTAGCCGAGCCCCCCCTTCTTTTTCTCGATTTTTTTTAGGGTTTTCTTAGGGTTTTCTTCTTCTTCACGTCCCACGCAGCAGCAAGCTTTCAGCAACTCTGTTTCACGTGACTGCAACTTCTTTAGCAGTGGTAGGCTGCGACATGCCAGAAGCTTGATGGTGCAAGGTTGTGGCCGGTTTGCTCTCAACCAAGGCTGTGGCTTGCGCTGCTTTCAACCAAGGCTATGGCCGGTTTGCTCTCCTCTCCTCAAGCCGCAGCAATCTCCTCTAGTAATAGCAAGACGGTGAGTAACAAGGTGACGATGAAGCTGATAATCGTGGATGGTTTGGTACACAGCTAAGGCAGCAACAGTTTTCTCCCTTTGGGCAGCGAGGCAAGGATGGTGTTGTGCATGGATACAAAACGGTGCAGTGGAGAGGGGCACAAGCAGAATGATGATGGTGCAGTTCAGAGGAGGTGAAGATGATGATGTTGTGGGCTGGACAGTGATGGTGATGAAGCAAGATGAGGGACAGTAGTTGTTTGGTGAAGACGCCGTGAAGGTGATGGATCGTGAGCAGTGAGGGGATAATGATGATCCAAATCTGCTAAGTTGAAGATGATCCTCGTCCGAGGCAGGGTGGCCCAGGGTGAAGAAGAAAAACAGTAGCCAATCTTTTAGGTTTTTCTTTTTTCAGCTTTCTCTCCCGTTTTTTTTTAGCTCTTCTTTCTCAGGTTCCTCTAGGGTTTCTTTTTTTTTTTTAGGTTTTCCCCTCCCCTATTTTTTTTTCTTGTGTTGTTCTTTTTATACACCAGGTTTTCTTTTTTTGTTTTTGGTAATAAAAATCAAGAATCAATCCTTTAGGAAAATTTTAGATTTCAAGAATCGGATCTTAAATCCGATATTAATTCTGATTTTCCTTCCTATTTAAATTCCAATCTTTAATAATCTCATTTAAGTCTGCTTTCCTATCAAAATTAATTCCGATTTCTTTCCCTTTTTATTATATTTTATAAAAATAAAAATAATAAAAAAAATAAAAAAAAAATAAAAATCCGAAATTTATTTCTAAATCTAAATTAAGAATAAAAAAAATAAAAAATAAAAATCAATAATAAAAATATATATATATATAAAAACTAATTAATTAAAAATATCTGAAGAAAACCCGGACAAGAATGGTGTCTACACCTCCTTTTTTTTCCTCTAGCGATTTAACAAAAATCTCCAAAACAGCACCATCCCACTTCCTGTACCTATCTAAGATCCCTTACCGAGTCCCAAACATCCCCTCTTCATTTACGATTTGGATTACTATAAACAAAAGTACAGAACCAATACTTCTCCCTGTTCCAATTCAATCTAACATCATAAAAAATCGAGTACTAGACGAGACCTCTAAATTACAAACCTCAACCACCATAAATCCAATCCACACGATCTACCCTTATCTCCACATAGAAACTTTTTTTAAAACCCAAGCGATTTCTGATCGCTCCAATTTATTTTTCCGTTGTTTAGTCTCCATTAAAAAAATAATGGAGGGATAATTTTTAAAAATGAGCTCCTTCAGAGCTCGAAGTGTCGTGAGTTGTCCAAGCCCTCGATAATTCCATGCCAAAATACTCATTTGTCATCTTGTGGCTGTTTCGAGTCAGCCACCACCACCTTTTTGCTATCTATTGAAATTTCCACCTCTGACATTTCCATCAACTCCACATTTGGATTATCGTAGCATTTCTCTAACCTCTCGATCCTATCTTCCTTGGATTCCTGCGCAAATTCTACACTTTGTCTAAGCCTCTCCATCTTCACCTTGGTCTCTCTATCGTCACCTTGGTACGGGCAGCTTTCTTGATCTGAAGCAATCTTTTGTTACCCCCTTCCTTCCCCTTAAGCTGAATCTCCCAATTTTGGAACAAGCTTAAAATCTTCTTCTGTGCCCCATACCCAAACACTCTATTCAACAAATTATCATCCTGGACTATTTCCATTTGCAACACGTCCCATACTTCAGGCTGGATCTCATAGACCCAGCTTTATATTTGGGCCTTAAGTTAGCCTTAAATTTGTTTTCTTGCTCCCATTTCATCTCCTCTCTACCTCTTTTTACTCCGTCGGCCTTACAACATGATACTATAAGCCCATCACCCAAGCCATCCTCTGGTATTTGCTCTAAGCTGTCCTCATTTCTATTGCTTTCTCTCTGTGACGGTGACAATTCTATTCCTACATCTATACTTTTTGTTCCCAAAGCATTCATTTTCTCCGAAGTTTTAGATTCAGAGAGAGTAAAGCTATTTTTGTCTGCCTAAAGGTTTGATGTTAACTTCTTTTTTCCTTCATTAATTCCATCATCAAACTTTTGAACCCTTTCTTCGAAACTCCCACCTCTTTCTTTGCAGTATGAAGAACACGCGCTACCTTTACTATCTTCCCCTTCTCCTGCCTCCCACTGACTAATGTAGTCCCCCCATCCCTTCTATCCTCCTTTCTTAAGTTTTGTCCTACTCTTAGCCAATACCCAAATAAACCTTTTTCCACTCCATCATACTCATGATAATAGTCATGCATCATATGGTTGAATCTTCCATAGTGGTAACAGAAATTCGATAGCTGCTCGTATTTAAACTTGACCCAAACAGTAGGCTTGTCCTTCCTCCTAAGGTTAAAGCCTGTCTTCAATGGATCCTCAACTTGGATGGCTGCATGTATACACAACACCCCGGTCCATCTAATCTTCTCCTCCTGATCGAAATCGAGTTCAATTAGCCGTGGAAAAGCCGAAGCTATCTTGATTGCATTTTCCTTTGTTAAGTAAGCCAATGGCACATTCTGCAGCTGAACTTAGAACTCCGAGGTTGTGAAATCGATTTCTTCAAGAACCGCCTCTGATGGCCATTCCTTCAGTATTATGTGGCTACTCATAACTTACCATGGACCTTGCGCAAGCACTGTTGGAACCAAATCATCCACCAAAACCCATTAGCACAATAACAAAGAGAAGAAAAACTAACCTTTGGTGGGTAAGCTATAACCCACCAAATCACCACCATTTTTGCCAATCTCGCCACTGCCATGGAGAGGGGATGACGCCGGTGCTCCGCCGGACGTCCGTCGGTACTGGTGGAGCTGCCAAGGTGAAGAGGATGATGGTGAGAAGGGTGAGAACGGGAGAAAAGGAGGGTGACTGCCCTTGTTCACTCTCAAAACAAAATGCCACACTGATCAATGGGCCATCTTATAGCTTATATATATGTGCCAAGGGCAGGGACCTCTCATATCATAAATCATGTATTATATCCGTCCCATTAAGGATAAGTACATGTATAATATGAATATATTACGTATATATATATAGTCACACTATAGACAGAATATACTACCAATTAATTTATATGATATTAATTACACTTAATTAATCCACAATATTGAGATAATTCAACATTCTCCCACTTGGACAATTAAGTTAATTAACAAAAAAATCATATAATATCAATACGTATTTATAAGACCTTCTGGATAAATTGTACCAAAAGGGTACAAATGTGTAGGCTTACAAATACTTTAACAACAATAAACCTTTACAAGCTTCAAAATGCATCATACCGACAGGGTACAAATGTGTAAACTTATAAAGACTTCAACAAAATAGTAGTATTAGTGTGAAATGGAAATGATATGAAAAACAAAATCAATATCCATTTCCATTAGGTCCATGCGTCTAAATCGAATGATGCACTGCTTCAACAGAAGCATATGAGACTAATACAGAATGTCTTATCCAACAAATTGCCATATGCATCAAAATACGCGTAAACAGAATATGCATAAATGGCAAGTAGGAATCCATTTACATATCTCCCATTAAATTAATGCAACAAATGGCTCCATATGTCGTCAAAGCACTTCAGCAGCCAAACTTTCAGTTAGCTAGAATGAGCTCTTTAAACCATGTGCTCTACAATCCAATCAAAAAATGGATTTCATTATTTTCTCTCTAATAAACTGAATGATGATATCTAAATATTTGGAGTGTGAGGAACTCCTAGCATTTTGAGAGAGAAAGTACTTGCTGCAGCATTACCACAGTACATCTCTAAGACTTCGAAATGGCAACCACGGAAACCAGCCCTAAGACGAAATTTTGCCGCCTAAATGGCCCATCATGTAGCTTTACAACATGCTACATATTTAGCCTCCACAATCAAGGATGCTGTAAGTGTTTGCTTCACACTTTCCAAAATACAACTCCTTTATATCCACAAATATATAACCAAAATAATTTTCAATAACTGAATAGCACGCAAAATCAACATCAGAATATTTGACCAAACCTAGAATGTTAGACTTGTCAATATCCGAATACTCTCTTTATAGCTTCCAGTTATCTATTTGCAGGATCGCTCAAGTATCTTCGAAATACACCTATAACATACACAATATCAAAATGTGTACTGACTTGAGCATACACTAATTACCCACAATAAGGCATACATAACACTCGATATGAGCTCTTTCATTATCACCTTGAGGACTTTGAGATTTTCACAATGTCACTTTTCACTAAATGACATCTTAATAGGAGAACAATATATACAGTAAACCTACTCTACACACAATGTAGGTTTTATGAGACCAACAATGTATGCCTATTGATATGTCACGAAAAATCTCAATCCTTAAAACAAAATAAAGCCTCACTTAGATTCTTCATCTTAAAGTGACATGACGACATGAAATTTGTCTCATACAATTGGTCAGTGCTATTAGCTGCTATTTGATATCATTAATTTAGAGCACAATAAGCGCATGACTACTCCCACTGACCTCGCAATGGATCCAATTATCAACTATGTTCTCCATAAAGTGACTATCTTATTCTTTACATATTACAATCTAGATGCCTTTTAATGTTTGCAAATGAACTCCTTGAGTTCACATACTGCATGTTCCATCTTAGGAATCACAAACTTTTAGGTTGCTTTATTTGAAGCCTTGACCAAATTTGGCTTTAAATCATCTACCTAATCTTTAGAGTCTCCCTTTTTTGTCTATAATGATGTGACAACTAAAATAGATCTCATGCATCCTTATGCAACATAGATGCTCACTTATCCTGTGTGACTAATATCCAACTCTAAGAGCTCGAATCATATAGTCTCCTGACAAATATCAGAAACAGAAGATACATGAATCTCACATTCATGTTCCTCTGTAAAGTCAGGTGCAGGTTTAGGTATACAGTATTGAGATCAACCATTGGTTCCTTTGATTTGTGGCTTTTCATCATCAAAAGATAACGCATATATGGGACTAGCACAACAAAATTTATTTCAATAATGACTTTGTGGAGTTCGCAACTCCCACTCTTTAAGTCATCCTCTAAATGGATCGCATTGTCAAACTCGATGACTCTAGTGTCATATAATCAGAAAACAAAATCTAGTATTTTTCTAGCTGATATAAAAGCCAACAGAATTGCTGCTGATAGTTTTCTAGTCAAATTTTCTTAACTATGGGTTATAGCTCTTTTGCCTTACCTTATAACCCTAAACACAGGAAGCAGCATAAAATCAGCTTAATGTCTGACTATAACTTGGGATGCATTTAGGAACTAGTTTTGCTTGGAGATCAACTTTGAATGTGAATTGCAGTTTTAATTTCACTCCACCCGAATTTTAAAAATTTGGAGTGATTAACATAAATCGTACTAGATCATAATGTACGATTGACTACAACTGTAATCTCATTCTGTTTCAATATTCCAAGCACCGTATACTAGGCGTCAATATATAATCCTATAGTGCACTTAACCGAAAACTGGTATATAATTTCGCCTAGCTTCATTATACCGAACATAATATTTATCACTACTGTCTGATTATTGCCTTAAGCAGCGCAGCGAAATTAATCAAAATGCCTAAGGCCTCTACAAGATCAAATCTTTAACTCTATATGACCTAAATCAAAATGGTCTTTAGTGAAGGTGATGAAACACTTATATCCACTGAATACAGTATGTGAAAATGATCTACAAATGTTGGTATATATCAGTTCCTAATCATTTCCATATCTGCTAATCATATCCTTAATATTAGCAGTGAGATTTCCCTTAATACAATCTCTTCATGTGCCTCGAAATGTCCCTAGCTCATGCCATAACTTAATAGATTTCTTATCTATCCTATTGTAATCAAAATCAACAGTCACATCATTCACCATTGAAGAAAATTTGCTCAATATTGGGGTAGAATCTACTGTATACAATCCATCACATAGAATGCCAGAATCAATACACATGTTGTTACTAATTAGAAATACTTTTCTGTTATCGGAATGAAAAGTATAAACTGACAGTAGTTCCAAAACTGTCTTCAAAATGTAACAACAATCTGGCTATGTTTTCAATATGAATTCTAACTCTATAACCCCAATTCACAACAATTTTCCCTTATTCTATCTCCGGTTGCTTATGGCTTTATCAATAATAGTATCGGTATCCAAACACCAATAGTTAGAGGGCATATCCCCTAGATTGGATTCAAAATAAAAGCTAAGGAAATGCCTTTTACACATCCCAATCTAGAGGACTCTTGCAATCTACTCTCTTGTGCCCAGGATTGTTATAGAAGTGGCACACTTTGATATTTAGAGGTGTTGGTAAAAACTAGAATGGGAAATAGACTTGGCAAATTTCTTCTTTTAAAATGACCTTTTATTGAGACCTCTTAATAATATTTCTTTTTGGCAGTAATATTGGCATATGTGATCATTATGGCTGAATGAGATCTGTTAACCTGAAAGATCTCCCACACTTGAATGACAATATCAATTTTGATATTAAAATGTCATACTTCCTTCTGCATTAAATGAGATTTACAAACTTAGAAGATCTCCCACTCTTCACCCCAAAAGGAAGTGGTACTGAATCTGCCGCATATGGAATCAAAATCCTATAGCAACCTTTATCAATCTTATGCGAACTATTTTCTAATAGCATCCATAATACTTTATAATGATCAGTAATTGAAACACTTTCTCAGATGTGCTCATTAATGGCATGCCCATATAATCAGAGAATTTTTACTTGAGTGTTTTCGAAATTCTAAATATTTTGTCCTGATCAATCAACTAATGGGTATAATTGATTGATCAACTCTGGGGACTACTTCTTATTTTAATGTGTCTCTAATCTTATAAATCGATTCATACCATCTATCTAATTTGATCATATTAAAGATTTTATATGTGATAGTTGCACAATATGGAGGCTAGTGGAATAACTTAATAAATATCAATTTTATTCCACAATACACTACAAAGGATAAGATAAAACTAGTTGAATACAACGTCAATGATCGCCCATCGACAAGGTAGGAAGATCGTGTCATATCCCAACCAGAATCCTCTCGGTCCCAAGCATCTCTAAAAGCAACTAACAATCCGACAGAGAGAGACTAACCACTTCTAGAGATCTTAGTAAATTATGCAACTGCAACTATCACTATGCATTGCCTTATTATTATTATATCCTTAAAATTATCAGAATAAATCGTCAGAAAATCTTCATCACTATTCCTGCGACAGGCAAGTACTAGTCAATCCAATTAATGATTTAGAATTTTAAGAATATTCATAAAATTCATTGGCTAGAATTTACTACATCCAAAATATGCAATTCTTGAGGCATATGTAGTAATTTTAGGCCCAACATTAATTAATTAAAATAATTTCACATAAATGTGAATATTCAAATAGTAAGGCAATATCAATTTTAGAGAGTTTATTTGTTTAAATAAATTATTAACGAAATGGGTAAGCCATAATTCAAAATGGCTCAACAAAATACCCAAATAATTTATTTAAACTTATTTAATTAGACTAAATATTAGTAATTTATGGGCATGGGTATATTTATCAAGATTAAGTGAGTTATGAATTAAATGGGTAATTAAATTTCCAAAATTACCGTAGAGTTAATTCCTCCAAAATTCACTTATATTTGATTAAGATTGATTAATTTTGGACTTAATAATTAATTATGGCTATTAAATATCCAAAATTGTTCAAAAATTAATTAATCAAATGGCTCATAATTAATTAATCAAAATGGCCCTTAAAATCATTATCCAAAATGGCCTTTTAATTAATTTTGCAAAATAACCAATAATTAATCCAATTTTAATAGCCAAATAAAATTAATTAATCAATATGGCTCCTAAATTAATTAGGCAAAATGACCCTAAAATTAATTAATTTTAATTGCCCAAAATTAATTTAATACTAAATGGCTAATTAAAACAATTAAATAAGCAATGCCCATAATATTACAAAATTTATTTTGGCCTAAAATTAATTAAATATTAAGGCCCTAAATTAATTATATAATATGGCTTAACTAGATTAAAATAAATAACCATTTTTATTTCCATAATTGATGGCCCAATAAAATACAAAACAATTATGGCTCAAGAATCATTAAAATAACAATGGCCCACTTAAAAAAGAAATTGCACACACACAAAATGGCCAAAAAACAGCCTAGCCAAAATAAAAAAATTTTTGGCCCAATCGGGCCCAAAAAATGCAAACGAAAGGGCCCAACCGAATGGGCCAATAAATGGTGGCCTAAAAGTGGGTTGAAAAAAAAAATTTTATTTGTTTCAGATGCGGGCGCGTGTGCCTCATTGCGCCTGGGGCGCTTTTTTAGCTATCGGGCGCATGCACATCTTCTCACCCAAAACGGGCGAAAACGCAGGAAAATGAGTCATTTGACCCAACCCGGTATTTTCTCTCTCCATTTCAACCATTTTCGGTTCGAAACAAAAGGGTTCTTCATCCTTAAACATCATACAACTAATATCTTGCATTCATTTGGCTCAAAAATGCATAAATTTCATGGGTTTTCAATAAATCCGAAATAAACCCAAAATATAAAAAATGTACTGCTTTGAGGTGAACATGCTCTGATACCAATTGTTGGAACCAAATCATCCACCAAAACCCATTAGCACAATAACAAAGAGGAGAAAAACTAACCTTTGGTGAGTAAGCTATAACCCACCAAATCACCACTATTTTCGTCAATCTCGCCACTGTCGTGGAGAGGGGATGACGCCGAAGGTCTGCCGGTACTGGTGGAGCTGCCAAGGTGAAGAGGATGATGGCGAGAAGGGTGAGAACGGGAGAGAAGGAGGGTGACTGCCCTTGTTCACTCTCAAAACAAAATGTCATACTAATCAATGGGCCATCCTGTAGCTTATATATTTGTGCCAAAGGCAGGGACCTCCCATATCATAAATCATGTATTAAAGATAAATACATGTATAATATGAATATATTACGTATATATATAGTCACACTATAGATAAAATATACTATCAATTAATTTATATGATATTAATTATACTTAATTAATCTACAATATTGAAATAATTCAACACCTTTCTCTTATCTCTTTTAGCAGAAAAGACAAACAAGAAAATATTTCTTTCCATTTCATTGATTTTTAAACTCTCCTCCACTGGCCATGCTTTAGATAATATATAGCTCGGGGAGGACCGACTTTAATGGTTTTGTCAGTAACCGCCTTGCCAATCACAGAGTGCTTTTTAACTTGTCTGTTAACTTCATCGTCAGCATTTAACTCTAAAAAATCTAGATCTGAAATAATGTCATGTTGTCCTTTTTCACCTACGGCCTATCCTTCGTGAAATAACTCGCCTTTTCCAACAAACCAAGATACCGCAAGAAATGAATGTGCAAAGAAAACTAACGAAAAATGAAAGAGAAAAGTCTCCCGGGTAAGAAAGGATGAGAGAGCACAGACGGGTTCTGGTCAAGTTCTATAAGCCCAAGAGGCAGAGAACAACTGGGACAAATTTCAGCTCTAGCAATACGTTCTTTCGAGCACAATGCAACTTCACGCTTAATAATATTGGTCTTAAATCTTGAAAGTCCCAGTAGTTTGTTTTTTTGTAGTTTGTTTTTAGGTGATTTCCAAACAAGAAGTTTTACGACTAAAGGTGTAGGCGAATCTTATATGAGCAAATATTAATATGTTCGCGTTTGGTTTGTATTTATAAAGCTTATTCATGAACATTATCAATTATAGTTTATAGTTTATAGTTTTTATTATTTTAATATTATTCGTGTTTGGTTTGTATTTATAAAGCTTATACATGAACATTATCAATTATATTCACGAACTCATGTTTTTGAATATCGAACAAACATGTTTACAAATACATGTTCGTGAACAAACATGTTAAACAAATATATTCATGAATATTAAATGAACATGTTTATGAATATTAAAAAAAATTAGACAAATAAATTGTATTCACTTTAATATATTTACCTCAAATTAAAAAGAACAAATAAACATAAAATTTTGATGATTACACATTAGAAGATATATGAATATCTAATTTAAAATTTTATTATATCAAACAACAATGAACAATAAACAATTCGTTAAGCGAAAAAGTTTTGAACAAACTTAAAACAAGTTTATTAACAAATATAAATAAATGAATTATACATCTATTAACGATTGTTTGTTAAGATTAATAAACAAACATAATCAAATAGAAATTAAACACATTCCCAAACTATTCGTCAAGCATTGTAGTAGTTTACATTCCTATCTACAACCTCTTCTTTAAGCTCATACCCAGCTTTAAGCTCATACCCAGCCATACTGGGCTGAAAGCATACATTTTGTAATTTCTTGCTTGATGCCCAAACCCAGTCAAACCAAGCTCAAGGCTTGCATTTTGTAAATTCAAAGCTTGAACAGAAACAGACAGGGGTCACGTTTATGAGAAAACTTGGACAACGTTAATCGGTAACCAAGACAAAGCTTGAACAGCCAACCACTTGATTCAGCTTCACCATTTGAAGCCATTACAAAACATTCCACGAAGGTGAAACTTTAATTTAATTAATACTTGCATCTTAAAATAATCTTCATCATCCTGTCAATCAAAAAATATATAGAAGCAATCATATTGATAAAGCTTCCATATTACCTAAATCAAAAACTCATATTCCCTTGAACTATTGTATTGTAAACAAATGTACCACATAATAAATAATTTAACACTGATATTTATCCCCAAAATTTCTCGGTGTTGGAATATCATTCAGACAGAGATACAAGGGTTACAATATACTCCGCTTACAGGGTTTACAATATATTCCATTTATCTGCCAAAGCTTCAGTAATCCTTGCAATGCACATAGCAGCACTGAGAGGATAACCAGAAACTGCAAGAAAAGGGAGAAATTAAAAAAAGAAAACTTAATTAGTTATGTTTAAAACACAGGATATTGTTCAGCCTTGATCAACACAACCACTGGAGAGAAAATAGCTGAATCCAAGAAAAAGCTTATTTGAAGCAATCAATCTGCCAATATGCACACACATGCACAAATGCACGCAGGAAGATACCCCTACGTTGAAACTCAATGATGAGATACTCTTCCTTTTACAGGAATGAAAAGATGTCATACAAGACAATGATGCAAGTTTCGTCCTCTTAAGCATGTCCTGCCTATAGTATAAGGAATGATAAGAATTAAAATCGCATGCTTGTAAAATGTGATAGTCTTGAATCTTGTCATAAATCCTGAGTACCCATCCCCAACAGTCCAACCCCGCAGCGCCTACTACAGAACTCTTCAGGTAAAAAGGATCTATCATGCAAACACCTGCTCATGTTTCCTCTGCAGGCTTATCAGTGAGCATATCCATCATCTTCTACCGGTATTTTAAATTTGATTCTAGTCCGATTTCCTTGGCTTATAATTACAACCAGCATATTTCTCCTTGACTCCATGGTTCTTAGGGGATTCAAGGCTTAAGAATCAGTATCCTTAAATTTTCCAGAATACAATATTACAAAAACATATAATGCAGAATGTGGAACTTACGCGCTATATAATCATCTGTATATTCTGTCTCTATTTTCCCATGAGCCATTGCACCCACCTGAAAATATGCAGAGAGATAGGATAAGGAAGCAATCATAAATACAGAAGAGAAAGAAAACAATTCTATGTCACAGAGGACTTACCACAAAAACAAGATTCACATCATCACCAACAGAATCCACATATTTTCTCATTTTAACCAATTTCTCAGAGCTATATGAGAAACCTGATGTGCAAGAAAAATAACTTGAGTTCTGGTAAGAAGCAGGTTTTTATAGACTAAATACAGGAGAAACAATAATAATAGCCAAACCCACCGATTTTGCAGGAATTGACAGGGAAATAATTGGTTACAGGATTCTTTATCACTCGTAAAAGTTTCTCGCGCTTGCCAACAGCAGTTATATTTAGTTTTTGTAACAACTGCACTGCATGGTTGTTGAGAATAGGCCAATTAAGTAATAGCCGTGTAAAAGTTTTAAAATGCAGTGGAAGAGACATGATCACAGAATGATAAACTTACACATGATACCAGAGAACCGCTTATACGTTCTTGGAATTCGAACATGGGGTTTGACTTCAAAAAGAACACCTTTCTCGGTTCTAACATACACAGCTCGCAATCTCCCAGCCTTGTTGACTGGGCTATCTAAAATCGATAGAAGAGCCTGTGCCAAACATAACATTTGCAAGTAAGTGAAAGGAGTTAAATCCTCCATTAAGATTTTTACACTAGGCCCTGTCTCGAAACATCATCAAATTTTTTTTTATCATCGTTTCACAAAAGAAATATAGCAATAGAAAAAAATACAAAAAGGAAAGGAAACTAACCTGATGAACAATGTCAGGTCTGTAATCAGCAGGATTCTTGTTATTTTTCCGCAAGAAATTAGCATGATCATCCGAGTTCAAGAGTTGGTAACTCTGTAATTTAGAACCAGTTAGAGAAATCACAGTCGATGCCGAGAATTTAAAAACAACCTCTGCTAAAAACTACTACAATCATAACATACATTAAAAGTTCAGTCCTTATAAATGATGATAGTAATGTTAAGCAGAACATATATATACATATACAAGTTCCATATACCTTTCCAACTTTAGCAACTTCCAAAGAAGCCTTCTCAAGAACAAAAATGACCCCAGTTCTGTTGGTTATTTGATCACTGGGGGCAATAGGGATTCCCACAAGTTCATCTGCTCCGGCTTCCTCTTTTTTACCTTCAGCTTCCACTGTTGGCTTTTCAATAAAAGCTCGCTTTGCTGATTCTGTCTCTTCTTCTTCTTCCACTTCTTCTTCTTCTTCCCTATCATATTTCTCCTCTCTCTTCTTCCGCTTCTTCCCTTTTATAGCATAAGGCCGTACCATTTTATTGGCTCAAAAATATTGATCTTTTAAGCCAATAATTTTCAGAATGAAAAAAATAGCATCGCAAGATACTATATATCAGATTAAGAGCATAAACTGAAGAGGAATAGTTCTATTTTTAATTATAAATTTAAGCGTGGAAAGAGGAAAGGCACCTCTGGCTTTGAGTGTGGCAGAGAAACGAAGACGGTGATGCAGAAACCCTTGGGCGTGGATAAGGGGAATGACAAATTATTTAGGGTATTTGAGAGAATGGCCACGGCTTTGCTTGCTGGACTTGGGTTCAGTTTGCTTCATGGCCCACCTCTTTTTCATTTGCACAATTCTTGGAGAATTTCTATACACATTGCATCTTATTTTACTCAATGTATTACTGTTTATTCAAAAAAAAAAGGTGTGAAGTGAAAACAAATTTGGGTGTATTAGAATTACTCCAATTCTTAATCTAATTTGCTAGAAAGTTCATCTTATTGAGCGTTAAAAGTAGTTTTCGTAAGATTGAAAGTAGTGATTGTGGTAATATTAATTATTAAAGTTGTAAAATTAAAATCAATAATGAGATATAAGTTTGGATGCATAAGCAATGAGAGTAAAATAAAATATGATGAGAATTGAAAATAAATATTAATCATTCGGGACATTAGAATAAAATTTATATAGTTTACAAAATATAATACGAATTTTATATTTAAAAATAGTAAAATGATTGAAAATTATTAAAATTTTTATATTAATTTTTAGAAATTAAAAAATAGTAAAATTAGCTACTTAAATAAAAATGTTAGAAGTAGCAAATTTGAAAATATTAATTTATTAAAAGTTAATAACTTAATAAAAATTAAACTTTATTAAAATAAAATTTAAATATATTAATTAAAAAATTGGAGAATTGAATGAGAAATAAATTCTCGTCGTACGATATAGTCTCCAATTGCAGCTTGATCATCCGATGGAAAACTTCATTTACACCGGAGGTAATCCTACTTTTCTTTTGAACAGGAACAGAACAAGTCATCAACACTAAAACCGATTGATTTGGGTTGAAGCTAAAGTTTCATATATACAAAACCGGAGGTAATCCTACTTAATAGCAGACTACCATGCATTTAGAATCTTTACTTGCAACAAGCTTTATCATTTATCAAATTACCAATTAAAACACTGACCATAGTACGACTGCGACGTTCATCGTCCAGATTCAATTGCTTTTGCTGTTGTGTGTAAGTTTCGTGCGCAAAAGTATCTACCGAAGCTTTTGCCTGCAAATAAATGTAAAAGATTAGACAGCAGAAGAGTGAAAGATGTGTAACCAAAAAAAAAAGAAGAGTGAAAGATGTTGCGAAAATTCTTATCAAAAAAAAAAAAAAAAGATGTTGCGAAACCGTACAAGATGTGAACCACGGTTTGCACAGAAAATATCGAAATTAACACCAAATAATCCCTTTTCACTTTCTTGAATTAATTCTGGCAACTCTGACATCAATGGTGCTTTCTGCAAATAACTTTAATAAAAGTTAAGTAGTTCACTTCAAATTTTTCAGAATGATATTAGATTACATTGTATCATTGTTTGTCATCTTTCCGTATTATTTAAAAAAAAATATTATAATTTTTATTATTTATATTTTTATAAATCAATCATTCATTAATTAATATGAGTTAATTGAAAGAATTAAAAATAATTTGCTAAGAATAAACTTATAATATTAACTATATATTATTTAAATAATATAAAAAAACAATATTTCACCTTTACTTAAAAACTTACCTTGTAAAATTATCTAAAATCAATCAAGTTTAAAATGGTTTATATTCTACATTTTTAGACCCATGTACATGTAAGCTAGTTGACGATAAAGTTGGTGTTAACAGCTAAACCTTATAATCAAATACCAGGCCCTTTTTAATTTTTAAACTATTTATTTTATTATTGCCATATAGTTCGCTTAGAAATTTATCTTCGAGTATTACTTTATACCGAAAAAGAAATATACAGATATAAATAAAAAATAGAGGTAAAGTTCGGAAATAAGAAAACAGAATATCAAAAAAAAGAAAACATTAACTTTTAGATAAGACAGAAAAAAGTCAAAAATCAGCAAATGATTTCCCTTCCAAGAACCGTCAGGATCCAACACCAATCCCACATGGAAAACGCTACAAACCGTCTGGCACTTTATAAATGAGCCAGTCAGAGAAGACCATGAATGTACCATTCATACATGCGATCAGAGTCAACGGAATAACATTAATGTCTTTGACGAGGCACTTGGGCACTTGGACCACTTGGATATAATCAAGTCTTCGAGCAACGTTTTTCTTTTTTCGTTTTTGTTCTTTGACATTTTATTCTCAAGGGAAAGCGACGACGCCGTAAACCCGAGAACGCGGACGAGTAGCCCGTGGTCAGCGGGGGCGAGGAGAAGGGAGTGCCTTTATACGTAGTTGGTGCAAGAGATGACGGGTGCGATCATACCAGCACTAATGCACCGGATCCCATCAGAACTCCGAAGTTAAGCGTGCTTGGGCGAGAGTAGTACTAGGATGGGTGACCTCCTGGGAAGTCCTCGTGTTGCACTCCTTTTTTTTTTTGGACTCTAGCACTGGATTTTCGGAGCCCGAGCGACGGCGAGAGGCTTGGAAGCTCGGTTGGCAGACGACGAATGCCGGGAATGCGGACGACAAACGAGCCTGCGATCGACAGGCTTGGATATGATCAAGTCTTCGAGCAACGTTTTTCTTTTTTCGTTTTTGTTCTTCGACATTTTATTCTCAAGGGAA
This sequence comes from Heritiera littoralis, assembly GCA_031772115.1. Lineage (NCBI taxonomy): Eukaryota > Viridiplantae > Streptophyta > Magnoliopsida > Malvales > Malvaceae > Heritiera > Heritiera littoralis. The sequence goes on from JAPDPK010000015.1 coordinate 9,102,606, forward strand.
AGCGACGACGCCGTAAACCCGAGAACGCGGACGAGTAGCCCGTGGTCAGCGGGGGCGAGGAGAAGGGAGTGCCTTTATACGTAGTTGGTGCAAGAGATGACGGGTGCGATCATACCAGCACTAATGCACCGGATCCCATCAGAACTCCGAAGTTAAGCGTGCTTGGGCGAGAGTAGTACTAGGATGGGTGACCTCCTGGGAAGTCCTCGTGTTGCACTCTTTTTTTTTTTGGACTCTAGCACTGGATTTTCGGAGCCCGAGCGACGGCGAGAGGCTTGGAAGCTCGGTTGGCAGACGACGAATGCCGGGAATGCGGACGACAAACGTGCCTGCGATCGACAGGCTTGGATATGATCAAGTCTTCGAGCAACGTTTTTCTTTTTTCGTTTTTGTTCTTCGACATTTTATTCTCAAGGGAAAGCGACGACGCCGTAAACCCGAGAACGCGGACGAGTAGCCCGTGGTCAGCGGGGCGAGGAGAAGGGAGTGCCTTTATACGTAGTTGGTGCAAGAGATGACGGGTGCGATCATACCAGCACTAATGCACCGGATCCCATCAGAACTCCGAAGTTAAGCGTGCTTGGGCGAGAGTAGTACTAGGATGGGTGACCTCCTGGGAAGTCCTCGTGTTGCACTCCTTTTTTTTTTTGGACTCTAGCACTGGATTTTCGGAGCCCGAGCGACGGCGAGAGGCTTGGAAGCTCGGTTTGGCAGACGACGAATGCCGGGAATGCGGACGACAAACGAGCCTGCGATCGACAGGCTTGGATATGATCAAGTCTTCGAGCAACGTTTTTCTTTTTTCGTTTTTGTTCTTCGACATTTTATTCTCAAGGGAAAGCGACGACGCCGTAAACCCGAGAACGCGGACGAGTAGCCCGTGGTCAGCGGGGGCGAGGAGAAGGGAGTGCCTTTATACGTAGTTGGTGCAAGAGATGACGGGTGCGATCATACCAGCACTAATGCACCGGATCCCATCAGAACTCCGAAGTTAAGCGTGCTTGGGCGAGAGTAGTACTAGGATGGGTGACCTCCTGGGAAGTCCTCGTGTTGCACTCTTTTTTTTTTTGGACTCTAGCACTGGATTTTCGGAGCCCGAGCGACGGCGAGAGGCTTGGAAGCTCGGTTGGCAGACGACGAATGCCGGGAATGCGGACGACAAACGTGCCTGCGATCGACAGGCTTGGATATGATCAAGTCTTCGAGCAACGTTTTTCTTTTTTCGTTTTTGTTCTTCGACATTTTATTCTCAAGGGAAAGCGACGACGCCGTAAACCCGAGAACGCGGACGAGTAGCCCGTGGTCAGCGGGGGCGAGGAGAAGGGAGTGCCTTTATACGTAGTTGGTGCAAGAGATGACGGGTGCGATCATACCAGCACTAATGCACCGGATCCCATCAGAACTCCGAAGTTAAGCGTGCTTGGGCGAGAGTAGTACTAGGATGGGTGACCTCCTGGGAAGTCCTCGTGTTGCACTCCTTTTTTTTTTTGGACTCTAGCACTGGATTTTCGGAGCCCGAGCGACGGCGAGAGGCTTGGAAGCTCGGTTGGCAGACGACGAATGCCGGGAATGCGGACGACAAACGAGCCTGCGATCGACAGGCTTGGATATGATCAAGTCTTCGAGCAACGTTTTTCTTTTTTCGTTTTTGTTCTTCGACATTTTATTCTCAAGGGAAAGCGACGACGCCGTAAACCCGAGAACGCGGACGAGTAGCCGTGGTCAGCGGGGGCGAGGAGAAGGGAGTGCCTTTATACGTAGTTGGTGCAAGAGATGAGATGACGGGTGCGATCATACCAGCACTAATGCACCGGATCCCATCAGAACTCCGAAGTTAAGCGTGCTTGGGCGAGAGTAGTACTAGGATGGGTGACCTCCTGGGAAGTCCTCGTGTTTGCACTCTTTTTTTTTTTGGACTCTAGCACTGGATTTTCGGAGCCCGAGCGACGGCGAGAGGCTTGGAAGCTCGGTTGGCAGACGACGAATGCCGGGAATGCGGACGACAAACGTGCCTGCGATCGACAGGCTTGGATATGATCAAGTCTTCGAGCAACGTTTTTCTTTTTTCGTTTTTGTTCTTCGACATTTTATTCTCAAGGGAAAGCGACGACGCCGTAAACCCGAGAACGCGGACGAGTAGCCCGTGGTCAGCGGGGGCGAGGAGAAGGGAGTGCCTTTATACGTAGTTGGTGCAAGAGATGACGGGTGCGATCATACCAGCACTAATGCACCGGATCCCATCAGAACTCCGAAGTTAAGCGTGCTTGGTGCGAAGAGTTAGTACTAGGATGGGTGACCTCCTGGGAAGTCCTCGTGTTGCACTCCTTTTTTTTTTTGGACTCTAGCACTGGATTTTCGGAGCCCGAGCGACGGCGAGAGGCTTGGAAGCTCGGTTGGCAGACGACGAATGCCGGGAATGCGGACGACAAACGAGCCTGCGATCGACAGGCTTGGATATGATCAAGTCTTCGAGCAACGCTTTTCTTTTTTCGTTTTTGTTCTTCGACATTTTATTCTCAAGGGAAAGCGACGACGCCGTAAACCCGAGAACGCGGACGAGTAGCCCGTGGTCAGCGGGGGCGAGGAGAAGGGAGTGCCTTTATACGTAGTTGGTGCAAGAGATGACGGGTGCGATCATACCAGCACTAATGCACCGGATCCCATCAGAACTCCGAAGTTAAGCGTGCTTGGGCGAGAGTAGTACTAGGATGGGTGACCTCCTGGGAAGTCCTCGTGTTGCACTCCTTTTTTTTTTTGGACTCTAGCACTGGATTTTCGGAGCCCGAGCGACGGCGAGAGGCTTGGAAGCTCGGTTGGCAGACGACGAATGCCGGGAATGCGGACGACAAACGAGCCTGCGATCGACAGGCTTGGATATGATCAAGTCTTCGAGCAACGTTTTTCTTTTTTCGTTTTTGTTCTTCGACATTTTATTCTCAAGGGAAAGCGACGACGCCGTAAACCCGAGAACGCGGACGAGTAGCCCGTGGTCAGCGGGGCGAGGAGAAGGGAGTGCCTTTATACGTAGTTGGTGCAAGAGATGACGGGTGCGATCATACCAGCACTAATGCACCGGATCCCATCAGAACTCCGAAGTTAAGCGTGCTTGGGCGAGAGTAGTACTAGGATGGGTGACCTCCTGGGAAGTCCTCGTGTTGCACTCCTTTTTTTTTTGGACTCTAGCACTGGATTTTCGGAGCCCGAGCGACGGCGAGAGGCTTGGAAGCTCGGTTGGCAGACGACGAATGCCGGGAATGCGGACGACAAACGAGCCTGCGATCGACAGGCTTGGATATGATCAAGTCTTCGAGCAACGTTTTTCTTTTTTCGTTTTTGTTCTTCGACATTTTATTCTCAAGGGAAAGCGACGACGCCGTAAACCCGAGAACGCGGACGAGTAGTGATGAACAAAAAGTTATATTCTCGCAAGTGCACGAATCAAGGTAGTATAGCGTGCAAATACAAGAGTCGATCCCACAGAGATTTGCTAAATTTATTCAATTAAAATCTAACTACTTATGCCCAAAAAAAATTATGAAAGCCAATAAAAATAATTATCTAAGTATCTAATTAACTAATGAAATTAATTAACCTAAAATAATCAAGAAATTAACCAATAGAGAAAAGCCTAGGAATTTGATTTCACCAATACATTGCAATTTTATGTCTTCAATCCTAAAAATCTCAATTCAATTCTAGGGTTCATTCTTCTTAATATATGATTACTCTGTTTGATGGCAGCTATAATCAAGTATTTTTAATCATTAAATTATCTATGATGTGTAGCATAATTAATGACTAAAAACCATTAAGAATAGAAGAACATATAACAAGAACCAAATAAATATTCTAGCTTGATGTATGCATCAAATATTTATTCAATCATTCAAGAGAGCTATACATGGCTTAGCATATGATGTGTACCCTTACCATGTCTTAAACAATCAATTAATTTATATTAAAGGTTGCCAATCAATAACACAAATCAAATGATTGAATTAATCACAATGAATGATACTAGAATTTTAGAATTAAGCAATTAATCATAAAGACATAAAATATGCAAGTAGGCTTGATCAAATTCCTAGTAAGAAAATTAGTTCATGTTCAACATAACATAAAACACCAAATTAATTTGATAATTCATGCTTAAAGTTTAAACAGTAACTAATTAACTCTATGTATATTCACAAAGTATTAAAATAAAGCTAAAGCCCTTTGTTGACCAAGTCAACGCATGTGTTTGTTAAAGCAATAACAAACAGCCATGATGTGGCTCATCAACATCAGCAAAGGCTTTGGTCTGCTTCCTCAGTTCACGTGCTGTTCAACTGCAGCAAATGGTTCTTCAACAAGTCTTCTTCACTCGGTTCTGCTGCTCTGCCTTTGTTCGAAGCGCAATGACAGCTCACGTCTTCTGCTGGAACCGACACAGCCAGCAACTCGAGCCGCAGTTTAGCGGTCTTCTCTCTCGGTTCAGGCTGCTACAACCATGATTTCCTTCTCTGTTAAACAAAAAGAAACTCTCGGTTCTGCACAAAGACAGCTCTCTTTCTATAAATCTTTTCTTCCCTTGTTGAGTTGCAAGGAAATTTTCTGCAATTTAAAAGAAAACAACCCAGCAAAGGAGACGACAACAGCTAGGCAAAACCAATCCTCTCTACTCTTTGTTTTTCTGTAATTGCTCCCCCTCTGTTTTTCTCGCCTTACGTATAGTGCTCTTCCTCTTGCCCCTGGAGCTCTGCAGTCCCTTTCCCTTTTATAATTTTTCCTTTAAGATTTTTAGGGTTTCTTTTTTTATCAAGAATAAATCTCAGCCCTCTATTCTAATTTAATCTTATGGTCCAAAAGTCTTTAAAACAAATCAGAATTTAATTACAACTTTAGAAAGTCAAACAATGTATATTTCAAAAATTCATTCCAATTAAATAATTTATTGTTTGATTTCATACCATAATTTCTAAAATTAATTCTAAAACACTTTCTCTAAATTAATTCACAAAATACATTAACAATTAATTTTACACAAGAATATAGCAATAAATGTGGTAATAAATAATAAAATAATATAACAAATATATTATTATCAAATACCCCCAAACCTACATTTTTGCTAGTCCTCGAGCAAAATTAAAAGAAAATGCACTTGTTTGTACCTTTAAGAACAAAAGTGAAAACTCAAGGACACTCAAAATGTTTCACTCAAATTCATGTAAATTCAATTCCACTTGATTTCCACATATTGCCTCAAGTATTCCTCACATCTATAATTCAAATAATTGTTCAAAATGCAACTCAGTAATCTTGTAATTCAAATGTTAATTAACTCAAATCATGATATCAAATGTGTGTGTGTGTTTAGCCAAACTCAAATTCCTTGTCAATACTCAATTAAAATTATGCAACTCATGAATAAATGATGTGATCTCAAATTTTTTTTCCTTTTATTCTACTGACACTCCATAGGCTTGCTCTTCTTACATCTCTCCACTAATGTAGACAATAAAATCAACTTAGATCAATAGGTCTTTATTAGCTTATAATGTTTGGCTAAGGTATTGGTTAACAAAGAAAAGGAAGGTAAAAATCAAAACAAGAGAGCTAACAATGATAAAGCACATACTGAATTTTTTTCTCTTCCTTTTTTTTTCACTTCCTTTTTCTGTTTTTTTTTTTTTTTGAACTCCACATATTTATCTCCACAACCCCCAAACCTATCTCTTTCATGCATTTGTTTGTGGATGACAATTTCCATGACACATTTTAAACTCCTTCTTCTTTCTTTTTTTCTTTTTTTTTTTTATCACAATGGAGTCAAGGCATGATCCAAACAACTTTTTTCTTTTTTTTTTTTTTGGGAACCTCTTCTTTTATTAGCTTGAAAATATTTCTTGAATCACATCCCCTCAATGATAGATATGTGCATTAAAGCTCTCTTTAAGGGTACATTCATTGTTTTTCAGGCTAATTTGGGTAAGGTCAATGAGGTTACAAGAAAATTCGAACGGTGGCTATTCATATGCTTTTGCATATGCCATTCTTTCAATAAGGCTCAATGGGGGTATACGAGTGAATAATTTATAACATGGTAGGCTTGAAAGGCTCAAACGTTCCAAGGAATGCCTAAATCATCTCTAAGTCAATCAATTGCCTATGATTTCGCCTCAAGTGTAATAAATCAAGTTCTAGAGTGTCATGCATGATCACTAATTTCACAAGTTCACATAATCATTCACTAAGTATCAACAATTCATAAGAGTATGACTTATGTGCTCAATTGTTCATCAATCATGAAGTGAATAAAATTAACATCAAATTATTTAATTACCTAAGTATGCATTTCTCACAATCACTTAACATAGTAAATTCTCTCATATTCATCATAGGCTAGTGAAAAATCATAGTGAAAAAGAAAAGCATAAATCCAAGTAATTTTTTTTTTTTTTAAAAATTTTTAAATTTTTAGATTTTTTTTTTTTTTTTTTTTTTTAATAAACTAAATAGACACAACTAAACCACACCCCCAAACCTAAATCAAACTTTGTCCTCAAAGTTGAAAAACAAAGATTAATAAAAGAGTAGGAATGTACACACTAAAAAAAAATAAAAAAAAAATAAAAAAATAAAAAAGATAAAAAAAATGAAAAATCATACCTAGTTGGGTTGCCTCCCAACAAGCGCTTTATTTACGTCTAGGCAAGACGGAATGCTTGGTCTAAGGCTTCTCCAAATCAACGAAATCCACCATCTGGCCCTTTGGAGTGCCTTCTAAGTATGGTTTCAATCTATGCCCATTCACCTTAAAACTAGCTCTTGTTCTCATGTTCTCAATCTCAACTGCACCATAAGGAAACACTTTCCGCACCAAAAATGGTCCACACCACCTTGACTGCAACTTTCCTGGAAAGAGACGCAAACGTGAATCATAAAGTAAAACTTTCATACCTTGTTTGAACTCTTTCCGAAGAATGGATTTGTCGTGGTACAACTTTGTTCTCTCCTTGTAAATCTTTGCATTCTCATAAGCTTCTTCTTTAATCACATCCAACTCATTCAATTGGAGCTTCCCAGCTCCACCAACCAAGTCATCTGTTTTATCCTGCACAAGATTAGAGTCAACAACTGAGTCCAAAACATCAACTAAGAAGCAATCATTAGAATCTGAAGGTAATTTTAAAGAATTAAACACAGAAAATTCCACAGTCTCATCTAAGACTGTCATGGTTAGTTTCCCATTTTGAACATCAATTATTGTCTTTGCTGTAGCCATGAATGGACGTCCAAGCAAAATAGGTAGCTCATGCTCATTCTTTGACTGTCTCTCCATGTCCAAAACTACAAAATCAACAGGAATAATTAGTTTGTCAATTTGCACTAAAATATCCTCCACAATGCCTCTAGGATATCTAATTGAACGATCAGCAAGTTGTAGAGACATTGTAGTAGGTTTTAGCTCTCCTAACCCTAACTGCAAATAAACAGAATAAGGCATTAAATTAATGCTTGCACCCAAATCCAACATAGCCCTTTCTTTCTTTGAACCTCCTACAGTAATGTCGATGTTAAAACTCCCAGGATCTTTTAATTTAGGTGGCAATTACTTTGAAGCACAGCACTTACCGTTTCCGAAACCATTACCTTTTCATTTGGCTCATACTTACGCTTGTGAGTATTCAATTCCTTTAAGAACTTTGCATAAGATGGTATGTTCCTGATCATATCAAGCAAAGGTAAGTTCACATTAACCTTAGACAAAATATCATATATTTCAGAAAATGACTTATCCAATTTGCTTTTCTTGAGTCTGCTTGGAACGGAATAGGAGGAACATAAGGGTGTTGAGCCTTGTGTAACTTAGGAGTTTCACAAGATGGATTGGGCTCCTCACTTTGACTTGGCTCCTCAATATCCTTCTTTTTGCCACCACTTGGACCTTTCTCTTGTTGCTTTTCATCACCTGCAGGTAAGATTAAACTTTCATCAGAATCATCATTCAATTTATTGTCAAATACCTTACCATTTCTTAGAATAGTAATAGATTTGGCTTGCTCAGGCTGGCTTGGAAATTTTCCAGGAACATGGCCTTGCAATGCCTCAGCAATTTGTCCAACTTGAACCTCTAATTTCCGTTGAGAAGCCTCTAGTTGTTGGAATCTCTGTTCATTGCTTTGTTGATTACTCTGACAAACTTCTATGAAGTTTTGCAAAGTATCTTCTAAAGATGGCTTCCGCAGTTGGAAAGAAGGACTTGCTTGATTTTGGTTCTGGTTGCTACTCCATGAAAAATTAGGATGACTTCTCCAACCCGGGTTGTAAGTATTTGAAAAAGGATCATTCCTCACCCGTGGGTTATGAGAGTTCATCATATTGGCTTGCTCAACAAAATCTGGAAATTTTTCACTAGAAGGACAAGCATTAGTAACATGACCATAAATCCCACAAATTCCACATACCTCATTAGACACTGGCATTCTTTGACCCATAATCATCGAGCACATAGACTTCATTTGCTTGGTTAATTCTGAAACCTGCATTGCCAACTCAGTGTTAGTGTTAATCTCATGAAGACCTCTAGGTTTACCTCTAACACTCTTTTGTTGTGAATTAGCTCCAAGCATCTCGTAGAGCTCATAGGTCTCTTGTGCGTCTTTTCTCCCATGGCACCTCCAGCAGCATTATCAACCATAGCTTGACAAGCTTGAGTTAGTCCATCATAAAAAAATTGATTTTGCAATTCTAATGGATACCGATGATGTGGACATTGAATCAAAAGCAATTTAAAGCGTTCCCAAGCTTCATGGAATGCCTCACCATCTGCTTGTGTGAATGTTGCAATCTTACCCCTCAATTCAGTGGTTTTGGCATGTGAGTAAAACTTACCTATGAACTTATTGTACACTGCATCCCATGTGGTAAGTGAAGCTGGGGTTATAGACATGAACCACGTCTTTGCCGCATCCTTCAAGGTGTAGGGAAAACATCTCATTCGTAATTGATCCTCAGTCAATCCCTGCAAAGGAAAAGTTTGAACAGTTGCATAAAAATCACGAATGAATGTTAAAGGATCTTCAATAGCAACACCATGAAAAGAAGGAAGCATATTAAAATGAATATTCTTAAGCTCATAGTTCCTGGCTGCATCATTGAGAACAATGCATGATGGTGATGTCCCCACAGTAGGACGTGCAAACTCCTTCATAGGACGATTTTGAACACGATTCTGAACTTGATTTTCAGTTTGATTCCCCACTTGTAACTCCATGTTCATTTCAACTAGTTCCTCTTGTTGTGCCTTTGCTTTCTTACCGATTCTGTCAATTTGATCGTTGATGGGCACTATCTCTTGACCAAGTGATCGTCGTCCTTGCATCCACTACCTAAAGAAAGAAAGAAAAAAAAAATTAACTAAATTAGTAAGCTAAAAAGAAAAATAATAAAAGAAAAACACACGTAGTTAAATAAAATTGAATAAACTTAAGACAAATCCCCGGCAACGGCGCCAAAAACTTGATGAACAAAAAGTTATATTCTCGCAAGTGCACGAATCAAGGTAGTATAGCGTGCAAATACAAGAGTCGATCCCACAGAGATTTGCTAAATTTATTCAATTAAAATCTAACTACTTATGCCCAAAAAAATTATGAAAGCCAATAAAAATAATTATCTAAGTATCTAATTAACTAATGAAATTAATTAACCTAAAATAATCAAGAAATTAACCAATAGAGAAAAGCCTAGGAATTTGATTTCACCAATACATTGCAATTTTATGTCTTCAATCCTAAAAATCTCAATTCAATTCTAGGGTTCATTCTTCTAATATATGATTACTCTGTTTGATGGCAGCTATAATCAAGTATTTTTAATCATTAAATTATCTATGATGTGTAGCATAATCAATGACTAAAAACCATTAAGAATAGAAGAACATATAACAAGAACCAAATAAATATTCTAGCTTGATGTATGCATCAAATATTTATTCAATCATTCAAGAGAGCTATACATGGCTTAGCATATGATGTGTACCCTTACCATGTCTCAAACAATCAATTAATTTATATTAAAGGTTGCCAATCAATAACACAAATCAAATGATTGAATTAATCACAATGAATGATACTAGAATTTAGAATTAAGCAATTAATCATAAAGACATAAAATATGCAAGTAGGCTTGATCAAATTCCTAGTAAGAAAATTAGTTCATGTTCAACATAACATAAAACACCAAATTAATTTGATAATTCATGCTTAAAGTTTAAACAGTAACTAATTAACTCTATGTATATTCACAAAGTATTAAAATAAAGCTAAAGCCCTTTGTTGACCAAGTCAACGCATGTGTTTGTTAAAGCAATAACAAACAGCCATGATGTGGCTCATCAACATCAGCAAAGGCTTTGGTCTGCTTCCTCAGTTCACGTGCTGTTCAACTGCAGCAAATGGTTCTTCAACAAGTCTTCTTCACTCGGTTCTGCTGCTCTGCCTTTGTTCGAAGCGCAATGACAGCTCACGTCTTCTGCTGGAACCGACACAGCCAGCAACTCGAGCCGCAGTTTAGCGGTCTTCTCTCTCGGTTCAGGCTGCTACAACCATGATTTCCTTCTCTGTTAAACAAAAAGAAACTCTCGGTTCTGCACAAAGACAGCTCTCTTTCTATAAATCTTTTCTTCCCTTGTTGAGTTGCAAGGAAATTTTCTGCAATTTAAAAGAAAACAACCCAGCAAAGGAGACGACAACAGCTAGGCAAAACCAATCCTCTCTACTCTTTGTTTTTCTGTAATTGCTCCCCCTCTGTTTTTCTCGCCTTACGTATAGTGCTCTTCCTCTTGCCCCTGGAGCTCTGCAGTCCCTTTCCCTTTTATAATTTTTCCTTTAAGATTTTTAGGGTTTCTTTTTTTATCAAGAATAAATCTCAGCCCTCTATTCTAATTTAATCTTATGGTCCAAAAGTCTTTAAAACAAATCAGAATTTAATTACAACTTTAGAAAGTCAAACAATGTATATTTCAAAAATTCATTCCAATTAAATAATTTATTGTTTGATTTCATACCATAATTTCTAAAATTAATTCTAAAACCACTTTCTCTAAATTAATTCACAAAATACATTTAACAATTAATTTTACACAAGAATATAGCAATAAATGTGGTAATAAATAATAAAATAATATAACAAATATATTATTATCAAGTAGCCCGTGGTCAGCGGGGGCGAGGAGAAGGGAGTGCCTTTATACGTAGTTGGTGCAAGAGATGACGGGTGCGATCATACCAGCACTAATGCACCGGATCCCATCAGAACTCCGAAGTTAAGCGTGCTTGGGCGAGAGTAGTACTAGGATGGGTGACCTCCTGGGAAGTCCTCGTGTTGCACTCCTTTTTTTTTGGACTCTAGCACTGGATTTTCGGAGCCCGAGCGACGGCGAGAGGCTTGGAAGCTCGGTTGGCAGACGACGAATGCCGGGAATGCGGACGACAAACGAGCCTGCGATCGACAGGCTTGGATATGATCAAGTCTTCGAGCAACGTTTTTCTTTTTTCGTTTTTGTTCTTCGACATTTTATTCTCAAGGGAAAGCGACGACGCCGTAAACCCGAGAACGCGGACGAGTAGCCCGTGGTCAGCGGGGGCGAGGAGAAGGGAGTGCCTTTATACGTAGTTGGTGCAAGAGATGACGGGTGCAATCATACCAGCACTAATGCACCGGATCCCATCAGAACTCCGAAGTTAAGCGTGCTTGGGCGAGAGTAGTACTAGGATGGGTGACCTCCTGGGAAGTCCTCGTGTTGCACTCCTTTTTTTTTTTGGACTCTAGCACTGGATTTTCGGAGCCCGAGCGACGGCGAGAGGCTTGGAAGCTCGGTTGGCAGACGACGAATGCCGGGAATGCGGACGACAAACGTGCCTGCGATCGACAGGCTTGGATATGATCAAGTCTTCGAGCAACGTTTTTCTTTTTTCGTTTTTGTTCTTCGACATTTTATTCTCAAGGGAAAGCGACGACGCCGTAAACCCGAGAACGCGGACGAGTAGCCCGTGGTCAGCGGGGGCGAGGAGAAGGGAGTGCCTTTATACGTAGTTGGTGCAAGAGATGACGGGTGCGATCATACCAGCACTAATGCACCGGATCCCATCAGAACTTCGAAGTTAAGCGTGCTTGGGCGAGAGTAGTACTAGGATGGGTGACCTCCTGGGAAGTCATCGTGTTGCACTCCTTTTTTTTTTGGACTCTAGCACTGGATTTTCGGAGCCCGAGCGACGGCGAGAGGCTTGGAAGCTCGGTTGGCAGACGACGAATGCCGGGAATGCGGACGACAAACGAGCCTGCGATCGACAGGCTTGGATATGATCAAGTCTTCGAGCAACGTTTTTCTTTTTTCGTTTTTTTCTTCGACATTTTATTCTCAAGGGAAAGCGACGACGCCGTAAACCCGAGAACGCGGACGAGTAGCCCGTGGTCAGCGGGGGCGAGGAGAAGGGAGTGCCTTTATACGTAGTTGGTGCAAGAGATGACGGGCGATCATACCAGCACTAATGCACCGGATCCCATCAGAACTCCGAAGTTAAGCGTGCTTGGGCGAGAGTAGTACTAGGATGGGTGACCTCCTGGGAAGTCCTCGTGTTGCACTCCTTTTTTTTTTGGACTCTAGCACTGGATTTTCGGAGCCCGAGCGACGGCGAGAGGCTTGGAAGCTCGGTTGGCAGACGACGAATGCCGGGAATGCGGACGACAAACGTGCCTGCGATCGACAGGCTTGGATATGATCAAGTCTTCGAGCAACGTTTTTCTTTTTTCGTTTTTGTTCTTCGACATTTTATTCTCAAGGGAAAGCGACGACGCCGTAAACCCGAGAACGCGGACGAGTAGCCCGTGGTCAGCGGGGGCGAGGAGAAGGGAGTGCCTTTATACGTAGTTGGTGCAAGAGATGACGGGTGCGATCATACCAGCACTAATGCACCGGATCCCATCAGAACTCCGAAGTTAAGCGTGCTTGGGCGAGAGTAGTACTAGGATGGGTGACCTCCTGGGAAGTCCTCGTGTTGCACTCCTTTTTTTTTTTGGACTCTAGCACTGGATTTTCGGAGCCCGAGCGACGGCGAGAGGCTTGGAAGCTCGTTGGCAGACGACGAATGCCGGGAATGCGGACGACAAACGAGCCTGCGATCGACAGGCTTGGATATGATCAAGTCTTCGAGCAACATTTTTCTTTTTTCGTTTTTGTTCTTCGACATTTTATTCT